>CM037855.1:118090239-118366001 GCA_021234595.1 Delia radicum | reverse complement strand
GTAATAATGAGAGTATGAAGAAATGTATAAACTGCATACGTGTAAATCAGAAATTAAATCTTGGTCTTGATGAGAACCACTTTACAATGTTTAAACAATGTCCTGTGTACCAAAATAAGTTGAATAACAAGAAAAAACAGATGGGAATCAATTTCTAACAACTAAGAATGGCGTGGAATATATACTAATGCTCAGGGTTTATTAAATAACTTCAATCAATTGGAAATTATTGCCTTCAATGAACAACCAGAATTTATAATATTATCGGAAAACTCATATCACACATGATACTGAAGAAAATGAAACGGCATTAAAAGGATATGAGCAAATAATTACTTTCTCAAATTCAAAAAAAGACCGGCGGAGTCAGCATTTATTATAAAAAACAGTTTAAAATAAAGAAAATTTGTGAAAAGGTCAAGGATTTTAAATATTGGATAAATGCTTGTATGTTAAGTTATTGTAATACACATTTTATAGTAATGGCGGTTTACAGATCACCAAGTTGCGGGGAAGTAGAATTCTGTGAAGTTTTTGAAGAAGTAATAGAAGAAATAAGCGAAAATAATGGTGACATAATAATTGCGGGAGATTCAATATCGACTGGACTAAAGATGGAATATATAAACCAGAATTGAAAACATGTTAAATGATAATTATTTAAAAACAATTGACTAACGAATATACCAGAATAACCGAAAGATCAAGAACATTAATTGATTATGTAATATCAAATATGGAAAATTTATCGGTAAAAGTTAATAATACAAATAAATATCAGACCATGAGGCCATTGACATAATATTAGAATGTAAACGTGAAAATCCAAAAAACATTGAATCAAAACAAATAGAATACTTTAAATATAATAAGTGGTCGTATAGAAATGAAATAAGATCAATAATAAACATTAATGAGAACTATAACATAAATTGGACTGTTGATTATTTTGACAATACAATAGAGAGTGCAATTAAAAAATTTACAATAAAAAAGGATATAAAAGAACAAAATAATAACAAATGGTTCAACATAAACTTAGACATTTAAAACAAGATAAAATTATGAAATACCAATTTGCCAAAACCGAAAATACGAATGCAGCATGGACTGAATACAAAAATATAAGAAACATATATAAAAACACAATAACATATGAAAAAGATAGATATATCAATAATCAAATAAGTAATGCCAAAGACCAAAAACAAATGTGGAAAAAAAATAAAAGACTTAGTACTAAAAAACGAGCAACCTGTGATAAAATCTGTGATATTTAATCAAATAGAATATAAGGAAAATTATACAATAGCCAATCAGTTTAACAATTATTTTATTGACAGTATTAAAACAATTAGAGATAGTATAGAAAATGTGCAATATATAAACCGAGTACCTATGATAATAACATTTTTAAATTCCGTGCAATAAATTTACAAGAACTGAAAATAATATGTAAAAAACTAAAAAATAAGCCAGATTTTAACAAAGTAACGGTTAAGATAATTCTTGATAATTGGGACATAATTGGAAAGACTTTGATGAAAATAATTAATAAATCTATGGAAACTGGAATTTTTCCAAGCAATTGGAAAGAATCTATGGTGACAACCAATTGAAAAAGTAAGAAAAACACAAAAGTGTGAAGAATATCGGCCAATAAACACATTAAAAACTTGCGAAAAAATATTTGAAAAGGTTGTAAAAGGGCAATTAGAAGAATATATGGAAAATAATAACTTGTTCTCAAAGTATCAGTCTGGTTTTCGAAAAAAATATTCATGTGAAACTGCTGTAAATTATTTGATAAACAGATGGAAAAAAATAGAAAAGAATAATAAGTTAATTGCAATATTTTTGGACTTCAAAAGAGCATTTGAAACAATAGATAGAAATGTGCTTATTAGTAAACTTTATATGTATGGTATACAAGGCATTGAAATGCAATGGTTCGAATCTTACCTAAGCGAAAGGACACAAACAACAAAGTGAATAATATAAAATCAACCTCAGTTGAAAATGAATATGGAGTTCCACAAGGATCTGTCTTAGGAGCACTGTTATTTATTATATATATTAACGAACTACCAAATATTTTAAACAAGTGTGAAATTGTCCTTTATGCAGACGACACATTAATTTTTACTGAAGCCGAAACAGAACAAATATGTCAACAAAATTTAACACATGATATGATAAATGTAGAAAAATTTTTAAAAATGAATAAACTTAAATTAAATGAAAGTAAAACTAAAATGATGGAAATAAATATGAATAGTAATATTGTAATAACAATCAATAATAAAGAAATAGAAAAAGTGAAACAGATTAAATACCTCGGTTTTATTATAGACAATACATTAAAATTTAAAGAACACATAGATTATATATGTAAGAAGATTGGCAAAAAAATTGGTTTTTTTAAAAGGATAAGAAATAAAGTAAATATAATAACTGCAATAAACATTTATAATATAATGATTAAACCACATTTTGAATTTGGTTCAACAATAATTTATACATGCTGCACAAATCAACAAATAACAAGACTACAAAAACTTCAAAATAAATCAATGCGCGCAATTTTAAAATGTAACCGTTATACACCTATAGAATATATGTTAAATTATTTGAAATGGTTAAATATTCAACAAAGGCTAGAGTTAAACACGCTTAATTTTATCCACAAAATGAAAATGGGAAATGCACCACACTATTTATGTGAACAATTGAATTACGTTGGAGAAGTACAACCGTACAATCTAAGAAATGTGATAGATTTTAGACTACAGAGAGCAAGAACTAACGCAATACAGAAAACACTTTTTTATAAAGGCTTAAATTTATTTAACTCATTACCAATGTATATTAAAAATGAAGAAAATGTTGTATTATTTAAAAGAAATGTTATAGAGTTTATAAGAAACAACAATATGTAATTCTTTGTGAAATGTATGATAAAAAAATAAAGTATTTCAAATACTACTAAATAAATAATAATAATAATAATAGATATAATTATATATAAGTATATATATATTCATATAATTACTTTATATGATGCAATATAAAATTATATATAATTATATATGGTCCAATATATAATTATATCTGCCTTTTATAAGTATGTCTAATTTTATATAATTATATATACTCATTTTTCTAATATACATAATTATATGTAATTATATCTGGTTATATCAGGTTATATCAGATTTTATGGAATTATATATAATTATATATAATTCTACAACAATTTTCGTATATAATTATAATATGAAATGCTTATATAATTTTTTTCAATCGGGTCAAGAATTTTTATTTAAAACATAGTAGCGGTATTCATTCTTGGTAGTAAATAACCCTTGTAGATCTGGTTTATGGTGTACGTTTGATATATTTATCAGAATTTACCAGAACCAATAACAAAATGTATTGAATTACGCTGTGGTGAAATATCACACAAGTGATCAATTTATCAGCAAAAAAAAACTGCTGACAGTTCTGCAGTCAAAAAAAAATTAGTTTGTGATAACTATTGAAATAACTTCAAATTTAATAAAAATATCGAAAAACCCAGTTTTCTGTAAAATTTGGCATTTTTCTTAAATTAAAATAATTTTCGATACATACATATGTGGCAAACAACAAAAATCAGCTGATTTATAAATTTACCATACATTAAAAGTAAATATCACTTCCTTTTCCGGCTTTGGACGGGCGTGTCTAGGCATGCTGCTGGACTGTTGAGTCTAGCCATGTGCAAACCGTTCGGATTCCTTTGGAGACATCGTTTACTCCTCCATTGTAAAGGCAATGGTTGTTTTGTGCGCGTGTTGCTCTGATGGAATTCGTTCTTTTTATGGCGAATTGGTGCCTCATCTCGCTGAGCCTCCATTGCGAGGGCAATGGTTGTGTATGTGTTGCTGATGTTCCTGTTCGTCTGATTTTGATCATCGTATAAATATCATGCGTTTCGGGTTAAACGCTTACTATAACTTGGCAATTTGTGTATTGATTATACCGCCATTAACATTTAATAACTCAAAAAAAAAAAAAGTAAATATAACACCAAGAATGAAAACCGCTAGTTTTGCAAATTGTTAGGAACATAAGAAATTCTAAAACACAATAAATCTTAAAAATTTTCAGTTCTGTCTTGAAAATGACTACACTTTTTTTAAAATTATTGTGTTAAAGGTGTACTTTTAAACTTTGAGAGAATTGAAGAAAGTGATGTAGGTTGCATTAAATCGAAATCAATGGGATACGATGACCTAAGCATAATATTTATTCGTAAAATTTGCAATTTATTATAAAACCTTTGACACATATATATTTAATACAGTCCATATGACTAATATATATCCCCTTAGCTGGAAACGGGATCTAATAGTACCAAAGATACGATACCTTAACTCTATTTCTGACTATAGACCCGTAAGTATTTTACCTATCTACTCCAAGATAATGGAGTTTATTATAAAAAAGATGGTGGTTAACTTTCAGAACAACCTTTTATCACCTTATCAGTCAGGCTTCAGAACTGGCCATAGTACAACAACCCTTGTACTGGATGTATTGGAAAGGGTAAGGAAAAGTGAAGATGCCGGAGAGGGATCAGTAATAGTTGTTTTGGACTTCAAACGGGCGTTTGACTCAGTGAATCATACTCGGTACTGATATGTTTAAATGAAACACTAGCTTTGGTGGTTGGCTTAAGACTAACTCTTTATTAATTATCATATAAAAGAGATGGCATGCTAAGACTTACTGCTAATATTTACATATATACATAACATTTCTCCCCACTTAGCTAAAAATAATACATATACTTAAATTTGCTTTATTGATAATAATAATAATAACAATAATAATTATAATAACAATAATAATTATAATAACAATAATAATTATAATAATAATTATAATAACAATAATAATTATAATAATAATTATAATAACAATAATAATTATAATAACAATAACAATAACAATAACAATAACAATAACAATAATAATTATAATAACAATAATACTTATAATAACAATAATAATTGTCAAAATTTCAACAATAATAATAATTGAAACTAAAACAGTTATCATCTCTAATTGCCCTTCTTAAATGAAACGCACAGAGACTAACCATGCCCATACTTTTCCCTAAATTAAATAAGAGAGTACGATTATAAATCATTTAAATCGATTCTCTTTTGTTTCAACCTCTCAGATTTACGTAGAACACATTCTGGCTCAACGGTCTCTGATCTTTTCCTCTTCCTTGCTCCCTGCTCAATTCTTGTTCTATTACATATTGGAAAAAATGTACTACTAATTGACCTTGGTTTATCTATTCTCAATTGGGACACATGTGCTGTGCGCTGATATCCATTGACCAGAATCAAATACATTACATTTCCCAATCGTTTAATAACTGTGGCGTTCAACCATTTTGTTCCCGAATTAGATACTAGCTTATAAAAAACATGTTCTCCTATTTTTAATACCTGTAGCTTTTTATTGAAATGATTTTTGTTAGCCACAGGGATAATATCCTTATAATCAACATTTTCATTTTCCCTTCTCAAACCCTCCGATAATAGTGTATTTCTCTTGTGTATAAAAATCAAATCATTTGGAGATTTTTCTGTTACTGTAGAGGGAGTAGATCGATATTTTAATAAGAAATTATTCAATACCAAACCAAGTGGCAACGATGCAGTTCTTGGATCAAGAAAATACTTTCTAAGATGTGCTTTTGCGGTTTGAACTGCTCTTTCGGCAATTCCGTTTGATTCTTGGTGGTACGGAGGACTTTTCAAGCATTTAATATTATTGGCACAGCAAAACTTAACAAAACCATTGGAGCTAAATGGTGGCCCATTGTCAGATACTATTGTATTAGGTATTCCAAAGTAAGAAAAAACTTCCCTAAGCTTCGATACTAACGTTTCCAATTTAGTATAAACCATTTCCTTTATGTCCAACCATTTAGAGTATGCATCCACTAATAACAAAAAAACTTTATTTCTAAAGTAAAAAAAATCCATATGTACCCTTTGAAAAAAATATTCAGAATTTGGCCATTTACTGTTCCCAGATGACAATGGTTTGAAATCGTAGCCTGACATATTCTACAATTAGATATAAACTCCTCAATATCCTTTCCTATTTCTGGCCACCACACATAATTTTTTGCTAACAATCTCATCTTTACAATGCCAATATGAGATTCATGAAGACTACCCAAAACCAACGACCTCATAGTAATGGGAATAACCAACCTATGATCATACCACAAACAACCCCTTTGTACACTTAATGCCAACCTTTTGTTGTAAAATGGTTTGATATGTATCGGTATTGGATTTAACCATCCATTTAGCAGCATGCTCAAAACCTCCTTTAAGCAGTTATCTTTCTCTATTTCAGCTCTTACTTGCTCAATTGAAACATGATTAAAATTGAATCCTTCTATTAAATGTATGGTGCCCTCGCCTTCTCCTGTGGTATTATCCATTGGCAAACGAGATAACCCGTCCGCATTTGCCATCACGCTAGCCTTTTTATACTGTATGGTGTAGTTATACATACTCAAAAGTACCGACCACCGCACTAGTCTTCCTACAGTCAACATTGATGCTGGCCTGGTAGGGTTAAAAATTTCCCTTAGTGGTTGATGGTCTGATTGAATAATAAAAGGTTTCCCGTATATATGTTTATGAAACTTTTTCACTCCGAAAATTATCGCTAGGGCTTCCCTATGCAGTTGGGAATAGTTCTGTTCTGCCTTTGTTAGTGTACTTGATGCAAATAATATAGGACGTTGAATACCCTCTATAACATGTGATAGAACTGCCCCCACTCCATATGGACTGGCATCACATTGTAAAACTATTGGCTTGGTAGAATCGTATAAAACCAGAACATGATTCCGTGATAACAAATCTTTACTCCTAATGAAACTGCTCTTACAATCATCAGACCAATTAAATGCCACCCCTTTCCTCGTTAGTTCATATAAAGGACCTAGTTCCGTTGACAAATTCGGAATAAAATGTGAATAATAGTTCAAAAATCCTAAATACGACCTCAGTTGTGTCAAATTCCCCGGCCTAGGGGCCTTTTTAATCGCTTCCAATTTATCCATGCCAGGCATAATGTTACCTTTTAAAATTCTATGACCTAAAAACTCTATTTCCGTCTTGAACAGTTTACATTTTGCAGAATTCACCTTGACCTTATATGTTTTCAACCTCGTGAGGGCTTCATATAAATTGCGTTTACATTCGCTATACGTGGATCCTCCTATAATTATATCATCCAAATAACACTGAGTTTTGGGTACGCCATTTAAAATAGTATCCATAATGGATTGAAAAATCGCGGGAGCACTTTTAACACCGAATATTAATCTTCTGTAGCGAAAAAGGCCCTTGTGAGTATTTATGGTTAGTAACTCCTGTGATTTTTCAGAAACTTCTACCTGCTGATAAGCCCCTTCTAAATCCAATACACAAAAATAAACACAATCAGATAGTTGTGCAAAAATGTCATCACACCGGGGTAAAGGGTAATGGTCAGTATTAATATAACGATTAATCGTCACCTTACAATCGACACATATTCTTATCTGACCATTAGTCTTTTCCACGGGAACAATGGGCGAAGCCCATCTACTATACCTAACCGCATATATAATCCCATTTTTCTGTAGCCTTTCCAGTTCTTCCTCAACCCTATTCCGTAGTCCAAAAGGAACAGTATATGGCTTGCAAAAAATTGGAACAGATTCCTCTTTTAAAACAATATCTGCCTTAAATTTCGCCACAGGACCTTCGTATGTTTCACCAAACACAGAATCAAACGTTTTAAAAATCTCATGTGTATCATTATGTTCACTACTATTATGTACATTTAAAAAATTTACTTTCTCAATTAATTTACCTCTCCAATCACCAAAAAAAGCATCTAACCACGGTCGGCCAAAAAGTGGAGTAAAATTGAGATCTCCCGTTATAACATATAATAGGAGGGGTTCTTCTTTGCTATTACCATTTACTCTCACGAGAACATCCATATACCCCACTACATTAACATTTTGTCCGGAGACTACTCTAAATTGTCTCCCGGTAGATTTTAGTTGAAATTTAGAAAACATAGAATTATAAGTGTTCATATGAATAACTGTGCACGCACCAGAGTCTACCTCCATTCGGAGTAAAACATTGTTACAAAATACTGTTATGTATAAAGGGGAATTATTGCCACTCAATGAGTTTAAATAACCTAATTCTGTGTCTTGGTTTCTATCAAGATTCTCACTCTCATCTGCATAATATCTTGTTCCCACTTCATCAATACTGTTATTCCTATTAGTACACTGTCTAACAAAATTTCTCTTACTTGATATATTCTTATTACTATACCTTTGATTATTATATAAATTACAAAATTTTTGAATATGTCCCCAACGTCCACAATAAAAGCACTGGAGATTTCTACGTTTTGGATTTATATTAGTAGGCACCAACTCTTTTTCGTAACTTCTTCCTCCTTTCATTTTATTAACAAACATCGAATCGCGATCATGTCCCATATTTCTTATTTCTTCTTCTAACATTTCCATATTTAGGGCTGCTTCACACGTTGCTTCAAATGTTGGTTTGCTGAGATCAATTAACTTAGCTTGGACCCTTTTATTTCGTATCCCCATTAGCAATCTATCTTTCAAGGCATCGTCTAAAAAAGATTGGTACTCACAAGTATTAGCTAAGCCTTTAATCGTTATTATGTAATCTTGTATAGTCTCCTCAGGCAGTTGATTTCTATTTAAGAACTTAAATCGTTCAGCGGTAACATTTGTTTTGCGTTGAAAATGGGTTCTCAATTTTTTTACCAGATCATCGTATTTAAATTCCTCGGGTTTCTTTGGAGCTACTAACGTTTTAGCCACTTTATACAAATCAGCACCACCTGTGCTTACCAAGAACGATATTTTGCTAGCATTATCCTCTATACTATTAAGTTTTAGCAAATGAGCCATGCGATCAATATAACACTCGAAATCATCATCGAGGTTAAAATGTTCAATTTGTCCAATAAAATTCATATTGATTTTGCTTGATTCATACAAGTTAAATAAACAAAATATTTAGACAAAATATTTAGACAAAATTTCAACAAGAATACAAATTCTACAGTTACTACACACACGTGGATTCTTTTTTTTTTTTTTTTTTATATTCGTCGCCAAAATGATATGTTTAAATGAAACACTAGCTTTGGTGGTTGGCTTAAGACTAACTCTTTATTAATTATCATATAAAAGAGATGGCATGCTAAGACTTACTGCTAATATTTACATATATACATAACAGGTACGAAAGCTAAATTCACAATTTAGTTTTTCGCCAATGGCATGTAAATTAATTGTTTCGTTTTTGAGTGATAGAAGTCAATTTGTTAATGTAGGAAATATAATATCGGAATGTACTCGATTATATAGAGGAGTACGACAGGGGGCGTTATGGCTGCTATTTTGTTTATGATTTATATTAATGATGTTATACAATCTTGAAATTTCTGTAACGCACGTATTTACGCTGATGATATATAGCTTTCCACGATTAAATATGTGACGATTAAATGGTGTGACTATAGAGTATATGTATGTCTCATCATAAGTCTTTGGGCATATATTTGGATGATAACCTTTCATTTGATCATCATTTGATTATGTTCTTATCCAGACCATCAACCAACCTCCTGGGAAGGTGAATAATTTAGGATATAATTTTCCTTTACATGTCTGGAAGCTAATTGCGAAATCTTTCTTCATGCCAATATTGCTTTATGGTATAGACATCTACCTCTATATGTTTATGGTTTAGGGTTTCATGCTCATGATTCAGCTGAGGTGAGAGACTTTCTAGGATTAAACTTTAATGATTCTATTAGCTTAAGGGTAATGATGCTTTTTTAAAAGACTGTTGGAAATCCTTAATACTTATTGGACTTATTTGATTTTTCTCATTCTGTTCGAACGGCAAATGTAAACTGTCTGCCAATATGCAACTCTTTTTATGCAACATTCATTTGTTGCAATCATTTTCAGACTTCAGAGCACTGTACTATTGTACATTTCATCATAATTTTTCTTTGGGAAAAATGGTTAGCGCGTTTGACTGTTACACAGATGGTCCCGGGTTCGGTTCCCGGTGACGGGAACATCGATTTAGAAAAATAATATGTATGAGTTTTCTATCCCTCATATGTATCGCAGCTCCCACCTTCGGTGTTCCCATGGCACTTAACCCCACCGAAGTAAAATAATGAATCAGGGCTATGAACCAAAAAAGCTTCAATAAGTTCGCCAACTCTCCATCAGGTGGCGAGTAAAAAAAAAAAAAAAAATTGAAGTAAGTTACTGAGCTTTTTGCTATTGTTAATTTTTATACGTGATTTTAGTGTTGCATATTCGTAATATATACATATAATGAACGGTGGTTATACAAATGTAGGTTATTTTTAATTGATATTAAGTAATATAGAACCTTCTCATAATATACTATGTAATCCAGGGGTGCCCACGGCCTATGCGCTTGGTACTCAATTGTTTTTGTAAAAACACTTAGCTATAGGCTGTGTGTTTTAATACACATATAGAGCGCTCAGCACTAGCAATACGAAATACACAAACAACTTTGTCTTATTAGTTTTTTTGTCGATCTTCACTGTATACACGCAAGTGCAAAGCAACAACACTTTCGTATGCTTTGCTGGTAAACATTGAAATATTTTTTTCTTTTTTCTTTGTATGGATTAGTTTTTACAACAAAAAATATTGAATAAAAATTAGTTTTTCTTTAAATGTATTGGTGTTTGCTCTTCCATAAGGAACTTTTGGGCACTCCTGATGTAATCGTTTATGCCATAAGGCTTTAGATTATAAATGAACTCAATAAAAAATGTACTTTTAAGGATACTTCAAAAGATTTTATTAAATTTTTTTCGAAAATTTCTATTTAGCTGAACAAATTTTATTTCATCTGGACACTGGACGAGTATAAAAAAAACTTCACAATCCAGTCGAATCCATCCCGTCTTGCAATTCTACGTATGATTAAGAAATCTTTTGGCATTACTATAGTCTAAAATGATTACATTTGAGAATTTTTATTGTTGTAGTATTCAAATTGATTAAGAAATTCATAAAATTTGGAGATTATGCGGTAAAATACTTTAATTATTTATGTATTTTTAAAATTATTTTTATTCGTTCGATTAATCGAATATTTTTTTAAGTTAACCGTTAAGTCGTTCGATCAAAAATTGTTTGATCGCTTATTCGAACAAAATTTAAAAACGAATAAATGACAACCCTAACACAGTTCCTTTTGAAACAAATTTGTGATGGCGATGAATTGTCCAGGTATGGAAATATAATTATGTATATGGCACAAGCGCCTATTTCAAATACTTATTATTCAATCATAGTGAACTCGGACCTTTTATATAAAATAGTTAATTAGTTTTATGAATTATTTTTAACATTCTTTAGTTTTTATGCTCAATGGAGGAAAATAAAAATTTAATTACAAAATCAACAAATTAATTACAAAAACTAAAAGAAAATGTTTAATAATTTTTAATTCGATTAATCGAATATTTTTTTTTAAGTTAATCGTTAGTCGTTCGATCAAAAATTTTTTGATCGCTTATTCAAACAAAATGAAAATACGAATAAATGACAACCCTAACACAGTTCCTTTGAAACAAATTTGTGATGGCGATGAATTGTACAGGTATGGAAATAAGTGTATGGCACTCGGACCTTTTATATAAAATAGTTTCTATAGCAAGCCTTAATTAGTTTTATGAATTATTTTTAACATTCTTTAGTTTTTGTGCTCAATGGAGGAAAATAAAAATTTAATTACAAAATTAACAAATTAATTACAAAAACTAAAAGAAAATGTTTAATAATTTTTAATTCCACATTTATTTACGATTTTTAGTCCAAAGTATCAATAAAAATAGTCGTTTTAAATCTAAAATTGTACCCACAGATTGTCAATCCAAAATAATTTTAAACTTTAAATGTAAATAAAAAAAAAGCGTTAAATAAAAGTATAACATTTTAATAGTGTCCGACCGAACAGTTCGGCCAAAAAACTATATTTTGACGGTTTTTTGATATCTAGAGGCAATGATGACAAATTTTGGTATTGGAAACATGTTTGTTGAGCCGATTTAATTCGATTTTGTGTATAAAATTTAATAGAAAAGCCGAAGTTTAGCTATAAAGTTAAAAGTTCGGCCACCGAACTATTTTCGATTTGGCCGAACTTTCTGGGGCCGAACAGTGAATTCATTGCTTAACTGCAGACTTTTCTTCAAATTTGACACTCAAAATAGCATCTAATCAGTCCAATAAACATTTTTCCATCCGCCAAATTTGTCCATAATGCTTTAAAATACCGAATACAGACCAAATGCATTTTCTGGCCGAACTCTTCGGCCGGACACTACATTTTAACACCAAAAAGTATTCCATATAATAGCAAAATATGGCCATTATTACCTTGTACAGTTTCTTCTTGCTAATTAGTACTAAATATTTATGAAAATCATTTCATTCGTCATAAATAATGTTTCTTTTTGAAAAACGCATTGATACTTTCCCAATACTAAATATAAATAATAATATATGTAAGCAAAAACCACAACTTTGGCGAACAATATTTATTTTTTAGTAGTAGAATATGTGTTAAAAATTATGTTTATTACAATCTACGTTGAAATATGATTAAATTAGATTTTTTTTGTCACAGAATAAGTAAAGGAATGTATTTAAATGTGACACTGCACCTGGTATTTGAGCTACCCACCCAGTTAATTCTTCAATTTTTACTCAAAATTTTTCAAATTTCACTTTTTGCAAGAAAACGATATACAGTGGTCATATCTACCCACTGTAAAAATCTTACATCATTTTCTCTTCTCTCGAAAAAAAAATACAGATACCTCTTTGTCATATAAGAGTAGACTGAGTAGAATGAAAACATATAAAATCAACCACTCCATTTCCTCCACTCCTTCTGATTTCAACCAAATTTGGTATAGGAAATGTACATCATATCCTCGTTCAAATGTAGGACGGCGAATAGCAACGGATCACGGAATATCGCGTTTCAAAACAGCGCTGCCAACTTTGGCTATTTGTCTCAATTTTGACGATTTTTGAAGTGAAATATGATAAAATGACGATTGACGATTTCACAAAATTTATTGTATGAAAAATGACGATTTATAAAAATTTGCAATTTTTATAGAATTTTTTAATTTTTTAATTTATTTCTCTAAAATTTACTGACAACATTTGATCAAGTTTCTTTTGTTTAAAACATCTTAGGAAAATGTGATAAAATTATCTCAAATCGAATAAAAATTCTTGATTTACCCATTTAAATGATCAACTAAATATAAACTCCATCATTTTGAAAGGTTTATTTTAATTGAAATTAAAAAACAACGAAATTCAAATGGTTTTTTTTTATATATTTTACAAAGGCAAATCCAAACTCTTTATTTTTTTAATATTTTAAATCATTTAGCTTCAAAATCACTGATAAAAGCGTGATTTTCTACATTTTTGATTCTAGGTAAATCAATATTTTTCTTTAATTTCCTTTTTTTGTATGTATGCCAAAATTTTGTGAAACCAAATATCGGAAAAAAATTTTAAAACTAAAGAAATTTTGCAGATTTTAAAATAGGTCAGTGATTTTAAAATTCTATTCCCCGTAATAAGTACTGGCAGTTGTGTTTTTAAGAAAGGCAGTTGTGTTTTTTGTAAAGGAACTAATAAAAACAACATTAAAATTGTGAAATAATTACAATTAACGTGATTAAAACGTAAAATTTAAATTATTTATTGAAATGTAAATAGTTTTCGTAATGACGATTTCTCATTCCCAAACTGACGATTTTAAAGATTTTTTTCAACTAGATTTGACGATTTTTTAACTAATTGGTTTGGCAGCACTGTTGCAAGACATGAAATATATTCGAACATTTTTAAAAAGTAGTCGTATATAAGATATGGAAAGACATGGAATAATCTTTTTAACGGCTTAAGCTACGAGAGTCATTGATACCTCATTTTAAAGCTACTACTTTACTAGAGCACACAAAACATATACGTATCCGCGGCAAAATACATTGTTTTCCAAAAACGTATTTCAAAATAATTGTTTCTTAAAATTTTTAAAAAAATATATGTTAAATATAAATTAATACTTCCCCAAGTAAAAAAAGTTATATATAATTATATATATTTATATATAAATGTATATAATTATTTTATATATAGCCCCGTATATAATTAGATATAATTATATATGCGGTTGATTATTAAAAAAAATTGTTTATATGGTGCTATATAAAAGTATATATAATTATATATGGTCCAACATATAATTATATCTGCTTTATATAATTATATCTAATTTTATATTATTTTATATAATTATATAAAATTATATATACCCATTTTTCGGATATAATTATATATAATTATATCTGATTATATCAGATTTAATAGAATTATATATAATTATATCTGATTATATCAGATTTAATAGAATTATATATAATTATATTAAATTATATCAACCAATTTCCTTATATAATCTATATCTATATATATATAAAAAGAAGTGTACATTTTGATTGTCACTCCATAACTCGAGAACGGCTGCATTAAATAAAAAATGGCTGAATACGTTTTGTAGAACATGCAATAAGGATGGTTTAAAAAAAAATTCTTTAAAAATATTTTCGTTTGGTCGAGATGTGGTGATTTTTCTGAACATTAGTCATTTTCATAAAAATTGTGTGAATATCAAAAATTTTTGAAAAAAAAATTTGACGGCAAAACGACTTTTGTTGGGTCAGCTAGTTATATATAATTTGATATGTCTTATATAATTTTTTTCAATGGGGTCCCTATGTGGATCTCTTACGGTATCCTAAGTTATGAATATTTTTGTGAACAAATTTAACTAAAAAGCCGATAACTCAGAAATATGCATAGTAAAACATAAAACTTTTATTTATTTTTTTTTTCAATAAATTATTTTTTTTTGTATAAATCTTTTTTCTCCTATATTTAGTATCTTTTTTTAGATTTTTATCCATAACTTAGAATCCCATAAGAGCTCCACATATTAATTTGGCAACGGCTTAGTGGAATAAATTATAATTAATATATATTTTTTTGAAAATTTAAAAAAAGTGTTTTTTTTAAAAAACAGCGATTTTTTTGCATGCAATGGTTAGCGCGTTGGACTGTTACACAGATGGTACCGGGTTCAATTCCCGGTGACGAAAAAATCAATTTAGAAAAATAATATGTATGAGTTTTCTATCACTTATATGTATCGCAGCGACCACCTTCGGTGTTCCCATAGCACTTAACCCCACCGAAGTAAAATAATGAATCAGGACTATGAAACAAAAAGCTTCAATAAATTCGCCAACTAGATCAGGTTTCGAGCAACAACTGTTCTAAAACTTATCTACTCGCGCAATTACAGTGTTACCATGTTTGAAGCCCTTTATCTTTCACCACCTTTCATCTCTCCACTATTCCCTTTCCAAAGAAAGCAACACATTAATTAATAGGAAGGATTTCCTGAGTGTTGCTTCTCTTTAAAAAAAAAAAAAAAATACGTAATGGTCGAGTTGTACAGTTTCTGTTGACGCTTAAAATATGCGGTATTTTTAGTTTTTGTTGTCTTATTTTACTATCTTTGTTATTTTTTTTTATAAATGAATAAAGGAGTAATGGTTTAAAAAAAAATATAAAATGTTTAATGAAATGTAATTGCAGACGACTGGAATATAATTAAAAACATACTAATCTAAGGTATACTGTTTCTTTTGACGCTCACGACCGAAAGCATGAGGTGCGCTGATTTCTTATGCAAAAATTTTATATATTATATTTTACAAAAAAAATTTCAATATTTTACTACAATTTTGTAAAGGCTATCTTGAAACTTTTGTAGTTGTATACTAATATTTGCTCAGGTTTTTTCTACGTGTACGGAAAAAAAAACAACTACATTTGTTGGTTGTTTGTTGAAAATGTAGTTGCCCTCAAAACATCTTACAAGGTAGTTATTTTAACTGTCATGTTCGGTTGATTTTACATGCATAATTATTTGAGTATAGTATTAAATCAACTTATGTAGTAGTTGTTTAAATTGTCATTTCTGCTGTTTTTGCTAACATTAATGTTTGAGTACACTGGGGAAAAAAAAAAAAACGTTTTTGCACTCTAATTATTTTGTAATCAAAATGCTTTTGCCAATGTGGAGGGTATTTTTTTTTGGATTCGGCCAAGTCGAATTTATTAAAATTTTTTACTTGTTTTATTCTCAAGTAGTTTTTGTCCGTTTTGTGGGCTCCTGCTTTAATATTTCTAATATTTTTTTTTTTTTTTTTGTTGTTTTATATATTTTTTTTTTTAATTAATTTATTTTCTTAATAACTTATCTCATGAATGTTCCTGTGATAAATTTTTTGCTATCGATAATTTTTTATATTTTTTTTTTTTTTAACTCAATAATAACTTGTGGATTCTGTTACGAAAAATAATAAGGAAAAAGAATAAATAAGATGAACTCCGTTGTGAATTTAGGGCCCGTGTGTAGTAACAGCTCTGTTATTGGACGTAGCATGTTAAGTGCACAGGGAAAATTAAAGATTGGTCATTACAATATACATAGTTTCAACTTGTCTTCGTCTACATTTAAATTAAATGAATTGAGGAACATCTTTGAGAGAAATATTCTTGATATTGTTGGTTTAAGTGAAACTTGGTTTAAGCCTGAAATTTTGTCTAATGTTATTAATATTCCTGGATACGATATTTGTAGAAGTGATCGCCCAAGACCTACGAGAGCTGGAGGTGTAGCATTATTATTTTCAAAGAGAATTAAATACAAAATAGTTTTTCAATCACAAATGTATAGTACATATGAGGCTATATTTGCAGAAGTAACTGTTAATGGCATACAAGTTTTGGTTGGTGTCAACTATTTGCCTGATGGCAATTTGGAAGCGTTTGAGGATGCTGTTGGGGATATTCTTGTACAATATTCTAATGTTTGTATGATGGGTGACTTTAACCTGAACATGTTTTGTCCGGTTAAGTCTAACTTAGTTCGGGAAATGTGTAGAAGGCTAGACTTAGTATGTCGTCATAACTCAATACCTACACACTTTGATATTCGCACAGACTCAACGTCACTTATCGACTATTTTCTGTTAAGTACTTCACTGGTTGTAAATTCGTCCGGCCAAATGCAATGTCCTGGAGTTTCACGCCACGCACTAATTTTCGTTGCAGTAGATATTCCGATTATCTGTCCTCAACGTTATGTTTCTTATCCAGATTACAAAGCTGTGAACATGGAAGTTTTAGAAGCAGCTTTTTATTCTCAGGACTTCAGGCGCATGTATTCTACGGCTGATGTGAATATACAATTGGGGGTTCTTATGTCGAATATCAATGCTTTGCATTCGTTGGTACCAATTGTACGGCGTAAAATTTGTCATAATAACAACAATAATTGGTTCAATTCTCCTGAGATAGTTTACCATACCTCATTGCGAGATTTAACTTACAGATATTATTTACAGAACACAAATTCCGAAAATTGGTCAATATACTGCCAGCACAGGAATCGTCTAAAGAGGGTAATCAGAGTAGCAAAGAGGCGTGCCCATTCAAGTGTATTTCAAAGTCTTGGCCACAGGCAAATGTGGAACTACTTAAGACGTAATGGTTGTTTGGAGACAGTAGATCATGACGCATCCGCTAACCCGGATGAGGTAAATGATTTTTTCGTTTCTTGTCAGATAGGCAATACTTCTAATCCGTTGGATTTGCCGGATAATAGTGGTTTTTCACTTCGTCATGTAGAGCAAGACGAATTGTTTGTAGCATTAAAGAAAATTAAATCGAATGCTGCTGGTCATGATTCTTTATGTTTAAAATTTGTCAAAATAATTTATCCATTAATATCTTCTCATTTTCTTCACCTGGTAAATACAATCATTACAACATCGGTATTTCCTGATGATTGGAAAACAGCTAGAGTTGTTCCCATAAGGAAAGAAGGCAACTCTAATGCATTGGATAATTTACGTCCGATATCGGTTCTTCCTGTTCTTTCAAAAGTTGTAGAACATATTATTAAGGATCAAATGGCTTTTTATATCGATGAAAATTCTTTGATTCACTCATCTCAGTCCGGTTTTCGTCGTGGCTATAACACAAATTCTGTCCTAATTGGTCTGACTGATTCTGTGCGAAAACTTGTTGATAACGGTAAAAATGTAGTGTTGCTTTCATTAGATTTATCTAAAGCTTTTGATAGAGTAATTCATTCTAAGCTTATAGAAAAATTATTTCACCACTTCGATTTTTCAGCCCAAGCTTGTAAGCTTATATATTCCTACCTTAGTGGAAGAAAACAGTTTGTTTCTATTGGGAACTCTTCTTCTTCAACATTGCCAATTACTAGCGGAGTTCCTCAAGGGTCCGTAATTGGACCTTTGTTATTTATGATTTATTTAAATGATCTCTTAAGAATCGTACATGGTTTATCCGTTCAGCCATATGTTTATGCTGATGATGTACAGTTTCTATGCTATGCTGATGCACAGTTCTTAGATGTCTTGGAAGGTTGTGTTAATTTTGTTATTCAAGAAGTTTTGTCATGGACATCTAACAATGGTTTTTGTGTTAATGCTAGAAAAACGAAGTTGATGGGATTTGGATCTTTGACTAATAATTTATCTGTAACGCTTAATGGTATACCTTTAGATTTTGTAGATAGGATGAAATGTCTTGGAGTTGTTATAGACAATGATCTGAGTTTTTCTTCACATATGAATTACATTTCATCTAAGATTTCGTTTTTATTAAGAAGGTTGTACACGCTTGATCTATATCTGCCACTTCGTATTAAAATTAAAATTGCAAATGCTTTGTTAATGCCACATATACTGTACTGTGCTGAGGTGATTTCTGGAACCACAGCTGGTGAATTTAGTAGATTTACTAAAATTTTTAACAGAATAATACGTTATATTTTCGGATTGAAACTTCGTAATCATGTTACACCATACGTTAAAAAATTTCTTGGTTGCGATTTCGAGAACTTTATTGGTATGAGAACATTGATATATTTTTACAAGTTAATCATAACAGGCTTTCCTAACTATATTGTACAAAATTTCCATTTCTCGCATTCTATAAGAAATCCTCAAATAATATTCCCCCGCATTCATACTGGCTTTTTTGATCGCTCATTTAATGTAAGATTAATACGATTGTGGAATGCTTTACCCAGGAATGCTTTTCATATTCGCCTCAGGTCTTTAGGCGAAAGCTGGAAGAACATGCCAAAACTCATAACTTAATTTAATCTTTTTCCCTTTTTTATTTATTTATTTATTTATTTTTTTTTGTAACGATTAAACTGAATCCACTAATTATTTGTTTATGGAAATAATAATTTAAGCATTATCTGTATTTTTTCTTAAAATTTTAGTTATATATTGATTTATTTTTATCTTTAAGGTATATTTTATATATATATATATTTAATTTTTTTTTTTATGTTGTTGTTACTGTAGTAGCCTTAATTAACTGTATATGGCCCTAAGGGCTCGGTTAAATAAAATGAAGAAATAAAAAAAAAAAAAAAAAAAAAAGAGAATACAAAAACGACAGGTGTATTGAACCTAATTAGTGATCCTTTGTTAAGGTATTTATTTATTCCTTGCAAGAAATGCAAAATTATATCAGCAATTTGCAAACCGTAAATATGTTTGGAGTTTTAAATTGGCATTACATTTGCAATAATAAGGCCAAGTTTTTGGGTTGAAGATTATCTTTAAACTTAGACTAACGAAGTTTGAAAATGGAATACTGTTTCTCGCAGACAAAACAATTTCTTCTGTTTTGTCTGCGAGGTTTACAATGGAATTCATCTATAAATCTACCATCATATCCAAGTAGACTTGGTCTAATTAAATTACCAACTTTGAAAAGCCGAAGAATTATGCTAAATGTATCCTTCATGATGAATATAATCAAAGGCGATATTTCATCAGTTTCTTTTGGAAAATATTACTTTCAATGTCCCTCAAAGACCTACCCGTTACTTTTGCCCCATAGCATTACCATTTTTTTGCAGCAATTACGCAAATGCTGATCCTTGGCGGAGAATTGGGAAAGGTTTTAATGACTTATATAAATTAATGGATTTTTCATTAACTTCTACAACTGTAAAACGTAACATAATAATTTATTTAAACACCTAAAACAAAAAACTGTTTGTTTGCTTATTTATATTTATACATATCGCACTTGATCAACAAGAGGGTATTAACTCAAAATTTTTAAAATATCACTTTTTTCAAGAAATCAACTAACAACATCAATATCTATCTATTGTAAAAATTTTAACGTATTCCGATTACTCTTTCATCTCGAAAACCACTTTTGAGACCATTTTCATGATAATGTAGTGATTACCTTTATTTCAACAAAAAGGTATTATTTCGAGTTAATACAAAAGTTCAAATAGAAAGGAATCGTATATTTTCATAAAAAAGGTATTATTTTGATTTGAGCCTTTATTTATGTTAAAAATAATCAAACTGTTTTATGTATATTTGGTTGTATTTTGAGTTGATACTGTTTTGTTGATAAAATTTGTTTTATTCTATAAATTTAAAACGATAAAATTTCAAAAAAAATGGTATTAACTCAAAAATTGATTTTTTTTGCAATGAGTGGTAAAATTTAAACAAAAACAATGTATATATATTTTCAAATGGAATTTGCTTATAATGATATGTTTGAATTTTTTAATTCTGTTAAAATGTGGCCATAAACAGTTTTTTGACTCTACTAAAAATTTTAAAATTTTGAGTTAATACCCTCTTGTTGATCAAGTGCGATATGTAACTTTTTTTTTTGATGTTCACATTGTATAGTCGTAAGGATGTAATCCATAGACTTTAATAAATAAATAAAAAAAAATTTGGTTTATTTTATTGTGTTATAATAAACGCTGAAATTCTAAACAAAATGAAGTGATTCCGACAATATTTTGTTAATAAACCTGGAAATGGCAAGCAAAATTCGTTGTCGGTTTAACTAAACCTAGTTTAACTGACATCCCAAAACCTCGACCTAAGTCTAATATAATGTTATATTATTTTTATCGTTTATCCACACACCATACAATAAACGGCACAAAATGAAATTTGTAAAATATTGCCAACAGATTATACAATAAAAATAAAAACTATTTTGAATTGCTCCATAATATTGCCCAACCTTTAATTTGACACACACACCGTCAATGTGTTTGGTCAACTTGGAAAGTTGTGTATAATATCCATTCCATTATGTTGGTTTCAATTTGTCATATTCTCTGTAAATATCGAAAACGTTTAGAAATACTTCCTAAACAAAATTTCTGTCTGAATACAAAAAATCAAAAATCCGTTGTAATTATTTAGCATAGGTTACATAGATATCAAACTATTTGGCATGTGCTGTGAGTGGACATTACTAGGGGTTTGGAAATTCCCGTGAAAGTTTCCTTACTAAAAGACAAAGCATCTCCATAATTAAAATTTGAACAAAACGTTTTAAAATTTTGATTTTTAATTAAAATGTAAATAACAAAAACAATTTTTTTATGATCTACTTACTATCTCTGTTCTGATATATGGGTCGATTATTCTTGTACAAATATATAACGTTGACGTTGAATCTATAAACCTTAAAAAAAAGTAAGGAAAGTTCAAAATAAAAAATTAACTCTAACTGAGTAAAAACCTGTACATATAATCATGCATTATTTTATATAAATATATATGTTATTGAGTGATATTATATGTGAATACATATGTTTGTGTATGTTTATATAGAAAACATTTTTTTAAATACGATGCCACATATAATTACATCTTATCACATATCGACCAATATATAACCGCATATGACATACATATACAATAGACCTGGCGTAGCTAATATGGGGTTTTTTATTTTTTGGAATTTTGAGTGTGGGTAGCGACAAAAATATGCGATTTGATGCCAAAATTGATGTGGCAAATTTTCAGGCTGATCGGATGGTGCCAACCCGTGCCACAATGAGGTTCAAAGGTCAAAATTTTGAAAGGCCACCAAAATAATCTTTTTTTTTTGCATTTTATCAATTTTTTTAATTAGAAATACTATAAATAAAACTACTTTAAATTTATATATATATATAACTTGTAATTAATTTATAACTTGTAAATTAGTTAATAGTTGTATTAACGATTAAGTACATAATGGCACCAGAAGCAATATTATAATTTTTAATTGAGCTCTAAGTTGCAAAAATGTATGGTGTTTCTGCTATTGTAGTAAGACAAAAAAAAATGCTAACAATATATATGTATTTATACTAGAGATGCGCGTGTGAGTGAGTTTTGACTCACACTCACTCACACTCACGTAAGAAATTTTCTAATCACTCACACTCACTCACGAACTTTTTTTGTACGACTCACACTCACTCACAATCACGTGAGTAAATTTTGATCCAATAACGCTCACGTGTGACTCACACAAACTTCACTCACACTCACGAAATACTCACGAATGCATAAAAAATGTTTTATGTACATAATTGGTTTGAAATTTGTAGGGAAAATAAATAGAAAATTTAGCCTCTTCGCAAAATGCTGACAAATTACAAGTAAATATTTAATATACATACTAATTTTGTAATTAAAATTGGTTGTAAGGTTTTTGTGTTAATCTTTTACTATTTTTTGAGCATAATAATAACATTAAAACAGGTAATATATAGCAAACTTATTTTTAAAAACTTTTCTTATATGAAGTGGTAACGATTTTTTTAAAACATGGTTTAAATAAAGCAAAAGAGATTATTGTGTAAGGTATTGCCATTTATTTTAAACTAAAAACGCAAAATAAAAAACTTTTAAAAAATCACGCAAACTCACGCAAAAAAATCGACTCACGCACACTCACTCACTCAAAAACTGGACTCACTCACAATCACTCACGAACATTTTTTGGGCAACTCACACTCACTCACAATCACGTGAGTACATTAAGTTTCAATCACACTCACACGTGATCACGCGTGATTCACGCAATAATCTGCTCACATGCGCATCTCTAATTTATACCAACAACTATTATTGAAAAAACGGTAAAATTTTTTGTTCTTCGCTGTTTTTTAAACTGCCTCAAAATTCCTACGCTTTGAGTTGTCGACAACTGCATATTTGTCTAAAAGTACCGTTTTTTCCGCTCTGCTACTGAGCACATAGCAAGGCTGTTGATATGAATATGTAAAATTTTGTCATTGCGAATTTGAATATTGTTGAGAAAGGTGTAGTTTATTGTAAAATAAAATATTCTGTTAATTTTCGTAATTCCATGGCTCAGAAGATAAATTTATCGTTGAAACAGCTTCGATCTGCTGACACAAATGTATACTTGATTGGTAAATGTGAACCAAAAATAGTTGGTGTGAAATTACCATCAAAACAGCAAGTGCTTCAGTGTTTTTTTTATAATGTGCGTTGTGAAAACAAAACGGTTAGAGAAAGTGTAAGATTGGTGCTGGATGAAATATTGCCTTTTTGGGAAAAAGCTAGAATCCCAACGCCTGATCAAAGAACATTTTCTGCAAAAGTCATTAAACTTTATGAAGAGTGGAGAAAAGTCCAAAAAGTATGTAGATCTCCGTTCCCGAGTCATCGCAAAAAAGAAAATGACTTTAAGGAAAATTTAAACAATTTATTTGACATTGCCCACGTTGACGCTCTGAAGCTTATAAGTATACAGGAAGATAGAGACTTCTTAATAAAGCAGCGAGAAAATGGGCGTGTTGGTAGCATGACTTGTGTCGATCAAAATGTCACAAATAAAGAAAAAAGAAAGGCACAAAGATTGGAAGACGAAAAACGTCGAAAAGAAAATTATGAAAAGAAAAAAGGCACTTCAGGTAATTATTATTTGGTATTTGGACGCAAAGTGGCTATTTTTTTTGTTGTGCACTTAATTTCATGTGCAGACTTGACTATGGAACATGTTGAATTTGATAGTGATGAATCGGGAGATGATGTGCAGGCGATGGATGTAGAACATACTGACAACATTCTAAGTTGCTCCAATAAGCCGATTCGAAAACGTGGAAAAAAGAATTTTATTGACGACAGAATGCTGGCTTGTATGGATGCTGGCAATATGTCATCTCCATTAGCTATACACTTCATCAGTGCAACTGCCAAAGCGTTGGGTCACAATATTAAGGATCTTGTTCTGAATTGCACAAGTTTGCGTGAACAACGTAAAAAATATCGTCGGCGTCATGGCAAAGAAATTATTGAAAATTTCAAGGTAATTTTTTTCATTTTGGTCAAGTTATAAGTTTTTCTTTAAGCTTTAAGTTTTTTAGATCCCTGAAACATTTATTTTGCATTGGGACGGAAAGCTACTTCCCGCAATTGCTGGAAAAGCAAAAGTTGATCGCTTGGCTATTGTGCTCACGTCGGAGAACGTTGAAAAATTGATAGCTATCCCCATCATTGAAGATGGAACTGGTGCTGTAGTCGCTCAATCAGTCTACGACTATTTGTTAAAAATGAATATGCTGAATTCATTAGAAATGATATGTTTTGATACAACTGCTGCAAATACTGGCCGTCATAGTGGTGCTGGAACTTTATTGGAACGTAAACTGGGACGCAGCTTATTGTGGTTACCATGTCGCCACCATATTGCAGAAATTCTCTTAAGAGCTGTATTTGAAATTAATTTCGGAAAATCAAGTGGCCCAGAGGTGGCGATTTTTGAACGTTTTGCACGGGAATGGAGCACACTTAATTCAAAGGGATATAGCACTTGTATGCAGGATGAACGAGTTTTGAGTGTCATATCTGTTGAGGAACTCGAAACAAGCAAACAATTTTGTCTTGAATATTTAACGAAAGTTCACATTCGGCATGATTATAGAGAACTCCTACAACTTGCATTTATTTTTCTCGGTGGTAGCATTCCCAATTTCACATTTCGTGCACCTGGAGCGACATCTCATGCAAGATTCATGTCCAAGGCCATCTATTGTCTAAAAATGTATATGTTTCACGCGCACTTTAAAATTTCTGCGAGTCAGTTGAATGGAATTCGTAATATTTGCATTTTCTTAGTAAGTCTCTATATCCCATACTGGTTCAGAACCGCAAATGCAGTTGAAGCGCCAAATAGAGATATGCAACTGATAAAGGGAATTATTGGCTACTTTGATAAAAAAATGTCTACAGTGCTATTGGAAAAAATTCGGAACCATCTGTGGTATTTATCAGAGGAAGCAGTTGCACTTGCCTTTTTTGATCCACATGTAGACTCAGAAATAAAGGAAAAGATGATTTTGGCGTTGCAAATAGAGTCCGATGAAGACAATTATATCGGTGATGATGTTGATATTTTCCCTTCTAAAAAAGTGTGTGCAAGCGTTGATGAATTACAATTATTCACATCCAAGGATTTAAGCTCTTTTGTGACTACTAAAACAAAATTTTTTTTTTCTCGTTTGGAAATTTCTATGGATTTCTTACGCTTTCATCCGTCAAATTGGCCTAAGAGCGAAGCATTTTGTAAAGGGGAACAAATCGTCAAATGCATTACTGTTGTGAATGATGCCGCCGAAAGAAAAGTCAAACTAATAACTGACTTTAACAGATGCTTAACACACAACGAAGACGATAAACAGTACTTGTTACACATTGTAGAGAGCTACCGTAATGACTTCCCAGCCTATACAAAATCTTCAATGATGTAAAATAAAAATAATAAGCCTAATAAATAAAAATGAAAGAAAAAACATTATATTTACAGTATTTCTCATTAAAAAGATTGATAAAACAAAAAAAAAGAGTATTTTGGTGCTTTTTCAAAATTTTGACCTTTGACCTCATTGTGGCACGGGTTGGCACCATCCGATCAGCCTGAAAATTTGCTACATCAACTTTGGCATCAAATCGCATATTTTTATCGCTACCCACATTCAAGTTTCAAAAAAAAGTTTTTAACGCCAGGTCTAATATACAATTATATATGGTTAATCTAATTATGTACGAATACATGTATAATTAGATATGCCACAAATCAAAATTATATATAATAACATATAGTGTAATATCCAAATTTCGTCATGTAATCAAATGACAGGTATTATTGAGTTGTTTAAAGATAAAAACCAAAATTTTTTTTAGCGTACATACTTATAGTTGCTAACCGCGGTCTTCGTAGTGTATTTTTTAAAAATTTTAGTCAAGAAGAGTGTAAAAGTTTGGCAATGCGGAGCATATTATTATTTGAAAACGGCAAAAAAGCAATAAGTTTCTTAATATTTTTTCTTGGACTTAACGGATATGATAGGATAATCATATATTTGTATGAAATTGTGTATCTTTTCAAACAATCATATACAAAAATATAACATTTTTTGCAATTTTACCAAATTAAAGCTCGGATCTAATCATATTTTGATGTACATTAAATCAGTTTATACAATTAGGTAAAAATCCGGATACAATAATATCTGATTTTTATATAATTATATCTATTTGTATCAGCTTAGATATAAACAGATACAATTAGATACAATATAATTCTGATAAAAATGTACTGTATATTTATATAATTGCATCCGATTAGATCTAAACCCATACAAACATATGGCAATTCCTGGGCGATGGACGCTACATTCGCACACTTTTAGTTGAGCCAAAAAAATAAAGGAATGGAAAGATGGGGTATATAACATCAGTGTATTGAAGTTAGGAAGAGTACAAAATTTGAAGAAAAACATTGGGCAGAATCAGTAATGTAGTAAAAAGATATAAGCAAATATCAGCGAGAAACGGATGCGACAAATATAGAAGTTAGTATTATGCACTTATAGAAACATACATAATAAGTCAGCGAAATTTGTGAAAAAAAATTTTGTTTTGTGAATGTGGAAATTACGGTAAAAGAACATATTTTATGTGTAGATTTATGAAATATGAAAATTTTCTTTTAATTTTTTTAAATTGGGTAAAGTACAAATACGGACGCGACAAGACGGACGACATTTTTTTTCCAAGAGAACAAAACACACTAAATTTGGTAATAATAATGATTCAACTTTAATTGGAAAAACCTAAAAAACCATAACATAAAGTTAACTTCAAGTAAAGGTAATAATAATAACAAAAATGAAATCGAAATAAAGTTCCATATTCTTAATTAGGTACTTTAGGATATATAATCGTTAATAAAGTTGGATTTTCTCAGTTAATTTTAATGATAGATTTTAATGAATAAGAGGTCCAGTCCAAGCAACCTCAATGCTTTCGCTGTCGAAATACGAAAATCAATGCAGGCTTTTAATCCCTTTAATATTTGGAACATTCTGCCACAGCTCAGCCAGTTCAGGTGAAGAACACTCAATTTGCTCTGTCGATATATAAAAAAGCTTAACTCCGTCAATGTTGTTCCTTGCACATTGATCTTTGAGAACAACATTTTTGAGGTAAGGTAATTAATTGCTAATAGGAAATATACGCCCATGTCCCTACTTTAGAACGTTTTGCAATTAGAACGAATTTGTGAAATCACACGAAATTGAAATTTGGTGTTCTCAAATCCTAAAAGCTTTCGAAAACTGGAATTTTTTTCGAAATTATTATCGAAGTGCCAAAAACATATGTGTTTCTTGTCAAAAACATTGTTTATTAAAAAACAAAAATTACAGTTATTCAAAATGCCGTCTGCTTTTATAATAAGTTTTATAAGACTGAAAAGAAGAATAATCCACAATGAAAATATAAGAAAACGTGGTTTAAGAGATTCTTCGGACCCTTTGTCCATCACAGACTCTGCGTAAGTGTTATTTTCTTTTTGTAAACAGTAATAAAAGTCACGATTTTTTTAAAGGTTCATAGGGTTTTATCGTGTCAACAAAACAGCCTTTGTCATGATTTTGGAAAAAACCAGACATCTCCTCTAGGACAACTGTGTCGCCTTAAAAAAAAACTCCGTGCCATTAACGATGTTCGGTCATAAATTTAAGGATTATCTCATCCTGCTTCGCATTTCTATGTTGCCTCTACAAATGTAATATTAAACAATAATATACATATGTAACACATTGTTATAAATATGTAACTTACATATTTTTTGTATATTTAAGCAACAATTATTAAACTTGAAAATTTTTTTCTTTTCTTTGCGAGCACGCTTTTATTAACATATGATTGAACACATGTTTTGATGTCATATGTTCTAAAAGACAGATGCCATATGAATGTTTCCCAAATAAACAATGTTTTCTTAATATTTATTGTTACTAAAATCTTTTAAAACAGAATTACATTACTTTTAAACTTAAAAAAAAGATTTTAGTTATTCATTTACTTGGTTCAGCTTTTAATTATGAACCAATTAAGTTTGGTATATATAGATTGAATTACGATGGTATCACTGTTTTCATACACATTTATTTTTATTGGCAACGCTGCTTTTTCGAACATAAATAAAATAAATTCTGATTTCGTAAAATGTTGTAATTTTTAAGCAATATTTTTTTTAAAAAGCTAAGTTTACAATAATTATTGTTAAATTAGTCTAATTTAACCTTTTAACATATAAAATACTTTTCATATTAAGGATTCCTAAAGTTTTTTTTCGGCTGAAAGTAAAATGCTTTTAAGAAATGCTTCTAACATTGTTGTCAATTTGTTTAAGTGTTTTCTAGAATATCAAAACAAAAAATTTATGTTTTTTTAAAACAGTTTTTTAGAGTATAAACCAAGGGTGCCCAAGCCCTATGCGCTTCGTGCTCATTTGTTTTTGTAAAAACACTTAGCTATAGGCTGTGTGTTTTAATACACACATAGAGCACTCAGCACTAGCAATACGAAATACACAAACAACTGTCTTATTAGTTTTTTTTTTGTCGATCTTCACTGTATACACGCAAGTGCAAAGCAACAACACTTTCGTATGCTTTGCTGGTAAACATTGAAATTTTTTTTTTCTTTTTTCTTTGTATGTATTGGTTTTTACAACAAAAAATATTGAATAAAAATTAGTTTTTCTTTAAATGTATTGGTGTTTGCTCTTCCATAAGGAACTCTTGGGCACTCCTGGTATAAACAATACAACCAAAAATACAATAAAATCAGAAATAAGTAAAAAAGTTCTAAGCACCATTTTTGACCCTAAATTGTTATTTATTAGAAAAAAAGGGCATTCGTTTTACTTTCGACCATGCTTTTTTACACGAATTAAAACGAATAAAAAATAGAGAAATTAGTTCTGATTTAATCGCAAGAACACCGAAAAATTCTAAAATTTTCACTTTCGCTCTGATTTAAAAGCCGTAACAGGGGGTGATAATATAAATAAAACTGATATAAATCGCAAAAAGGCTCAGAAAAAAATGTTTATTTGCAGACCAAGAAATGAGAAAAATTAAAAATGCTTTTACATTTATAAAGTATAGACCTTAAGGCTTTATTATTATTGAAAACAAATAAAAAGTTCTGAGCACTTTGCATTTTTCACTAGTGGTTGATCTTTTTCTGGAATTGCCTATATACAATTATTTGGGCCCACATTTCTAGTCAAATTTAATAAGATTACATATTATTCGAAAATTTATATTTAGCTGGACAAATTTCATTTTAGCTAGACACTCTACAACAATCTTGGGCACAAAGAGAAATGAGTATGTATTAGTTATTTTACAAAAAAATGAGATTGTATTGGTACAATTGCACTGAACAAAATCACTTGGTTTTGTTTGTTTTTTTGTTTGTTTACATTGTTGTATTGTTTTACTATTTATGTCCTTACGTGATAAATTTCAGTTATGAGGCGAATAAAAAAAGAAATATTCATAAGAGGAAATTAATAGGTAATAAAAAATGTTTTTTTTTTAAGAAAATAGTCACATGAGTTCTTTGCCAATAATGTACTGGGCAAACAAATATATATAATAATATGGATTAATAAATTAAAAAAACAAAAAGGAAAAAAAAATATTTTATATTAATTCTTATAAAATACAACAAAATTCAAAATACTTGCGTTGTAATTGTTTTAATATAAAAAATTATAGTTCAGGGATTTTTAAATTTTTTAACTTATAGATTGTTTTAATATTTTAGGTTTTGTGTGTTAAAATTGAGTTATGAATGAATAAATAAATCAAGATATATTTATGTACGTATATGAATAATAATGATTTAATAAAGAAAAGTGAGTAAATAGAATTTATAGGTAATAAAAAACGTTCTTTAAGAAACAGGTAAATAAGTTATTTTCTCACAATGTATTGCATTAAAATAAAATTATAACTAATGTTATTTATAAATTCATATTAAATAAAAATTATAAAATTCAATTAATTTAAAAATTTCTTTGTTGTAACATTTTGTGTCGAAAGTTTGTTCTATGAACCTGTTATAAAGTGCTCAAATTTGAATACGAAAAAGGTGTTAATAAATTCAAAAAATATTAAAATTAATCGAAAAAACATTATTAATTCTTATTAAACAGAAAAAAGTTGCAAAACTCCGCATTGTTTTAATGTTTTTGAAGTTAGATTATTTAAATACTTTTGGTTTTGTGCGTTAAATGTAAGTAATGAATAAATGTATAAAATTATTTATTAATGAATTATTGAATGTATGTATGTGTAAATGAATAAATGAATGAAATAAATAAATTACGATATTTATTGAATAAAGAAATATAAGTAAATATAATTAAAGAAGGTATTTAAGAAGTTTGATAACAAACAAGTTTCAATTTATTTCAATTTTTGGTTACAAACAAGGCACTCTGCTTCATTAAAAATATTCAAGCTAAATAAAAATGCGTTTTCCCAACCAAACTGCCACATAATGAATGAAAAAAAAACATTTAAAAAAAATTATAGTACGCTTGGCTTTATTAATAAATATATCAGTGGTTGTTGTCAAATACTCTCTGTGTACTTATTTTATTAAACAAAGCGACACAAAGCGACATAAACCTACTCCATCCAATGCTGGCAAGCAACTAAACATTTTTTTTGGTTTTTTTCGGTTTCTCTTTTTACGTTCGGGTTGTGTGTGTGTGAAAAACGATTAGTCTTCGTTGTTTCAACAAGTGTTTGCCCGACACTGCTCTACAAGCATAATGAAAGCTGGACAATCCAGCCCATCTGGCAACCCTATTGCCAACATACAAAATACACTTAAGTCTCTTTTTATGCGGTTTATTTTTATGCGGATTTGAAGTTATGCGGTTTTAAAATCAATTTTTTTTTTTTTGTATTATGGTTTTCATTAAGTTTTCATAATTATTTTGCCATTTTAAACGTTTTTCAACGTTGGTATCTCTACTCCATAGTAACTTTCAATATTTAAAAGCAATTTGAATTTGTACTTTAATGATATGTTCGCGATTTGTGTGTATGTATGTGTGTAAGCAACGAAAGCATACAGAATTTGGGGATTCCCCGTTTTAAATTACCTAATTTCGTGTGTTATTTTTTGGTCATTCAACCTGAGTGTAATTGAGTCATTGATATTGTTACATGAAAAGTAGAAGGTTTCTGTTTTAATTTGTATTGTACACATTTTAAAATTATTTTTAAAAATATTATTTTTTGTAAAAGGTAAGTGCTACTACATATGTCTGCTTAAACGACTGAAATGTAATTTTTTATATTTTTTAGTGTTTTTCTTCTAGAAAATGGATACAACTAAGAAGAAGAGACAATTTATTTCTTTAGAAACTAAGATGGAAATACTTAACCGTATAGAAAAAGGTGAAAGATATGCTTCTATTGGAAGACATTTTAAAATTGGTGAGTCTTCAGTAAGAGCAGTTAAAAAAAATGAAGCTCAAATAAGAAAATCGGTTAGTTCTGGAACAGAACTTAGTTCAAAATTATCATCCTATTCTCGAGATTCCGTTTTGGAAAAAATGCGAGCTCTAATAATATGGATTGAGGATCTAACCAATAAAAAAATACATATTAGTAGTTACTTAATTGTAGAAAAAGCTCTCATTTTGTACAAAAAAATTAAAGAATCGGAACCTTCCACATCTAAAGAATTTTCGGCAAGCAAAGGGTGGCTTACCGGATTTTTAAAGAGAAATGCACTTCATAACATTCAAATTAGAGGCGAAACTGCATCAGCTGATGAAGACAGTGCCAGAAACTATCCCGAAAAACTAAAAACGATTATCGAAGATGGTGGTTATTGCGCACATCAGGTTTTTAATGCAGATGAAACTGGTTTGTTCTGGAAAAAAATGCCTAATCGTACATACATAGCAAAATCCGAAAAAAAGCTAGTGGGTTTAAGGCCAGCAAAGATCGAATAACTTTTTTACTATGCAGTAATGCTTCAGGTGATCGAATGTTAAAACCACTGGTAGTAAACAAATTTTTAAGACCACGAGCTTTAAAAGGCAAGGATTTAAAGCGATTACCCGTACATTGGATGGCTAATTCCAAAGCCTGGGTAACAACCGCAATTTTTACTGAATGGTTTATTAATTGCTTTGTTCCCGAAGTAGAACTTTCTATGAAGCAAAAAGGTTTGCAATTTAAAGTTTTGCTTATTGTGGATAATGCTCCTGGGCATCCACACATCGAACATAACAATGTGAAGGTAGTATTTTTTCCACCCAATACCACAAGTATTCTCCAACCATTAGACCAAGGAATTATTTCTACATTTAAAAAATATTATATTAAACGTACGTATAAATTTATAGTCAACAAAATTGAAATCGAATCATTACCGCTAAATGAGGTATGGAAAAAATTTACAATTTTTGACTGCATAATTCATGCTTCATCAGCTGTCTCAGACATAAGACCACACACTTTAAATGCTTGCTGGAAAGCGACCTGGCCTGAGTCTGTTGAAAGTAATGCAGAAACTGAAACATTAACAATATCTGAAGACATCATAGCATTGGCGCACCAAATCGGAGGGGAGGGATTCGAAGAACTAAATCTCAATGATTTGGAAGAATTGCTCGAGGATATTCCTTTAAGTGACGATGAAATTGTTAATAGCATCACTACAGAAAATGATGAAAATCCAGAAAGTGAATGTGACGAAGACATTATAGCACCTCTCAATGGTCAAACGGTTGGAAAAATTCTTCAGATAGCAACTGAGTTACAAAATCAAATCCTTCTGAACGAACCAGATACTGAAAAAGCCTTAAAACTCAACAGAGAAATTTGTAACCTTATGTCAGGATATCGTGAACAACACAATCAGTTAAAAAAAAATACAACTCAAAAATTAATGACAAATTATTTTGAGAAAACAGATCAAAATATTCCAAATATAGATTGTATTCATGGTCTGACCATATCAACTGCTAATGTTTGTCTTATTTCATCTAGCGATGATGATTTGATTGGTTCCTCTAGCGATGAGGGTAATTTTCCACCAATTCAAAAGCGAATCAGACCCTTACCAATTAGTGATTCCGATAATATGTAATGTCTCACTTTTATGTATCAAATTTTAATTTTATAAATGAATTTTTTAATTTTTTGTTCGTACTTATTTATTTTTTAACTCTTATATAACTGGTTTAATCAGATAAATGTGAAAAATGAACTGTTTTCCCCCTTTTTAATGTGATTTTTATAAAAAAATAAATGAATTGTTTTTGGTTATTTTTTATCTTGTGACTTTTTTTATGCGATTTTGATCTAATTTTTACACCTAAATTTGAAGTTATGCGGTTTTCCAACTTTTCCGAACGAATCATCCATTTTGTGTGAAAATGGAGTCTTTTTTATGCGGATTTCGTTTATGCGGTTTTTTTTGGAACGCATCTACCGCATAAAAAAAGACCTGAGTGTATTTTCAGATATTAAATTAATTCATGTCGTCAATGTGGGAAAATGAAAATTTTTATATTTCGTTATTATAGTAAATTATTTTTAAAAGAATCACAAAAATATGTTTTATGATTTTCAGCAAATAAATTAACTAAATTACAATTTTTCTACAAATTTTTTGCGTTTTTTTCAGTCTACTAAAATTCAGCAAAAAATTTATTAATTTTTAGCAAGGCTTTTTTATTTCTAATCTACTAAGTGTTAGCAAAACTTTTGCTGAATCTACAAATTTTGTTGCTAAAAATCAGCTCGCTGATTTTCAGCAAAAGATTTTGCTGACATTAGCATCTTTTTTGCAAGCATCCTCCTGACTAAAATTTTGCTGACTCAGCAAAATTTTTTGCTGACTTTACAAACTTTTTTTTTTGAGTGTACAAACTTCCGACTACATACTTTTTTAAACAGAGCATTATCATTTTTATAAAAAATGCTTTACCAGTTTTTAGACTTCGGAGTCGTTGGTAATTCTTGACTGGATAACACTGTGAAAACAGTTTTTTTCTAACGTTGCCAATGTTTATTTATTATGAACCACTGAAATTATTGTAAAACAAATACTGGCAAAATTATTTTGGAAACGCTGGTAAAACGGCTTGAACAAAGGTTCTGCCAGTAATATATTTACAATTTCTCGGCTAGTCAGTGCTTGATTTTTGTACTTTGTATTTGAATTCGGTTGTCTCAGCGAAATTATTCGACGGGGACAACTTCACAGTAATGTTTTTTTTTATGCAGGATTTGAACTTTAAGTTGGCAACACTTTTTTAACTGGCGGCCATTTTGTCGGCTGTCAAGTGATTTATGTTTAGTTTGGTTTGTCTTTTCAACATGAATAGACTGACGAATGAACAACGCTTACAAATTCGAAAATTTATTTTGAAACTCATGGCTCTGTTCGAAATACGTATCGCGCACGAATTTTGCGAATTTTGTTTAGGGATGAAGCTCACTTTTAGTTAAATGGACACGTTAATAAACAAAACTGCCGTATTTGGCGCTAAATCCAGAAAAACTGACTGGTGTGTTTTATGGGCTGGGGGAATCATTGATCCGCACTTCTTTAAAAAAGATGCTGGTCAGACCGTTACAGTGCATGGTGACCGCTATGGAGCCAAGATTATTGACTTTTTCGTTCATCAATTGAAAAACCATGATGTGCAGGAGCTGTGTTCAACAAGACGGCGCAACATGTCACACAGATCGCGCCACAATTGATTTATTGAAGGAAACGTTTGGTAACCGCATAGTTTCATGTTTCGGACCCGTGAATTGGCCTTCAAGATAATGCGATTTAACGCCGCTGGACTATTTTCTGTGGGGATATGTGAAGTCGCTAGTTTGCGCCGATAAGCCAGAGACGATTGACCACTTGGAGGACAACACTCGACGCGTTATTGCTAATATACGGCCACAAATGTTGGAAAAAGTCATAGAATATGGGACCTCCTGACTAGACTACACTCAAATAAAAAAGTTAGTAACGTCAGTACACCAAGGAGGGTGTTTGCAAAAAAATTGCTAATGTCAGCAAAATATTATGCTGAAACTCAGCGTGCCGATTTTTAGCAACAAAATTAGTAGGTTCAGCAAAAGTTTTGCTAAAACTTAGTAGATAAGAAATTAAAAAACCCTTGCTAAAAATTAATCAAATTTTTGCTGAAAATTAGTAGACTGAAAAAAACTCAGAAAATTTGTAGAAAAATTATACTTAGTTAATTTATTTAGTGAAAATCATAAAACATATTTTTGTGATTATTTTTAAAATAATTTACAATGCGTTACAAAATATAGAAATGTTCATACTCCCAAATTGACGATATGAATTAATCTAATATCTAAAAACAATAGAAATAATTATATATAATATAAACTAAATTACCTTTAAACTACTTATATTAATTATTGTCTAAATGATGCTATATTTTAAAGGAACGCAAATGCCGCAGAGAATTATATAAACGAAGCAAAACGAAAAAAAGCAAAATATAACATATACAACTCTTTTTTGCAATACGAAAAAGGAAACAGAAAAATTTACCTAAGATGTATATATGTCTTTGTCTTTCGCCTTAGTCTGTCTACCTATTGCTTATTTGTTTGCAATTTGACACAAGATTATTAATATATATTAACATTTCTTTTAATCTTTAATAAATTTAAATATTTTATTTTGTCTTTTATTTAATTAATAGACAATTACTTTCACAAGCCGGTGACGACGGAAAATTTAAGTTTGTTTTAGGTGTGAAAAACAGATACAAAAATATTCCATTGTTTGTTTTTTTATATTTAGGGAATTCACTATAGTGTTGTATTTATCGTATGTGCTAATATTACACAACAGTTGTAAAAATGTTGTAGGTATTCTTCGCGGAAATATATTTTACGACAATACAACTTGAGCATGTATGTTTATCCAGTATAGTATGTAGTATGTTTAGTGTAAGCTTATTAAATCAGCTATTTTTCCTTTTTGTTATTCCGTTATAAAATTTTTTTTTTAAACAAATAAATATGTCTGTGCCAATAAAAAAGGAAATTTGTCAAATTGATAAAATGCAAGCAAAATGAATTATTGCGGTAAGTTTTTGAACAAAAATTAACAAAAAAAAAAAATTACTTAATTGCTGTTTCAGATAAAGCCGAAACGGGCATTGGAAAAACAGTTAAATTCTTATTTGTTTTTACCATAAGTATATCGGATGCATATTTTTCGCACAAAGCCGTAATAATTTATTTTTTTTAGGGTTTTGCCGACATTTTTTAATATTTTTTTTCCGACGTTTCGATTTTGAAGTTTTTAGTACTTAAGAATTAGAAAATGCAACACGCTGCTCACATATGCACTATTTTTTTTTTTTTGCATATGACTATATGACTTTGCGATTTATGACTTTAAGGCACCATGTGAATTCCCTAATTATGTCTTACTACACGCAGGGAAAATATTAGTTGATTATTATTCTATAGCAAGTACGTACTATATATATTCAAAGCAAACATTATTATCATGAAATGACAGTAATTGTAACAAAAAATGGTAAATACTAACAATTTGTTACCCAAACTATTTTCAAATAATAGATACTATCTTAATAATTCGTAATTGTTCCAACCGTCTATAAAATACATTTCCACAGCTTGGACCTATTTGATAATTATGAATGTACAAATATTGTTCAATGGCTTATTGTGTGACTTCCAATGATAATGCAAGTTTTTCTTGGATTTGACAACTGTCTTCGTGGTGTAATGCTTCCAATTCCACATCTTCAACTTTTACGGCTGACCAGGCCTCTCCTTGTCTTTTGTGTCGAAATCACCACTTTTGAATCGCGCAAACCAGCGTTCACAGGTTTTTTGAGTTGGTGCAACCGATAACTTTCAGCAGCCGTTTTCTTAAAGAAGGTTATCAGACTTACCCGCAAAACATCTTTTTTAGACACAAAATTTAACATTATTATAGGGATGAAAAAAATGTTTGTTTACACTTTGGCGTCTATCGAATACTGATTTATAATGAGATATGTTTACCCTCCAAAATACCATATTTGTTATTATTGACACTAACCATAAGTGACAGTTATACCACAAAGTGACCAAATCAACATTATTAACATGTATACCCAGTAAGTGTTGTTTAGAATCATAAACATGATTCGAAAAAAAATGGGATTTAAAAAAGAAAATCCGAGGATTTTCCGATTGTCAAATTCAAAGGCGGTTAGAAACGAACACAGAGAAAATTTTAGCTATTTGCCAATTCGTATTTCTTTTTTTTAACAGAGAAGAAAAATTTTATTTAAATTAATTAATATAATATAACACATATTAAACTAATTTACAAAAAATTACCAAAGTTTTGCAACTCTGCTACTATGGCTGCAAAATTATTCAGACAATTGTAACATTCTTTGACTTAATCATATCCAAATACTGTTGCAAACCGACCCCATTGGCTTCTTGATAGTAGGGTAGAGCTTCAATACGTTTAATCCAAGCAGTTAATTTTGGAAACTTCACACTGTCAATTTGGATAAAAGCCTCGAATGATGTCGCTGTTGAAACTATGCTAAAATCGGCAATTGTCAATTTATCACCGGCAATATAAGCTGAATCTTTTAGGAATACTTCTAAGAAGTTGTAGATATCCGTAATGGCATCAATTTTATGTTGTGGAATTTGAGTTTCATTTTTGTAAAACAATGGTACTGCGATATTGCGTAATCCACCGGCGAACATGACACCACTTTCGAAATGCAAACGTTGATCTACAACAGCGCGTTTTAATAAATCCGTTGGGTAAAGTGAATCATCCTTGCCATATTTACTAACTAAATATGAGTTAATGGCATGTGAATCCCAAATGAAATGACCATCATCTTCCAGAGTGGGTACGGTGTGTTGGGGATTCTTTTTTAGGAATTCCTCGGACAAATGTTCCTTGTTCACTAAATCGACTGGCACATATTTATATGGTAAATTTAAGGCTTTGAGTGTTAAGAGACAAGCACGTTCTGGTGGACTGTAACCTACACCGTACAAAGAGATTTTAGTCATATTTTTATTTTATTTAAAATAACTGCGTGTTCTACAGACAATGCCACGAGCAACTAGTTAAAATTAAGTGTTATAACAAACTTAAATAGCTTCTCTAAACATACGATTACACATCAATTTCATAATCTATAAGATTGTATGTATTGTGAGTTTCTGATATGAAAAAAGCTTTTTCGTTCCAAAGTTCTCACAGCTTTTGCCACTCAAAATATACGAGGAATAGATATGATGCATTTGATTTGATTAATTCCACCGAACTTATTTTAATATAAAAATGTTTTTTTTTTTACTGTCAACTTACACACGTTTTGATTAATACAACAAATAAATTCGGTCAATATGTACATTCATATTGAAAATGTTTTCTGGATATTTTGTGTAATTCAACTAAAATGTATTTTTATTAACACAATTTGGCTGTGAAAATTAATATTTAGTTGTTCTAACCGATTTCAATCGTAGCATCCGCATTTCAGTTTGAAATCGTTAATCACAATTTCTCTGTGTACTTTTACTATTTTTATTTAATAGCCACATGTCAAATCCCCAAGGCACTGAAGGCAAAGGCCCCCAGACACAAATGGGACTAATATGGCTGTCTAACTATTTTCTAACCTGTAATAATCTCTAATAACTGTTTCTTTAATAATTCCGAAGAATTTCAATCATTAACAAAAATAGGAAAAACGTCCAGTGAGTTATAACCAGAACCCTTATTCAATTACGCCTATTTCGCCCACTTTTTGAAAACTAAAAAATTTGTTTCATTTTTGATGTTGTGTAAAGTATTAACGCTCGGCGTAAATACTTTAGATTTATTTTAAAGTACTTTTTTCTATTGCGACGTAGATGGTGCAAAATGCCTCAAATGAACTAATATTATTATCGAATTTGTCGTTCGTTTTGTTTTTCATTATCTCTTGATGACCAGCATATTTTGACTAAAGGCAGAATTAGTTTGTACGTTCTGTTCTGTTACGAATCAGCTGTTTTGTTTCTGTTCAATTGAAAGTCTGTATGTGTGGTTAGTTTTCACTTTTTCGTTCTGTTCTGTTGCGGACAATTCTATTGAAAATAGAATTCAACGTTAAGTGACAGCCTAAAGTGCGTATGTATTGGTTTGTTGTGAATTTTTGTTTTCAATATTTGAATCAGGAATGATAAAGTTGGTACTATAGTACTTTTTATGGTACTATTTGAACCTCAAATGTACAATGATACTCCTATGATTCATTTAGTACGATTTACAAATTGTTCTATGTATGAATTTCTTGGTCCCTTTAAAATTCAATAATTATTAATTCGATTTGCAGTCCTATATGAACAATGAATTAATTTGGAACCAAATGCTGTGAATTCAATCACATGATTTCACTGAGTGCGACTGATTACAGGTGATTATATTAGAGTTTTATTAACCGATTAAACGAATTATTGAATTCAATCACTAAGGGTTATAATTTTTATTAACTAATTTTGATTTTCAAAAAAATAAATAATAAAAATCTTATAAAAATGTGAAATTTGCTATTAGCTGCGTGTTTTTAAAATCGAATGAGTTCACAAACAAATTTGTTTGCTACCAATCACAAGGATTGAATTCGCAAAAAACTGTGAGAAACGTAATTTAATACAGCAAAAATTAATAGGACGTTCAAAAAATATTAAAAATTTGGTGAATTTAAGAAAAAATCTCAAAATTTTAATAATTTTTTAAATCAAAATCAGCTTATTTTCTCAGTACGCACTGCTCGTTTTTACATAGCTTTATGTACATTTTTTCAAAAAGTTTGGTATTGAAAATGAGCAAAATCGGTCCAGCGGTTCAAAGTAATTAGTGACAATGTGAAAGTACCTCTAAATTATTCATACAAATTGGTGTATAATGCACTGTATATTATTATAATTCATTGTAGTGTCTGATGTATAAAATATAACGTCATATTTTTCCACCAGACGCTAAAAAAAATTTTGTTTTTAACCTCAAAAATAGATTTGTTACCTCAAAAATGTTTTTCACGACACAATTTATTTTTTTACAGCCAAAAAGTTTTTCACCTCAAAATTTTGTTTTCACATCTTAACATATTTTTTTTTTTAATATATTTTTGTTGTTTCATTTGTAATTGTTCATTTTGGAGGGTACAAAGATTTGTTCGTTAATTTATATTTAAAATTTAAATTTTTTTTACTTTTGATGCCGAAAAAGTACTATTTTATATGCAGGTTGGTACTATTTTAAAATCGCATTTATCATCCCTGATTTGAATGTTTTTGGTTATATTTTCTTTTACTTTGTAAAACAGCTGATTCCTTTCACAGAAAAAGTAATTACAAAATATTACCTACAGAACAGAACGACACAGAACGGCAACAGAAAGTAAAAACTAATGAGGCCTTAACATTAGAAATTCTCGTAAAACAAGCTAAATCAGGGCTGTATGGCAATCTTGGGCACAAAGAGAAATGAGTATGTATTAGTTTTTTTACAAAAATATGAGATTGTATTGGTACAATTGCACTAAACAAAATCACTTGGTTTTGTTTGTTTTTTTGCTTGTTTACGTTGTTCTATTGTTTTACTATTTATGTCCTAACGTGATAATTTTCAGCTATTAGGCGAATAAAAAAAGAAATATTCATAAGAGAAAATTAATAGGTAATAAAAAAATGTTTTTTTAAGAAAATAGTCACATGAGTTCTTTGCCAATAATGTACTGGGCAAACAAATATATATAAAATAAATATGGATTGATAAATTAAAAAAACAAAATGCAAAAAAAAAAAACATTTTATATTAATTCTTATAATATACAACAAAATTCAAAATACTTCCGTTCTAATTGTTTTTAATATACAAAATTATAGTTCATTGATTTTTAAATTTTTTATCTTATAGATTGTTTTAATATTTTAGGTTTTGTGTGTTAAAATTAAGTTATGAATGAATAAATATTATTTTTTTTTTTTTTTTTATTAATTAATAATCATATAATTACAAATTATAAATTATTACCCTAACCGAGCACTAGCTACTATGGCCTTCGGCGCGTTGTAGCGAAAAAAGACCAGTGCCTCTGGTGGGAATCGAACCCACGACCCCCGCACTGATAAGCCAGCACGCTACCAACTGACCTACCGGGGCGCACAAATGAATAAATAAATCAAGATATATTTATGTACGTATATGAATAATAATGACTTAATAAAAAAAAGTGAGTAAATAGAATTTATACGTAATAAAGAACGTTCTTTAAGAAACAGGTAAATAAGTTATTTTCACACAATGTATTGCATTAAAATAAAATTATAACTAATGTTATTTTAAAATTCACATTAAATAAAAATTATAAAATTCAATTAATTTATAAATTTCTTTGTTGTAACATTTTGTGTCGAAAGTTTGTTCTATGAACCTGTTATAAAGTGCTCAAATTTAAATACGAAAAAGGTGTTAATAAATTCAAAAAATATTAAAATTAATCGAAAAAACATTATTAATTTTTATTAAACAGAAAAAAGTTGCAAAACTCTGCATTGTTTTATTTTTTAGAAATTAGATTATTTAAATACTTTTGGTTTTGTGCGTTAAATGTAAGTAATGAATAAATGTATAAAAAAAATTATTAATGAAAAAGTTAATGAATTAATGCATGTGTAAATGAATGAAATAAATAAATTACGATATTAAATGAATAAAGAAATATAAGTAAATATAATTAAAAAAGGTATTTAAGAAGTTTGATAACAAACAAGTGCTTCATTAAAAATATAAAAATAAAAATGCGTTTTCCCAACCAAAATCCCACATAATGAATGAAAAAAAAAAACATTAAAAAAAAATTATAGTACGCTTGTCTTTATTAATTAAAATATCATTGGTTGTTTTCAAATACTCTCTGTGTACTTATTTTATTAAACAAAGCGACACAAAGCGACCTACACCATCCAATGCTGGCAAGCAGTGATGCAAAACGTGGCACAATAGGGCCATTTGTGGCACGTTTGACTGCTTGATGGCCCTGTGGTACTTTCTCATCTATTTTGGCCCTTTCAGCTCAAAACTGAACTAACTTCTTTAAACCGTTTAGTTCAGACTTATGAAATTTGCCTAATTTTTTTATTCGATGAGAGCATATACTAGTTCCTTAGAGAATAAAAAACGGGGAGTTGTTTAATTTTTTATAAAAATCGCATTCAAAATCATATATTTTCGTACCAGGAAATCAGGTTTTAAAATTGTAGGACGATAACATTTTTAAATCTTTTTATATTTGTCCAATTTTTTATTAAAAAAATGTGTTTTCAAAAATGTTATGTTATCGCAAGAGCGGAAATAATTTATGAGAATTCATAAAAATGTGTTAAACTTTATTGTCAGAGGGGTTTTTCTTGCATTTTTAAAAAAGCATTAAAATGACGAACTCTAATTAACAAATTAATATTATTTTTATTTTAGTAAAAATCTAATAATCGAATTTTTTAAAAAATATGGCCCCACAGGGATGATAAATGGGATTTTCAAATAGTGCCAACCAGCATAAAAAATAGTACTATTCAACCCTCATAGTACTAAATACAAGTTTTTATTATAAATTAACGTTTTTAAAATTTATTTGTATATAAAAACAAAATTTAGTTGATTTTAGTTACAGAATTTATAAAAATTATTAGACTATTTTTTAAATCCACCTTTTTTTGCAAGGAAATCTATTTCATTACACAATCGATTTTAGAATCACAATGTAAATTTGAAGATGTTGGCAATGGCCTTTTTTCAATTGTACTTTTTTAAGATATTTATTTTTTACTTTTCGAACACTTTTTTTGGCCCTTTTAAATTGTCAATTTGGTCCAAAAGAATAAAACTCAAAATGCATCCATCACTGCTGGCAAGCTTTCGGGTTGTGTGTGTGTGAAAAACGATTAGTCTTCGTTATTTCAACAAGTGTTTGCCCGACACTGCTGTATGGCAACAATGATTCTTTCTATAAAGAGTCAGGTATTAAATTATTTATACCCAGTTTTTCACTTCGTATTTAAATGCCATTTGGACTTTAACCCTCTAGTGCGCAAGAAAACCAAATTAAATAAAATACTATTTAAACGAAAGGAAATGGTTAAAAAACAAACTTTTGTTCTAGCAGTTTGTATAATTTTCGTTTATAAGGGCGCAGGAGGCGAAAAATCCTTTGATGCAAATTTGCATCATTACGCATTTAGCTGTAAATTCAAAATCTAAAATTTTTATACTTCAATAGTGATTTAAATGGACAATGTTTTTGTTTCTTTTTAAAAACCAACGTATTATTTATTTATTGTTTATGAAATTTAACATTTTTTTTTTAAAAAATATAACATTTTAATGTTGTTCATTTTTTATGAAATTTTACAAAGCAGTTTTTGGTTTTTGTTAGACATAAAGCTATGTTACACTTGCTACAAATCAGTTGACTTTGGCCCTTACAACCCGGCAGCTTGCATCTTACCCTATTTTCTTGAAATTCTGGTAAGCGGTCCACATGATCGTGCCTTATATCTACGGATAATATAGCTGATGCTGGACCTCGTTTTTGCTTTTAGACATGCAATCTTTCGACAGAAGGTGAATCGTTGGTTCTTGGACGTTTCTGTTTTGTGTTTATTTTAAGAAGTGTCAATGCCAGATCTTTACGAAATTTTAATAATGTAAGAGTCGTATTCCCTGTTGCTCGCTTATACAAAAACCAAGCATTTGTAAATGCTAGGTCCAGTAGATGGTTAACTAAACGCATATACCATTTTTTGGTTTACATTTTGATTCGGTTCCGCCCCATCATGCTGTCTAAGAGATCAACACCGCCCATATGACGGTTGTACTCTTTGACAATCGCTGGGCACTTAACCATGATCGACTTGCGTACCCGACGGTCGAATCTGCTAATATCATTTTTTGGTTCCACGCCAACGAATGAGGACAGAAGAGTTACGTTCTTATTATCATTCCACAAGATGTTTGCGAGCTCTAAACCTTCAAAGTCAACAACGAATTGAAATGATGATGCCCTAGGACATTTTTTTATTTCTTGATCAGTTGGTAATTTACAATTTTGTATCCTATTTCGTCTGACTGTTCCAACTGTATGTATGCCCTTTTTTCCTAAATAAACAAGCAACGGGATGGCAGTGTAGTAATTGTCGAAGTAAACTTTATAGTTACATCCATTTGGGACATTTCGTAATAGTCGTACAACAACGTTCATGACAAAATTATTGATGACAAAATTAGAATGCCCATAAATTGGTAAATATCAGTTTTTTTCAAAATAAAGCTCTCTTCAATATTTTTTTGCTTCGCATAAAATTTAGATTCCTCAACTATATGTTGTAAAATTTCTTCATGAAAGAAGTAGTTGAAAAATTGGAATGGAGTCTGAAAGATCTTTATAAATTCCGGCAAATCGGTATTTCCTCCAAATTTTATTTCGTCTTCACTGACAGAAAATTTAGTTTTTTTCCAGACAATATGTCTGCAAGCTTCTCGTGTTAAGAAATTTGTGGCACCAAGTAGATTTTCCGAAATTTCTGAGGCTATATTTTCAGTTACATTTTCATCTTCACTATTCAAGTTGTTCATGAGATCCACAATATTTTCATCACCCAGAAGGTGCTCTAGATCTTGATTATTTAGAAGCTTACCTTCCATAATTTCATCTCCATCATCGGAGTCGTCTAATTCATCTTCACTGGCAGAAGGATCAAACAAAATACGGAGAATATCCTCCTCTAAAAGTTGTTTTCTTGACATATCCTGAAAAATCGTTTCATACGAAATTTTTTTTTTTTTACTATCACTTAAATGCGCAGTGATGCAAATTTGCATCAAACGGTTTTTTATACACAGCAAAGTACTTACCACAAAAAAACAATAAACACTATTAGTTTTTAATAAAAAAGAGTGTAACTTATGTAAAAATCACAACTGTTTAATAAACTTGTTGAAATTAATTAAATCTAAGGTCAGAAAAAAACACTGTTTCCTCTACGCACAATAAACTAATGAGCAGACACTTCAAAATTGCACAATAATTAAATGCTGCTATAACGGTACTTTAAAAGCAGAGAAAACGACGCACTGTGTCACGAGGGTGGCCAAAAATGGTTAAAGTCAATGTTAGAATTTGAACGTTTTTTTTTTATTTATTTTTTTTTTAACACTCTGGTTAGATGATATCTAAAATATCATCTTAAAATGTTTACAAATTGTAAAGTTATAGTGGTTCAAAGTTAAGATTTGTTTACAGCATACGAAATTTATGGAAAAATCCCAAATTTAATGTTCATTTATAATACTAAGAATTTAAGTATTTGAATATAACGGCTACCAAAATTTGTAACAGGGTTGTAAGTAATGCTTCTAGTTATAATTACAACACTGTGTTTGTTTACAAATATTGATCATATGTCAGATACCGTTAGAAAAAAATAGTGGTGAGGCATTGTCAAGATTTTTCAGCAACCGTGAACTTTCGTAGAGAATTTAAAAGAAAGTAGACATAACACTTTTCCTGTTTTTTTGTATTTTTTAGCTGCAAGTATGTATTTTAATATATTTAAAGTTCAGCTGCCCGATATTGCCTGAATTCTTTTTGTGATTGTTTTTTAGTGTCAACCTCGTTGCGGATTCGTACTATTTTTCAACTGTGGCTAGAGATAAACCAAAACAGACCTTGCGATGTTATGCGTTATGTTAAAGATTTTGTAGAAAATCATTTTAAACGAGTATTATTAGAAAGGGAACAACAGAAAATAAGGCTTACTCTTTTAAAATTTTCTAACAATTGGTCTAAATATCATCGCATGAGAGATAGATTTGAAACTGAGTTGAGTGACTGGCTAGATAGCGAATTATTTGGTGAATTCATTTGTAATGTAAGTTTCCGTATAAAGTTTTGGTTTTGCAATAAAACTAAATTGTGTTATACTATATTAGGAAGCAAATACAAGTGGTAGAGGCCGACCGAATGTTTCCTACGAGGAGGGTTCAATGAGAACAAAAAGGAGGCGAGTGGCAGAACTTGTCGCTTCTACTTCATCTGAAGCTCTTAAAAAAGCCGCAGAAAGGGTAACAGGTTCAAATACTAATAAAAAAATTTCTGTTGAAAGTGCTCTAGCATTATACATTGATATGGATTTATCTATGAGGCAGTACAATATGATGAGAAAAGTAGTAAATGCTCTTCACGAAGATTGCTTTCCGTCATACTATATGATTGCAGATGCTAAAAAAAAGATTTTGCCTGATGACATTCAAGTAACAGACACTTCTGCAGAGGTTCCCTTACAAAAAATTTTAGACAAAAATGTAAGAAGCATTTTAGATGTTCATGATATTGATACCGAAAATGATATAGTTTTGGAATGCAAGTGGGGATTTGACGGCAGTAGTGGTCATAGTGTATACAAACAAAAATTTGAAAATGAGGAAGCTAGTGATGAATTTATGTTTGTTACTTCTTTCGTTCCTTTACGCTTGTTGGATTGGGCAGATGATCAAGTAGTTTGGGAAAATGATAAACACTCATCTTGGAGGTTATGTAGACCACTTAAAATTATTTTTACAGAGGAGAATCCAAATGTAATACAATCAGTAAGGGATAGCATAAATTCAGAAATTGAAGGTCTAGATACATATAAATACATTCAAAAAACAAAAATCTTAACGTTCATTATAAAATGCAGTTGACGATGATAGATGGTGCAGTTTTAAATGTATTAAGTGGAAACAGTAGTAGTTCAACTTGTGCTTTATGTCGAGCTAAGCCATCTGAAATGAACAGCTTATCGGTTTTCGAAAGGCCTGTGAATGAGCAGTGCTATCAGTATGGATTGTCGACATTACATGCATGGATCAAATGTTTTGAATGCATTTTGCATATTTCTTACAAACAGCATATAAAGAAATGGAAAGTGGTAGGAAAAGAAAATAAAGATCAGGTTGCTGAGCAAAAGAGAAATATTCAAGCCAAATTTAAGTCTGAAATGGGTCTTATAGTCGATAAGGTTAAGACGGGGTATGGCACAACGAATGATGGCAATACTGCAAGGCGCTTCTTTTCTAATGTGGAACTTTCAGCTCAGATTACTAATGTAGATGTAAGATTAATAAAATTTTTTTCCATTATTTTAAGAACACTTTCAAGTGGTCATTATATAAATATATAAAGTTTTGAAAAGCTTTTAAAAGATACTGCACTTTTATACTTCGAATTATATTCTTGGTACTATATGCCTTCAACTGTGCACAAAATTTTAGTTCATGGTATAGATTTTATTAAATATTCTACCATTCCCAATGGAATGTTATCAGAAGAAGCAATAGAATCAAGTCACAAAAGTATAAGAAATGCAAGATTAAGACATACGAGAAAAATAAGTAGGATTGCCTCCATGAGAGACCTCATAAATTATCTTATTTTGCAGTCAGAGCCATCAATTTCGATGCATAGTCAGAAAATACTTTTAAGAAAAAGTGATTTAAATGATCTGAAAGGGTATTTAGTTGAAAAGAAAAGATTTAACGACATAAAAACAGCGAATGAATCATTGGTAGAATCTGAAAGTGATTACAGTGATAATTGTTAATATACTTTGATTGCCTGTAATACTTATATATATTTTATGTATGTATGTTAAATATGTTATGTTAAATAAATAAAATTTATGTTTCTAAATTTGTTTTTACTGAGAGGCAAGGACTTACGTACTAAATTTACTTTTGTAAAATTTTGCTCTTATCTGATCACTTATTTACAAATTATAATAATTTTTTTATTTGGGTTGTATGGGAGGTGGGCGTGGCGCTTGTCCGATTTTTTTGAAAATTGGAAATATGTTAAAATATTAATAAATATATTCACATGCAAACTGTCGCTCTTATCTGATTACTAATTTCCAAGTTTTAACAATTTTTAAATTTAGGTTGTATGGGAGGTGGGCGTAGCACTTGTTAGACTTTCTCCAAATTTCGCATAAATACTTCTTTTCCTAAGAAAACATTCATGCCAAATTTCACCTCCGTACTCTAGCTGCTTCTATTTTTGGCCACCCGTTGTATGAAATCGCGACACAGTGCGACGCCTACTTAAATTGAGACAACATATAACGAACATTTACACAAAACTGTTTTTAAATTTTGAAACTACGCAGAGATTTTGGGTATGATTCAAATTTGCATCACGGCGCACTAGAGGGTTAAGTTCTATTTAAATACAAACGTCAGTTTTTAACTTAAAATTTAAATCACATTTAAGTGACCAATCTTGGGCATTTAAAGTCTATTTTAATTGTACAAATATAACATATGATTTTGACAGTTTGTTTTTTTTCCGCGTGGCAAATCAAACAATAAAATATAAATTAAATTAAATTACAGCAGCCAATAAAAATTCAACTTCGGATGAAATTTTTACTTTTCTTTATTTTTATTTTATTAATTTAATTATAATTTGTATTTTAGTTTTATTTATATATATATATATTTATATATATGTACATATTTTATTTTTTTTTTTTCTATATTATATACCTAGTTGTTTTACACAGTTGTTTTATGAATAATGATCATTAATTTTTTGACATTTCATGATGCTACCATACTTTTGTCGCAAATAAATAACAATTATCATTTAAGACAGAAAAACTGATACTGTATTTAAATACAACTTAAATTTAAATGGCAATTAACTAATGGCATATTTAAATATGAAGTTAAAAACTGGGCATTAATCTGTTAAAAATCAGCTCGTTGATTTTCAGTATAATAATGATTTCTCGGATATTGACAATTCTTTTGCAGCACCCTCCTGACTAAAATTTTGCTGACTTAGCAACATGTTTTAATAACTACAATGACTTTTTTTCTGTGAGTGTAGTGGTAAGAATAGCAAAAATGGAACTGTTAAATTTATTAATTTTTCGTTATATTCCGGTTAAATTAAAATTAATTAAAACTAGTAATTTATTCTGCTATATTTGTAGCCAAAACTGTAATAATTATAAAATTTTTGATATATCTACAAACCCAACATTTTATTTGAATGGAAAAAAAAGTATATTCTGCTAAAATTAACTGAAATATTTGATAAAAAATTGTAGACTGTTGATTTCAGATGGGCAGATTTTTATTTTCATACACTAACAGAACGATTCGGCTGAAACGAGGTTGTCTCAACAGATATTTCGGTTGTAGCAACCAAATTTTTGTTGTTACAACTGGGAAAAGACTCCCTGAGAAAAACTATATCGTTTTGTTCAAAACGATACCTAAATTGCTATCGTTTTGACGATGTTACTCAAAAACACGTTTCTCTAATCGATCTACAATTGTTGTTTTTTACTTAAATTTTTAAAAAATTTTAAATTTTTTAAAAAAATTTAAATTTTTATGTAATATGGTTGTAATTTAGCTTTGAAAAGTGGACGATAATCGTCCTACAGAATGCATAGCCTGAATTCGATTGTCACGAAAGATGTTCGGTTAAAACAACAGCCCAGTCAGAAAAAGATAAACGGACCACCGCTTTCGAGGCACTTTAACAAGTGGTACAAGTGCAGTCAAAAAGTGTTTTCGCAACCCCAAAATGATAAGATCATTAGACAAAAGGTCCGTCTGTTAAAAAAGAACTGTGAAAAAAAATTTCCAACGTTGGTAAAACCATGAAATAAATGGTCCAAAACTAGGTTTTCCAAAATAAACTTTAAAAAAAATATCATTTATAATTTTGAATGGGACTTGAACTCTGGCCGCCAGCTTAGCAGCCGACAGCTCTAACCACTAAGCTAACTAGACATATAATATTTGATATATATATTAAAACGTAAGTGAATGATAACTGTTGGGTAACAGTTGGCTGATCAAATATGTCAGCACTGGCATAAGGCTTGCTGGAAACAACATGGTCCTAAAAGAGTTTTTCCAGAAACAAAAAAAAAAACTGAATTTATATAAAAAAAATATTAAAAAGTATAAAAAAAAACACAAAAAAATATACGTCTGGAACCGGAATCGAACTCGAACTACACTCAAAAAAAAAAGTTAGTAGAAATGTTAGTAAAACGTCTCGTAAATCAGGTATACTATTTTTTAGCAAAATTTTTTGCTAAAATCGTGTTTTCAGCTAAAATTTTTGTTATACTTATTCAGCACTTAACTGTTTTATACTACTGCTTTACTAATATACTAATGTTTTACTAATTAATTTTGCTAAAACAAATTGTGCTGATAAGCACATTAATACGACAACCAGATTGAAAGATATACGCAGAATGAAGTAGATGTCGCGGCATGTCAAGATGTAGTAGAGAAGAGGAAAATGATACTAAAAAGTACAACTCTAATAAGACATATAAAAAAATCAACCATGGACGTTTTTGTATCTCTTTTTCATACATAAAACAAAGTTGAGGATTAAAACAACTTAAATTTTGCATTGTCACCGGCTTGTGAAAATAATTGTCTATTAATTAAATAAATGAAAAAATAAAATATTTATTTATTTAAACTAAATGTTTATAGAATAATAGTAGTGTGGTCAAATTGCAAACAAACATATACAGAAATGTAGACAGAGTAAAGCGAAAGACAAAGATACACATCTTAGGTAGATTTTTATGGTTCCTTTTTCTTATTGCAAAAAGGGTTATTTTTTTCGTTTCGTTTGTTTTTGTTTATTTTTTCGTTTCGTTTCTATAATTATCTTCGGCAGTTAAACGATAGCATCATTTAGACAACCATTGATGTAAGTAATTGAAATAAAATTTTTGTTATGTTATATATATTTATTTCTATATACACTTAAGTCTCTTTTTATGCGGTTTATTTTTATGCGGATTTGAAGTTATGCGGTTTTAAAATCAATTTTTTTTTTTTTTGTATTATGGTTTTCATTAAGTTTTCATAATTATTTTGCCATTTTAAACGTTTTTCAACGTTGGTATCTCTACTCCATAGTAACTTTCAATATTTAAAAGCAATTTGAATTTGTACTTTAATGATATGTTCGCGATTTGTGTGTATGTATGTGTGTAAGCAACGAAAGCATACAGAATTTGGGGATTCCCCGTTTTAAATTACCTAATTTCGTGTGTTATTTTTTGGTCATTCAACCTGAGTGTAATTGAGTCATTGATATTGTTACATGAAAAGTAGAAGGTTTCTGTTTTAATTTGTATTGTACACATTTTAAAATTTTTTTTAAAAATATTATTTTTTGTAAAAGGTAAGTGCTACTACATATGTCTGCTTAAACGACTGAAATGTAATTTTTTATATTTTTTAGTGTTTTTCTTCTAGAAAATGGATACAACTAAGAAGAAGAGACAATTTATTTCTTTAGAAACTAAGATGGAAATACTTAACCGTATAGAAAAAGGTGAAAGATATGCTTCTATTGGAAGAGTCTTCAGTAAGAGCAGTTAAAAAAAATGAAGCTCAAATAAGAAAATCGGTTAGTTCTGGAACAGAACTTAGTTCAAAATTAGCATCCTATTCTCGAGATTCCGTTTTGGAAAAAATGCGAGCTCTAATAATATGGATTGAGGATCTAACCAATAAAAAAATACATATTAGTAGTTACTTAATTGTAGAAAAAGCTCTCATTTTGTACAAAAAAATTAAAGAATCGGAACCTTCCACATCTAAAGAATTTTCGGCAAGCAAAGGGTGGCTTACCGGATTTTTAAAGAGAAATGCACTTCATAACATTCAAATTAGAGGCGAAACTGCATCAGCTGATGAAGACAGTGCCAGAAACTATCCCGAAAAACTAAAAACGATTATCGAAGATGGTGGTTATTGCGCACATCAGGTTTTTAATGCAGATGAAACTGGTTTGTTCTGGAAAAAAATGCCTAATCGTACATACATAGCAAAATCCGAAAAAAAGCTAGTGGGTTTAAGGCCAGCAAAGATCGAATAACTTTTTTACTATGCAGTAATGCTTCAGGTGATCGAATGTTAAAACCACTGGTAGTAAACAAATTTTTAAGACCACGAGCTTTAAAAGGCAAGGATTTAAAGCGATTACCCGTACATTGGATGGCTAATTCCAAAGCCTGGGTAACAACCGCAATTTTTACTGAATGGTTTATTAATTGCTTTGTTCCCGAAGTAGAACTTTCTATGAAGCAAAAAGGTTTGCAATTTAAAGTTTTGCTTATTGTGGATAATGCTCCTGGGCATCCACACATCGAACATAACAATGTGAAGGTAGTATTTTTTCCACCCAATACCACAAGTATTCTCCAACCATTAGACCAAGGAATTATTTCTACATTTAAAAAATATTATATTAAACGTACGTATAAATTTATAGTCAACAAAATTGAAATCGAATCATTACCGCTAAATGAGGTATGGAAAAAATTTACAATTTTTGACTGCATAATTCATGCTTCATCAGCTGTCTCAGACATAAGACCACACACTTTAAATGCTTGCTGGAAAGCGACCTGGCCTGAGTCTGTTGAAAGTAATGCAGAAACTGAAACATTAACAATATCTGAAGACATCATAGCATTGGCGCACCAAATCGGAGGGGAGGGATTCGAAGAACTAAATCTCAATGATTTGGAAGAATTGCTCGAGGATATTCCTTTAAGTGACGATGAAATTGTTAATAGCATCACTACAGAAAATGATGAAAATCCAGAAAGTGAATGTGACGAAGACATTATAGCACCTCTCAATGGTCAAACGGTTGGAAAAATTCTTCAGATAGCAACTGAGTTACAAAATCAAATCCTTCTGAACGAACCAGATACTGAAAAAGCCTTAAAACTCAACAGAGAAATTTGTAACCTTATGTCAGGATATCGTGAACAACACAATCAGTTAAAAAAAAATACAACTCAAAAATTAATGACAAATTATTTTGAGAAAACAGATCAAAATATTCCAAATATAGATTGTATTCATGGTCTGACCATATCAACTGCTAATGTTTGTCTTATTTCATCTAGCGATGATGATTTGATTGGTTCCTCTAGCGATGAGGGTAATTTTCCACCAATTCAAAAGCGAATCAGACCCTTACCAATTAGTGATTCCGATAATATGTAATGTCTCACTTTTATGTATCAAATTTTAATTTTATATTTTATAAATGAATTTTTTAATTTTTTGTTCGTACTTATTTATTTTTTAACTCTTATATAACTGGTTTAACCAGATAAATGTGAAAAATGAACTGTTTTCCCCCTTTTTAATGTGATTTTTATAAAAAAATAAATGAATTGTTTTTGGTTATTTTTTATCTTGTGACTTTTTTTATGCGATTTTGATCTAATTTTTACACCTAAATTTGAAGTTATGCGGTTTTCCAACTTTTCCGAACGAATCATCCATTTTGTGTGAAAATGGAGTCTTTTTTATGCGGATTTCGTTTATGCGGTTTTTTTTGGAACGCATCTACCGCATAAAAAAAGACCTGAGTGTACTATAATTTGTATGTAATTTTGCAGACCTAAATATTTAAGTTAGTTTTTACAGCATTTTTGTGAGAATTCACACATTTTCTGTATTTCTACATGAAAATTTAAACGCTTTAATTTAATTATTTAACATGAATTTTTTAGAGTGTATAATATTTTTGTAGAACAAAAAAATGGCTAGATTTGGTGATTTTATAGTTGTGATTCTCTAAAATGATTCCGAAATTTTGATAGAATAGAAAACTTAAATACTAATAAACATAAAATTATTGATTTAAATTATAAAATTTTTTACGGAATCGTTATGTTCAAATACCACCACTAACTATTTCACATTCATTCGTCTATAGAACTTTAGCAATAAAGCAAATGACTCATGCATATATTTCCCCACTTCTCATAGTACTAAATAAGTCGGTAGGTTTCCGTACATATGAAAATTAAAAATATTCATAGACATATTTAAGTTCAAGTAAAGCAATGTCTTAAGTATGCATGATGGTAACGTGTGTGGGAGTTTTGAGTTTGTTCTTTAACCATAATACTTCTGCTATATTTAATATGACCAAACATCCCGATTTTATAGGGATCATCCCGCTTTTTAAAGTTATATCCCGCCTTGAATATTTTCCCGCTTTTTTATTCGAAAACTTCTTAATCGATTTTATAATAAGTTTTTCTGATATAAATAAAGAAAATTTCAAATCTTTTACAAGAAAATAGTAAACACAATTCAAAAATTATAGTATTTTCCAAAATTTTATCAAGTTAAGACTAGAAAGGCTTCAAGCTGCAAATCTGTATATTTACATTTTCACATTTTCGTGTCTGTTAATTTCTGACACGAAAAAGAAAGTAAAGGAAAAAAAGTAAAAATTACTTTTTATATCTTCAATTTCCTTTATGGACTTTCATTCATCGTTATATTTCTAGATGTTTATCGATGTTTATTACTGGCAAATATTTTTCGTAAAAAATACCGAAATCCTCAAATTTAAATCAAAAATTTGTTTTCCAAAAAATTTTTTCTGAAAAAAATATGAAAACTCTTTAATTGAGATAAATAACAAATTGTTATTGATTTGTCAGTTTTAGATTTTCTTAAAACCTTTTTTCAAAAACCTTTTTTCGAAAAATTCGAATTTTTAGATAAACACTTTTAAATATCCCGCTTTTTCACCAAAGTCCCGCTTTTTCGTCTGGCGAGTTCCGCCTTTTGATCAAAAACAGTTGGTCACGTTAGCTATATTATATATGTGGTAGTTGTCGAAAACGGCGTGCGTGTGCCACAATATTACACTCATACAAAAAACCCCTACAAATAGTTGAAATATCAGCTACAACAACAGAAAATGTAGTTAAATTAACTAAGAATTTAGCTAAATCAAAAGAATTTTTAAGCTAAATTAACAGAAAATTTCTGCTAAAAAGATCCTTTCGGATCTGACCAGAGGGAGGTCCTTATTTATTAAGGTGAATATAAGTAGTTAATAAAGAGTACTTAATACGTACGCTTTAACTCGCTTTGTTTACGAGGTATAGACTATTTTATGATTATAACATATAAAATATGAGAAAATAACGCCATCTACAAGTGAGACTGATAGCGGAGACACAAACAAATAATGTTTTTAACACAATTGTGGTTTAAATTAACTGGCAAAATTAGTAAATTTGAAAATCACGAATTACAAAAATAAGATAACAAATTAGTTCAAATACGGATGAAATTTGTTCTTGAGGTAAAATAAGATAACTAATAAATAATTAGCTAAATAACTGATTTAAACGATAATAGCAGAAAAAATTAACCCAACCGAATTGGAACGCGTTCAACAGACTTTTGAACTAACTTTTTTTATGAGTGTACTACTGCAGCAATATGTTATATATAAGATAGATTGAATTTTTATGCTCTAAGTACTAAAATTAGTCAAGAATAAATTAAAGAATGTTGTAATTTATGTATCTCTTTTAAAAATAAAAATATTTTTTAATCTTTAAAAATAATTAACATTTTGCATTTAAAAAAAAATAAATATTTTGAAAATAACACAGCGCCACAAAATAGACACCTAAAATCGAAAACAAGAGTATATATTATTTCGGTCACGCTGATTTTAATGGCGTAACCAGTTGGCCAGATTTTTCGAAAATTTGCATTAAAGTTGTGCATGTTTTAGTGCAATTTTTTATACCTTAAAAATCATATATTTTATCTAAGTTTTTTATGGTAAATACATAAAAGACCTTAATTAACATTCGTGTAACAAATTTGGTTAATAAATGTGCAAAATTTTTTACCAATTAACAAGTAAAGACGCGTTTTTGCTAAATTATTAAATAAGAATAAAATTTATATGACAGCATAGTGATATATAATGACTTCTGAGTTCATCTTTTATTATAATATGTAAATACCCAGTAGAAAACCCTTGAACTAGTTCCGAAAAGTACTAGTTTTCAGACTAGTAAAAACAAACGGTACCGCGAAATAACTCCCAAATGAAATAAGTCCGAATGAAATAACTCCCAATGAAAAAAGTCCCAAAAAAAAAAAAAAATTAAATGAGTCCCAATTTTAATAAATGAAATAACCTCCAACATTTGGGAGTTATTTCATAGTAATAAAATAACTCCCAACAAAGAATGAAACAACTCCCAATGAAAAAAGTCCCAAAAAAATGAAATAATTCCCAATTCAAAAACATCGAATTCTACACTTAGGAAATTATGTTGGTAAAGACGACAGCAATTGTAGTCAAAAACAAATGAAATTTCATTTAAAAAAAGGACGACTTACATTTCATTAAATTCAACTAACATTGTCATTTGTTTTTTAATGTTCAAAAAATGACTAACAATTGTAGTAAAAATGAACCACATGGTAGTAAAAAATAAACAAACATTTATTTATTTCTATTTTTTTAATAACAAAAAACAACTGTAAAAAATGAATGTAAAATCATAAAACAGTCATTTGATGTGGTTTGTTTTTTTAAATGAACCACAAGGTTAGTTAAAAATTTTATTTGTTCTACAAATGACTTACATTTACATTAAAAATAATGAAACTGTATTACAACCCAAACAACTACATATTTTTAAAGCAGAAGTTCCCTGAGTGTATTTATTTCATAAATACATGTAAAAATGTACATAATATTAAACATATTATAAAGATAGAATTTATTGTATACATAAATATACAAAAATAATCAACAAAATTAATAGAAAAATACATATTAAAAATATATTTATAGAAAAACCTGGAATAATCTTTGTTTTAAAAGTTAAAATAAATTAGTTTACATAGCATGGAGTAGTGAAACAGTGCGTAGGGGGGGGGGGGGGAGGCGGCGCTGCGCGTGCCTATGGGACGCGAAACACGGTGGCGCCGCATTACGCGAAACGCGGCCGCGCAGCAGGACGCGAATTGTACGCACCGCTTTCCAGAGGTGGCATGTCATAACGTCCAATGACATAATGTCCATGGACGTTATGTCACTCAAAAAGTGTCATAATGTACATGGACTTTATGACAATTTGGAAAATGTCGTAATGTCCATGGACGTTACGACATTATTTTTTTTGAATATTATGTCACTTTCAAATGTGGCATAGCGTCCAGACTTTTTAAAATAAAAAGATTAATAATATTTAGTATATCAATACAATTTTTTTAAATATTCTTTAGTAGTATATCACAAAATAAAACTAAATTTATAAATCGTATAATCGCACGCAGAAAAAACTTTATTTCGCGAAGCCGCCTGCCGCGTTCTACGGAGGAAAAAACCCCTAAGAGCGGCCGAAGGCCGCCACATAGAAATCTTGTTTTTACAAATTACTTGATGTCTTAAAAATATAAGATTTCAACGGATTCGACATCGGATTTGAAAAACAAGTTCTTCTGGGTGGCGGCCTTCGGCCGCTCTTAGGGGGTTTTTCCTCCGTAGAACGCGGCAGGCAGCTTCGCGAAATAAAGTTTTTTCTGCGTTCGGAACAAAAGAAACTTCAAAACTACTGATCTGTTTCCACACTGGAGTATAATGTCCATGGACCTTATGTCGTAAAACGTTTTCTTCGTAACATTTATAGTATTTTCTTCCTCTAGCTTCCGAATTTTTTAAATAAATTTGATTTTTGACTTTTACGCATATTTCTTGTTTTGCCACTCATTATTTCAAATTCAAGATTTGCCATTATTTTTAATCACTTTAATACCAATCTTTACTTACCAAAATTCTAGCAAGAACTGTGTTGCTTTTGGTAAAATAACTAATTGTATTACTATTATTTACTTTACGACAATTTTAAGAACCGTTACAAATGCATAATATTTACCAAAATGTAATTTTAATAGAAATAAAATAACTCCCAACAAAAATGAAATAACTCCCAACGATAAAATCACATTTAAAAATGAAAATGAAATAAGTCCCAACAAAAGTGAAATTACTCCCAATGCCAAAAAGGAGTGAAATAACTCTCAACAAAACCTGGTTGGGAATTATTTCATTTGGGAGTTATTTTATAACGAAATAATTTCTAACAGAAAATTGTGAAATAAGTCCTAACGCATTGAGAGTTATTTCATAGTGAAATAAATCCCAATTTATATGGAAAATTTTTGGGAGTTATTTCATTTTTTTTGAGAGTTATTTCATTTGGGAGTTATTTCACCAAAACAAACTAGTTCTCCAAAAGTAATTTTGTACCAGTTGTGTACTAGTGTAAAATAAACTATGTTAAGACTGTTTAAAAAGATTTTCCCAAATACATTTGTTTTTAAAAATATACTTTGAGTTTATAAATGCACACTTAATGTTTTTATTGTGAATTGAGCTGAGGTACAATTCATACTGTTGTCAAATATTCACTCCAGAACTAGTTTGTGTGCTTATCATTAGAACCAGTTTCGTTTCCTATTTTGCTTCCGAAAAAAATAATTTTGAAAGAGTACTAGTTCCTTAGGAAATATGTTAAGACTCTTTTAAAAAACTCCATTTAAATACGAGTTTTGAAGTTATAAATTTGAAAACTTTTTTTTTAATAATTTATTCGGAATTGGAAAATAAACACATACATTTTTTATTCTGAATAGAAATCATAAACGCAAAATATTTTAAATATGTACTATTTAGTCTATGAACCTACCCAGACAGAAAAAAACAATTGGCACAGTGTTGGCAAAGCGTCAGTGACGGTCGGTTATGCGTTGGCAGAACGTGGGATTAACAATCTTGAGAGTATTTTCCTGTTACCCGATTGATAACAGTGGCCAACCATTGCTTGCCACCGTTGGCATAACGTTAGAAATTAAAAAATTTGGTGTTTTCCAAATACCTTAAATTTAATTAATTTTGTGAAATGTTTATAAAATAAGTTCTTTTTAATAACAGCAACCAAGTTCGGTCTAAGTTTTTTAAAGAAATAATTGCTGTTTGAAGGAGTAAAATATAACAAAATATTTCAAAAAAAGTTAAGTTGTAATATTGGTAAAAACAATAGGGGCAATGAATTTTGCGGGTTATACTGGAAAAACACTTGCTTTGCATACAAAATTGTGCTTCTATAGTATAATATTTATTGTAACTTTGGTAATTTCTAACATGGTGGGATTTTAAAAAATAACTGTGGTTCGCCAGTACTATTTTTTTTGTAGGGTTACCAATTTCTACCTGGGTAGTTTCAAAGCGGGAGTTTGAAACTAGTGTACACCCCTATGACATCTACATGTTAAATTCTACAGTTGTTTGTATGGAACTAGTACTACACAGATAGCATTTTTTGGACGAGTTTTAATAATTTTTTTTTCATTAAACTGATAAAGTTTTCTTCACAATGTGAATGAAAAGTTTCTTAAACTTTATGGAAAAGCTTCATAGTTTTGATGAAACTGTTTTTAACGACACTTTTTCATTAGTCGTATGAAATTTTTAATAAATAAAATGAAATTTTGCACAAAATTTTATGAAAGACTGCATTAATTTAATGAAAACTTTCAATGGACGAGTTCCAGTGACATTTCATAGATCTAATGCAAAAATGCATTGATATCATGCAGAGAATTCTCTCAGTGTAGTATTTTTTGCTACCGGGTAGCTTAAACAACTGATGTGTACCAAAAAGTCATAAAAGTTTATATTTGTGAAAGTTATTTTAACAAACACTTCCATTACAGTGAATGTCTTGATCGTGTGGCTTCAATTGTTGCACAAGTTGGATTTTGTAAGCACGCAAACCAAGATCTTTCCGCAAAATCTTCCATAAAGTGGATGAACACATATCCAATTCTTGTGCACGTTGGCGATAGACTGATTGGGGTCTTCCTCTACGCTACGCTCTACAGCAGCAATGACTTCTTCTGTACGCACTGCACAACGTTTCTGTGGATGCATATTAACAATTAGAGTAAACGTGGCGCGAAAACGTTTTATAGTTAATCGAATTAATTGCTCTGATGGGACGATTATGTTGACCGCAAAATGGACCTAGTGCGCTATACGTATTTCGAACAGAACCATGATTTTCAAAATAAATTTACACAATTTGGAAGTGTTGTTTAGGAGGCAGTCTATTCATGTTGAAATGCCAAAGCAAACTAAACATAACTCACTTGACAGCTGACAAAATATCCGCCAGTAAAAAAGTTGTTGCTAACTTAAAGTTATATACCTGTATAAAAAACACCCTTTAGAAGCAACTTATTTTAGACCATGTTTATTTTCCAAGCAAAATATTTAAATTTAAATTTAGCACTTAACATTTATAATGGGTAGAGCCGCAGCCAATTACTCCGAGTTCAAATCCCGGAAAAGACAAACGCAAAATTTTTTTTTAAATTTAAATAAAATATCAAAATGTTCAAACAATAAATAATTTAAACAAAAATTATAAGTAATTGTGTAGGCCAGAGGACTATTTATCAAAAGGCCCACGGTTCAATAATTGAAACATCAATTTTTTTTTTAATTTCAATAAAAGTTTGTGGAACGTAATTATATTTAAATGGATTATAATATTGAATCAGACAACTTTCACGACTAAAAATATAATTTAATATGAAGATAGTTATCGTAACACACAAAAAAATATTTCTTAAATTGCGCCAAGTAAACATTTTGTTGAATAAAAAAAACATAATCAATTACTTTTTTAATTGACTCAATTACTTTTTTAATTGACTCAATTAAAAATAATCAATATTTTAAATAATATTGATTACTTTAAATAAACAAAAATATTGATTACTTTTTAATTGAGTCAATTAAAAAAGTAATTGATTATTTTTTTTTATTCAACAAAATGTGTACTTGGCGCAATTTTTTTTTTTCTGTGTAACCGCCAGAATTCGATTGGCAACAAATTCGGTGACCACAACTGAGACTTTTCTGAATGTAATATTCCTAATTTAATTAAAAATTTTAATTTCAAATATATAATCGATATGAGTTATAAATTTTGTAATTTCAATTATAAAATCAATATTTTTTTTTTTGTAAATTTCCTTATTTATAATTTAACAAATTAACTTATCCAATTTTAAATGAAAAACTTTTTTCCTATAAATTTCAAATTTCTCTATGAAAAATTACAAATTCAGTCTGAATAGAATTGTTTTTTTTGAATTGAATTTTATTTTAATTTACATTGCAGTAATTGAATTTGTATGTTTGTAGTACTGGCGAAGCACTCATTGCCAGTACTTTGCCAACGTTTTAATAAAGAAAGGTCCAAGCCCTGCCTGGTGGTATCATTTTGGGCTTGGCAAAGTACTTATTTTATCATTAAATAAGCACTTTATTGTTTGTTTCATCAATGCTTTGTCAATGTTTTAAAATGATGATTTAAACACCGCAAAACTTAAGTTTTGCGTGTAAACCATATAAAAACTATTTTATTTGAAAAATATGTATAAATCCTTTTTCAGTGTATGGCAGATTTAAAAAAGTATACCATTGGTTAATTGCACGACAATAGGTCATTCATTAAAGGATTCAAATCTTAAAAGTTTTTAATAACGTGGCTATGATTAAAGATTTATGAAATTTTAAATGTTCGATTACGCTTATAAAATTACCGTCACATAAAAAACAGATTATAAAATAATTACAAAAAAAAAAACAATAATAGTGAAATAATGATTCGACAAAAATATATGTATCATCATCGCTTAAAAAGTTTGTATTTTATATTTGTTTCTTTTATTTTTTCGTTCACTATTTTCTCATTAATTATTTGTTAACTATGTAGGGGGATGTGTTGTACCTTGAAACGATTAAAATTAAAACATCTGTGTCTCTTTGGTAAATGCAAAAACTAGATTACTTAAAATTAAAAAACGATTATTTTTTGGGACAGATAGATCTCCTGTATTAAAAGACTCAAGGTTTTTTTATAATAGCTGAAAAATCTCGAAATTTTTAAAATTGTTTCAAGGTACTACTTTGGTTGCACCTTGACACAAGCACCCAGACAGAAAGTGCCAAACGTACAAAACAATTAGTACTGGCAAACAACTTTTATTTTTGTAAACACCATCGGTTTAGAAATTACCAAAGATACAACTTATATTGTACCAGAAAAACACTATAACCCATATTCATAAGTAAAAGTTAGCAAGGAGTTAACATGTATGCTATTCATAATACACTTGTCATGCTCTTGTTAAGTTTATGTTAGCAAGCTTCTAAACTGTTGTTAAGTCAGTCTGTTTTCTGTCAAACTGACTGCGAATTATAAAAAATAAATATACATTTTTGTGCCCAAAAAATATTTTTTTAATATCTAAATTATTTGAACGATTAATAATTTAGAATCATTGGACTTTTTATTAAATAGAGCCCGTAATCGTGCGGTTAAATTTTATAAAAAGAAAAATTCCATTTTTTGTTTATACTGACAGTGAATTTCGTAAAAAATTAATTGATTTGGTCAAAAATGACCTGAAAGGAAAAAATAACGCTGGACAGATTCCATCGTATCTTCAAGTTCTATAAGCGTCAAGGTGTTTGGGGCCGCAACAACGAACAAGAAGATTGCGGTGAATTTCATGGATTTAGTCAAAATTCAATGAGCCGAATTTGTGAAAAGGTAGCCAGCGCGTTTGCTAAAAAAGCCAGGACATATATTAAAATGTCAACTGCAGCTAGCATAACTAGTCTATTTGACAAATCCTGTAAATACATGTTGAAAATAACATAAATGTAAAATAATGATGAAAAATAAATATATTATTTAAAAAATCAACTCTAAATTTATATGATGCCACAGTGTAATTCTATATGTGGCCCCTTTTTTGCAAAGATACTCTGATTTTGGACGTTTGCAATTGTGTTTTCCCATAAAAAAAAAATTTGCTTTAAATAATTAAAAAAAAACATCTTAAAACTGATAAAAGCGAAAAAATCTGATAAGAAGTTATAAAAAGATCAGTTAACTGGGAACAAGATGGAAAAAAAATTGCTTTAAATAATTAAAAGAAAAAAAAAACATCTTAAAACTGGTAAAAGCGGAAAAATTTGATAAGAAGTTATAAAAAGATCAATTAACTGATCTTTTTATAAAGCAAATATTTAAAGCAAATTTTTTTTTTTTTGTGGGAAAACACAATTGCAAACGTCCAAAATCAGAGTTGCGTTGCAAAAAAGGGGCCACATATAGAATTACACTGAGGCATCATATAAATTTAGAGTTGATTTTTTAAATTTAAGTTGAAAGATTAAAATGTATTATGAATAAACTCTATGCTAACAACCCAGCAAAAAATTTTCAAAAAGGTAATCGGTTTTGTAATCAGGAATTTTGGTTAGAATGCCTTCCCAACCTGATTACCAACCCGATTCTTTTAACAGGGCGTGAGACTGAAAAGAATTGATTCTTTAGATTTGATTCTATTTTTCTGTACAAGAACCAGTTACCTTATTTTTTTTCAGAACTACTTCGTTTGTTAAAAAAAGAAGGAGTTATTTTATTAAAATTGTAAGTATTTTTTTTAACAAGCACTTCTTTTATTACAAAACTAAGTATTTTTGGCTAAAATATTAATGAGCAATTTTTTAATTATAATAATTTCTCATTTCTTATTGGGTAACTAGTTCTAATAAGAGTTTTTATAACAAAATGGTAATTGGTTACAAATTGAACTAAAATTATCACAAATATAAGTTACAAATAGTTTGTTAGTTCGTAAAAGAACTAATTATATTTAAAAAACCATTATGTGTTCGCTTTCTTACTTTAAGAATTGGTTACACAACTGTTTCCTTTTTTTACTGACTCATTGCAATGTGTTTGGTAATGCAGTTCAGAAATTTGGCAATCAGAAACGTAAGCGATTATATGGCAATGCCTTGTTTTGGTAATGTGTTTTTTTTCCTGGGAAGCTTCTAAGCAAAAAATGTGTTCTAGAAAGCAGCTCGTTGGTTGCGATTTATAAGTAACTGCTAACTTTAACTTATGAATATGGGTGTATGACTAAACTGGATTGCTGCTTTTTAAATGCGTTTTGTAATACACATTTCTTGCAAGTTCGCTGAAACCAACGGTTGGCCACTGTTATCAATCGGGTAACATGCCAATACTAACAATATTGTTAATCCCAGGTTTGCCAACTCATAACTGACCACCGACGCTTTGCCAACACTGTGCCGATTATATTTTTCTGCCTGGGTAGTTCGTACCTTCAAACGATACAAATAGTAGTAAAAATATCGTTTTAGTCAGGAATATATTTCTGTTGTTCAATTAAAACGATAATAATGAAAATAAAAATAAATATGATACAATTTTGGACTGGAAAGACAATGACCGATTGTATTTTTCTGCCTGGGTAACGAAACGATACAAATAGTAGTAAAAACGATACAAATAGTAGTAAAAATATCGTGGATTTAGTCAGGAATATATTTCTTTTGCTCAATTAAAACGATAATAATGAAAATAAAAATAAATATAATACAATTTTTGACTGGAAAGACAATGTTAGAAATTATTTCAAAGTTCATCCAAAAACTGTTACAAGGTACAACCAAAAACTGATTCTAGGAACATTTACAATAGTGTTTACATAAAATAGTGAACATATTGTGTTTTATCGTGGTTTAAATAAAGAAATAAAATATAAAGAATATTATTTCATTTCAAGTTTTTAAAAAATATTTACTTTTTGCGTTTCAAGGTACAGCCACGATTTTTCTTAGAAATTATAGACTTAATAGATGACAATTTAAGCTTAAGAAAAGGTAACATTTTTTATAAAACGTTGGAAATGTAGTGAAAAATTAAATTTTTCAAGGTACAACCGTTGCAAGTTACACCACTCTCCCCTATTATGTATTCACAAAATAGTGAACAACAGTTTGTAGTTCTAAACATTTTATATTATTCATCTTGTTTTATATCTTACATAGTTTTGACTTTGAAATATGAATGCATGAATAATAGCTTTCCATTCTTCTCCAATTGAAAAAATACAGCAATGGACATATAAATAGTCCACTTCATAGATCTTTTTTTATAATGGGGCAACTTTTTGAACATCAGTTAAAGAAACCCATTCTTTCATACTCTTTAGGGAGAGCAAATCGATGGCCATACCAGTTTTTTTCGTATAAATATATCGATATTGCGCTTATCGAAATGTGTGGATTCAACTTTTTTTAAAAAAAAACCTACAAAACAGCTTTGTTTTGTTCTTGTCAAAGTCCCTAGGCACAGCGACGATTTTTAATGAAATTTTTCACCGAACTAATGAAGTTTTCTTCACAAAGTAAATGAAAAATTTCCTAAACTTTATAAAAAAGCTTCATAATTTTTATGAAACTATTTTTAATGAAACTTTTTCAGTAGGAGTATGAAAATTTTAATAAACAAAATGAAATTTTTCACACAATTTTATAAAAAATTGCATTAATTTTGTATGTATTGAGATCACAATTAAAATAGATAACACTTGTGGGTGGTGGATTAGAATGAGGCTGAGATCGAAAGTGCGGCACTCCCTGTAGCGCTGATCCTCACAAGATTTTTTTGTTCAACATATTTTTACTTCAAATTTATTTTTTGCAAGCATGTGAACTAACATTTTTAATGAAAAGCTACATACGGTACGCTGAATAATCGACATGCTTCTTCTATTTCTCAATCTTCTACACAGAGAGAATTTTAGTGGACGAAAAATAATTAACATTTTCAGTAAGCTAATGAAACTTTTCTTCACAATGTGAACGAACATTTTTAATGAAAAGCTACATACTTTTTTTAAAACTAGTTTTTTAATGTTGGACTTACATGTTAACCCTCATTTCCTGAAATTTAAACTTTTATTAACGTATCAAAAACATTTACATTTTGAAATCTCTTTATTATCCTTTTTGCGTTTCTTTTTTGCTTTCTTTTTTTCATTCCCTTTTGCCTTTTCTTTCTTTCCCGTTTTATCTCCTGATTTCAAATCTGGTCTCAACATTTGTCTATACCTTCTTCACAATTTCAAAATATCGTATAAAAATAATATTTTAGGACTAAAGTCAAAACTCGATTTTCGAATCCAGCTATTTTAAAAATGTTGACATATTCGGGTTTAGCATAGCAACATAATTAAAAGACGACACGTCTTTCCCTATTACTAATGTTGACCGTTGACGACCCATGCATTTTTTCATAGAAGGAGAAGAAAAAAATATATTTTTGACGACACTTTTATTTAGAAATGTTGGGTCGATATACCCGAATCCGAAAAAGAAATTGCTAATTTTCCAGCAGTTTAAGTTCGGTCGTGAAATGGTTGTGGGCGTGGTGTAATGGTTAGCGTGTTGGACTGTTGCACAGATGGTCCCGGGTTCAATTCCATTTGACGACAACATCAATTTAGAAAAATAATATGTATGAGTTTTCTATTACTTATATGTATCGCTGCGCCCACCTTCGGTGTTCCCATAGCACTTAACCTCACCGAAGTAAAATAATGAATCAGGGCTATGAAACAAAAAGCTTCAATAAATTCGCCAACTCTACATCAGGTGGTGAGCAACTTTACATCAGGTGGTGAGCAACAACAGTGTTCCCATGTTTGAAGCCCTTCATCTTTCACCACCTTTCATCTCTCCATATCCCCTTTCCAAAGAAAGCAACACATTATTTAATATGAAGAATTTCCTGAGTATTGCTTCTATTTAAAAAAAAAAAAAAGTTGTTTAGCTTAAAAATCAGATTTTTAATTTTTTTTTTTAATCCTAATAACTTTTTAACGGCTCATCAGCTGAAAATACTTTTTTACTTATAAGGAAAATAAATTTGAAATTTTGATGACCAAATTCATACTTTAATAAATTTTTAGTGCGATATATCAGATATTTTTTTATCAATCTAATTGTTATCTGGTGTATTTTAAAAGCGTTAAAAAAGATAATTTTATATTAAAAAAAATTAATGCTAAAGCAAGACTTCACATATATTCAGCTAATTATATTATACATAAAAAACACTCTAAATCAGCATTTTTATCCGCAAAGCGGCACGAGAAGGAGTACAAATATGTAAAGACAAAATTAAACCACTCATTTTAATAAAGTTTTAAAAAAATATTTAAAGATAAAACTATAATTCTTACATAAAAAAAATTATAAATTTCTGCGGGATATAATGTTCAAAAACTAATATTTTTAGTGCGGCCCGGTAGGCTAGTTGGTAGCGTGCTGGCTTATCTGTGCGGGGGTCGTGGGTTCGATTCCCACCAGAGGCACTGGTCTGTTTTCGCTACAACGCGCCGAAGGCCATAGTAGCTAGTGCTCGGTTAGGGTAATAGTATATAATTTGTAATTACATATATGATTATTAATTAATAAAAAAAAAAAAAATTCCCTTTAAAAATTAAAATTCCATTGAGTCAGGGATTCTATATTATAAAAAAAAATTATTCAGAACCTAAATATTTTTTTATTGATAAAAGATTTCGGTGTTAAAAACAGAAAGTTTAGAATTTTATAACAGAAAATTTTGAATTGAGTAAAGCCGAGTAAGGCGAAAATTGCTTATAATTTATTCATTAAAAAACGCTACTTTACGAACACTTCTTAATTAATAAAAAAACGAAACTGCTAATAGAATTAATTATTTGAATTGTTTCTTTGTCATATTCATATTGCCAAAAGTTAGAATTTTGATATTTGTCCAAATTAAAAAAAAAATTAAACGACTTACTCGATTGATTACGTTTCAATTTAAATTTTTTTACTTTCCATAAATTTTTTCATCACAAACCCCACAAAATTTGAGTGTTGAGTTGCTAAAAACGACTTAGAGTTGTAAGTCTTTCGCTTTGCCAGACTTAAGGCTAAAACATAATTGGCTTAAGTTACTTAACCCATTTTACACTGCTGTTGCTTTTAAGCAACACCTTCTTTTAAGGTCCTATAATTTTAGATAGGAGGGAGATATAATAACGCAGTAAAAAGCATGTGAAAATCTAAAGTCTTTACTATACACACAACAAAACAAATTTAAAACTATTGTTTCAGGATGGCAATCCTAATTAATTAAAAAATACATTTTTTGACATTTTTTATGGCTGTTTTTTTTTTGAAAAATTATTAATTTATAGAAAGAAGTCCGGTGTTATTAGGGTTGCCAGACGGCCTTGATTTCGCTTGATTTACAAGAATTATTAATGCTCGTCAAGAGTCAGGCCCGGTAGGCTAGTTAGTAGCGTGCTGGCTTATCAGTGCGGGGGTCGTGGGTTCGATTCCCACCAGAGGCACTGGTCTGTTTTCGCTACAATGCGCCGAAAGCCATAGTAGCTAGTGTTCGGTTAGGGTAATAGGATATAATTTGTAATTATATGATTATTAATAAATTAAATAAAAAAATAAAAAAAAATATGTTTTATCAAGATTTTAAAATGAACATTTCATTGAAATAGTATTGTGAAGAGTTTTCTTTTGGTGCATTTGTTTGACACTTATACTTCCCCCCTTTATATTGATTGCTAAGCCAAGGAATTTCAAGAAAATTCATGTTTTTTCTCGATGATCTAAAACTGATATAAATACACTAAATATTTATTCGAATCATAAAATTTAGAACAAAATGGCATCGATTTTTAGTTGTGTCTAGCCAAAAGAAGCATATTTTGACTTTTTAGGCATATTTTGACTTTTTAGGCATATTTTGTGCTTTTTAAAACATATTCGCGCATATTTTAAATTTATTTTAATAAAAATGTGTATACATTTTTATATTTTAATTTAAGCAAAATCATTTTATATTTTGAAGTTTTGATGATCTGAAGAAAATAGAAAGAGTCTTTTCTTTTTTAAAAACACTAGTATACGAGTCCAGGGTGCACGGGCGCCTGGTTACGGTACTGGTTGAGACCCCTCTAAAAATATGTATCATAACTTCAAATGTTGTATAAAAACATGGGTACTGTACGCAAAATTATTAAGCAAGATTTACTCGTACCTTCAAAATTGGGTACCCTCAACAAATTTTTGCGACTTATTGAAATAAAATCGAAGTTTTCTATTTATATATCCATGTCTGTATTTTAAATTAAGAACGTGCCTTAATTTTACGTTACACTACACAACAATATTTCCCATTAAATAGATTAAAATGTGAAATTAATATATGTTATATTTTTATATGATTGCTTAAGGAATATGATCTAATTTCTCTATAATTTTAATAATATGATAAAAAAATATTGCTTTAACTATTTGAAATGTTTAATTGGATAAATTAGTTGAAATTATAGAACTAAAATGGAGAAATTATAAATGATTAAAGTTAATAAACGTTATGCAAATGATTCAAAACTATTAATAAAATCTAAAGTTACACTGCGCAACTCGAAAAACAAGATTACCGACCATTGCTGCAAAATATTTCGGCCACTTTGATTTTAATGGTGCACCCAGTTTGTTCACTTATGGGCCAGATTTTTCGTAAACTTTCATTAAAGTTTGGCATGTTTTAACGAACATGAAATGAGTATCTTCATAAGGTACAGTGAAATAACTCCCAAATGAAATAAGTCCCAATGAAATAACTCCCAATGAAATAAGTCCCATCAAAAATGAAATAACACCCAATGTAAAAAAATGAAATATCTCCCAATGAGAGAAATGAAATAAGTCCCAATTTTTGGGAGTTATTTCAAAATTTAAAAATAAATCCCAAAAAAAATGAATTAACTCCCAATGAAATAAGTCCCAACAAGAATGAATTAACTCCCAATTTTTGTTTGTTTTGTTTTTCTTTTAGAGAACACTTTTTATTTCATAAGTATATGTAAGCATATACAAAAATCAAGCATATGCAAAAAGGCTTTATTGCACTTTGAAAGTGAAATAAAGCCGTAAAGGCCTTATTTCACTTAAATTTTTTTTTAAATGAAGCAATTAAATTTCTTATTCTTATTCTTCTTATATTTTATTGAACAATTATAAAAAAATTTCATATTAACAAAAATTAATAGAACATTAATAATTCAACAAAAAATTTAACTGCAACAATAGTGAAAATCTTTGCTTTATAAAGTTTTTCTGCGTGGCGGCCTGCGGCCGCTCTTAGGGGTTTTCTCCTCCATGGGACGCGGCAGGTGGCTTCGCTGAATAAAGTTTCCCTGCGCGCGTCACACTAGGGAAGATAATGAGACGGGCGCAGGAAAACTGTATTCAGCGAAGAAAAACTGAACAGTGTAACAAAAGAATCAAAAAATACAAAATAAAGGCTTTATTGCACCATTGGCTAAATTTAAATAACAACAAAATGAAATAACTCCCAATCGTAAAATTGCGTTTGCAATTAAAATGAAATAAGTCCCGACTGCGATGAAATAAGTGCCAATGGTAACTCCCAAATGAAATAACTCCCAACAAAAAAACTGTTGGGACTTATTTTATTTGGGAGTTATTTCATAATGAATTAACTCCCAACAAAAATTATGAAATAAGTCCCAACGCATTGGGACTTACTTCGTAATGAAATAAGTCCCAATTTACATGGAAAATTTTTTGGGACTTATTTCATTTTACCATTGGGACTTATTTCATTTGGGAGTTATTTCACTGTACCTCTTCATAATCTCATATCTCAAGAAACTTATATTTTAAGTTCCAGGAGTTTTGGCAGGACTTTAAGGCGGAGACTGCCTTTTGGTCTCTTCCATTAAAAATTTCCAAATTCTAGTTTTAGAGTGTGCCTACATTCCAAATTAAAATTTTCTAACTTCAACGATTTGTGCACGCCATTAAAGGGAAGACTTTTGAACCTCAATTTTTCTACAATTATCGCTAAAATTCCAAAAATTACTTATTATTAACACATTCACATTATTAAAATTTAATTTTCTATACTCAGACAAAAAAATATGATTGAACATGATTGCCGACAAAAAATATCATACAATGATCCTAACAATAATAAACATGATTCTTTTGGCTGATCATATTGTGACCACTGCGAACGATTTTTTCATCATCTAGAATCATAATATCGCACACCTAGTTCAAAAGTGACTCAACTCAAAATTTAAATTTTTCTGGTTTATATGTTTAAACTTGTTTATCTATAAAAAAAATATCAGAGTATTTTGTTATTAACTGTTGTTAAAAAACAGTTATGTCTTTCTTTATGTTTCAATTGGTATAAAGTTGCAAATATTTCTTTTCGATTTCTGAAAAATTAAAAATTTTGAATTGAGTCACTTTTGAACTAGGTGTGCAATATGATTATGGGAATCATATTACGATTGTTACCGTGTTTCAATCATAACAGGGTGCTCTTTTTTCTGCGTGTAGAAAAAACAATGTGGGTATTTCAAGACTTTCCATTTTAAAACGTTTCTGGTCAAAATTCCAAATAGTACTATATCAGTGAGTAAGGTCCTCTTCCAGGGAACACATATTAAAAAGTTTTAGCCTTGCGCAGGCCGCCAAGAGGGAAACTTTTTCAATTAATGCCGCTCCCCGTAGGAATTTTCAAAACTAAGTCTTTTCGATCGCCTATGTCGTCAGAGAAGCCTTCATGTCAAATTTCAAGTTCCTAGCTCCAGCGGTTTGTGCTTGGCGTTGATGATGTGGGGATCACTTGTGAGTACTTTTTACATTTACAGATTTAGGCCGAAAAATATTTGACACTAGAACTAAAGTATACTTTTCTAAAGGTTTAAGGTACGCTAAATGATTACTCGTAAAATGCACATCAAATTTATTAAAAACTTAATAAATATTATAAAAGTACAAATTGATGACATGCTTCTTCATCATATTTATGAAATGTTTCATTAATATAATGAAGTTTCATACTTTTTTATGAAGTACTTTATAAATGTTATGAAACATTTCATAAATAGATGATGCAATTTCAAAAATTTTTATGAAATGTTTTATAAATATTAAAAAATTTTCATTAATTTTTATACAATGTTTCAATTTTTTTTTAATTCTGTATTGACAACATAACTATTTCACATAAAAACAACACATTGCAATGTCGGTATGTCGGGTGTATACTTAAGGTGTAAATCTCAAAAACTACGAGTACAGTCGGTCACAAACAACTTTTACAACATCTTTTTCTAGAAAATTATAGAAAACTATGTTTTAGCAGGCTATCCAAAATTTCAAGTCGACACTGCACCTACACTTAGGAAATTATGTTGGTAAAGACGACTGCAATTGTAGTCAAAAACAAATGAAATTTCATTTAAAAAAAGGACGACTTACATTTCATTAAATTCAACTAACATTGTCATTTGTTTTTTAATGTTCAAAAAATGACTAACAATTGTAGTAAAAATGAACCACATGGTAGTAAAAAATAAACCAAAAATTTTTTTAAATAACAAAAAACAACTGTAAAAAATGAATGTAAAATCATAAAACAGTCATTTGATGTGCGTTGTTTTTTTAAATGAACTACAAGGTTAGTTAAAAATTTTATTTGTTCTACAAATGACTTACATTTACATTAAAAATAATGAAACTGTATTACAACCCAAACAACTACATATTTTTAAAGCAGAAGTTCCCTGAGTGTAGAACTCAAGATATATCAATTTGAAAATTAAAAACATACCCAAGTATGAGGGTGTATACATAAAGGTTAATGAATGAAATCTTGAATTTTCTGATTATATAAACAAATTTTGAAATAATATTTATCATCTGATCTAAATTTGTGTATACCCTTTCAACCAATCTTTGAACTGTGAACTTTCCTGGACTGTGCACAGAAAGCACCAGCAGTCCACATCCCATATGTGGACTGTTAACCTGTTAAATATATCAGTTAAATTATGCCAAATTTGGTTAATCATTTGAGTAAATGAATGAAAACAAATCTTTCTTTCACCCTTTTACTAAATAAATTCACACTTTTACTAAAAAAATTCACATTTTACTAAGTAAATTAAGAACATTTTGAATCATTCAAGAAAGAATTCATTCAAAATAGAATTCATTCATATTATTTAAATCTTTTGAGAATTAAGCTATGAATTCATTCGTTAAGAATGATTTTTCGGAATGAAATTTGAGTAAGATTTCATTCATTTTAGAAAATTTAATTAACAAATTAAGCCAATACTTTTAAAACAACATTTTTTTTGTACTTTTTTAGATAAAGATTTACAAATGCAATAAAAAAAACGGCCCATAAAAATTATTTTGGATAATTTCAATTTTCACGGTTTTGTCCTTAAAATCTAAATTATTTTTCCTAGGAATCTGATTTTAGTCTTTTGATAGATCTAGTAGTATTTAGCATTTATCAGGTCAGGTCGTAGTGGTCGGGGAATATTTTTAAAAATTTTTATTTTTATTCTCTAAGATGTATTTAACAATTCCATGAATGTATTTAACAATTCCATCAAAATTTGTTAAAATATGAAATTGGAGATTTGAAGTATATCCTTAAAATATTGACGGTTTTTGACTAAGGGCAGGTTAACGACATCCTAAAAAACAGATTCCATATCACACTATTTATGAGTATATTAAATAAAAATAAAATAAAAATGTTGCAGTAAGCAATTTCAAAAACGTTTAAGATGTTTGCTCGAATTTCATGGTCAAGTGGAATTTTGTACATTAGTAATCTGGGGCATTTTTAAACCCACCACCACATAGTGTGATGAGGGTATATATGAGTTTGTCATTCCGTTTGCAACGTATCGAGATATACTTCTAATATTCCATAAAGTATATATATATTCTTGATTCTTATTCAATTTTAAGACGATTTAGAGATGTCGATATACATTTTCCCGAATGAGTGAAAATATGAAGGTACCTCTAAATTCTCCGTACAAATTGGTGTATAATAGTACAGTTTCATGGTATCGTCTGGAGGAAAAATAGTATGTCACATTTTTTCACCAGACGCTTAGAGGTAAATAAATTTTATTTCACCTCTTTGAGGTGAATACATTTTATTTCACCCCTTAAATTTTTATTTCACCTCTAAAATTTTTTTTTTTTACTACTAAATCTATCAGTTTTAGAAAAACTAATAATAAAATCAATATTTGTAAGAATTTCTTACCTAATATGCATGCAATACCGCTAAAATACCGTTATCGATTTCAACTGACTATCGTTATCCCTAAAATATCATTACCGAAATAATTAAAATATAGTTATCGGTAAAACACCGTTACCGATATAACTTATAAACCGATATCCTTAAAATACCGTTACCGAAATATCTAAAATAGCATTATCCCTGAAATAACGTTACCGAAATAATTGAAATAGTGATATTCCTAACTTAAAATAGCGTTGCTCTTAATATATCAATACCTTTATTTTTTTTTTATAATTTAAGTTGAGATCAGAAAAATCGAAATAGATATATTTTCTCAAAGTTTGATCATGAACTAGCCAGTAATTAGAATTAGGTTATGATATGGTTATCTAAATAACTTAAATATCGTTAACCCTAAATAACCGTTACCAATGTCGGCATCGAATCTGTTAATAAGACTAAAATCAGATTCCTGGGATGAATGCTTTCGATTTTAAGGACGGAAAACTAGGATTTATCGTGAAAAATCGGTACTTTTGGTGAAATATCAGTATTTTTCCTAACTTTAACCTCAATTAGGCACATGTAAATATTATCGGATTGATCTGAAACTTAGCCAATCACATTTTCTAGTCCCGATGAAAAATCCAAACTTGATTTCCTGTGACAACCCTAATTTATATTTTCCGTTTATTTCGTGGTTGGACGGTATTTAGCCGGGTTTAAGGGATTTATCCATTGGTTTACTAACTCTTTACTAATAAAGGTTATTTTTTATACAGGTATAGAACTTTAAGTTGGCAACACAATTGAACAACCATAATGTGCAGGAGCTGTGGTTTCAACAAGACGTCGCAACGTCACACAGCTCGTGCCACAATTGTTTTATTGAAGGAAACGTTTTGGCAACCGCATAGTTTCACGTTTCGGACCCGTGAATTGGCCTCCAAGATCGTGCGATTTAACGTCGCTGGACTATTTTCTGTGGACTATGTCAGAAGTCATATTTAAATTATAATGCCAGAAGATTATCTTTCGAATAAAGCAAATTTCATGTCAATTTAAAAAATTCATCTTTGTTTTATTCCATTTCAAAGTTCTATACCTATATAAAAAAAAACACTCTTTATAAATACAAATACGTACAAAACAACAGTCGCAATTTTTTTTAATTTTGAAAATTTAATAAAAATTTCTTTAAAAATTATGCGTACATTAAGGATTGCCTGTGTTGAGTTGTACCGCCAAAAGGGTGCAGCAACATCAAACTACAGTGTTACTGCAAATTTAAATGTGTGCCACATGTTAGAAAGCGTAAAATCGAAAAAGGTTTTAAGAAAAAAAAATAAATTGAAAGAAACCAAATATTTCATTAAACTCATCATTAACAAATTGTTGATTTTCTAACATATCGTAATTTGGGTTAAATACGTATTGTTCGTTTGTTCTTGCTGTTGTTGTTTTCTTCACTATTGTGTTGTTCTGTTCCATATCTCCCTTCAATCATTGTCAAACAACGTTTTTTTTCTATTTTGGCTTCCAGCCAAAAGCAATTTTATGCTTAAACCATGCAGAAGAAAAATTTGAAAAGAACATACATTCTGCTGATACCTGAAGAAAGAAATATAAGAATACGGTAGAAGAATACGATAGTTAAGGGAAATTCATATTTAACGGAAACAATGGGAATTTTAAATTTAAGAAATTATTCATAGAAAATGATTATGAATAGCATAAAAGCTAAATTTTAGAATATGTATATGGGAAGTTAAGGCAGAACGATTTTAAATAATATCAAAGTCATAAAACGCCAGTGGCACAAAAAATTAAGCACTGGCATACTACTGGCTAACTGAGGAATTGTAAGTAAATTGCAGACAGAACACTTATTTGAGACGTCTTACCGGCGTTTCCAAAAAGCGTTTTGCCAGTATTTGTTTTACAATAATATCAGTGGTCTACAAAAATTAACATTGGCATCCACTAAAAAAAGTTAGTTGAAAATTTTGTTAAACGTCTATTTAAAATCTTTAACTAACTTTTAGCAATTTTTTTACTGGCATCCGATTTTCAGCTAAGCTTTTAGTTAAACACTTTTTCCAAAAAACTAATTTCGAACTAATGTTTAACTAATTTACTTTGCTACCAAAATTGTACAGATAAACACATTAATAGCATGGAGAACAAGAAAAAAGACTAGATGCAGATGTGGCAGATTGTATGGACGAAGTAGAGAAAAAAGAAACGATACAAACACAACCTTTATAAGACTTACACAAAATGCAACCGCGTTTCATTTTATTTTTTCTTTTGTATATTACACATCAAACAAAGGCACGTATGTGAACATAAAAATTATGAATATTAAAAAAATATAAATAAAATAATAAATAATCTAAATAAACTAATTTACTAAATGAATGATATTTTGATAAATTTGAAAATTGAAGATGCAGGCAAATATAAATGCAATGAAGTTTTGATTACAATTTTTACATTTTTTTTAAAAAAAAATGTGATATTTTACTTAAAATTATTAAATAGTTTTTTGTTATGTAAAGGGTGTTTTTTTATAGAGGTATAGAACTTTGAAATAGAATAAAACAAAAATGAATTTTTTAAATTGACATGAAATTTACTTTATTTGAAAGATAATCTTCTGGCATTATAATTTAAATATGATTTCTGGCATATGACCGCCACGGCTGGCTCGGATGTAGTCTAATCTGGAGGTCCAATTTTCGATGACCTTTTCCAACATTTGTGGCCGTATATTGGCAATAACGGGCGAATGTTGTACTCTAAGTGGCCAATCGTTTCGGGCTTATCGGCGTAGACTAGCACATATCCCCACAGAAAATAGTCCAGCGGCGTTAAATCGCACGATCTTGGAGGCCAATTCACGGGTCCGAAACGTGAAACTATACGGTTACCAAACGTTTCCTTAAACAAATCAATTGTGGCACCAGCTGTGTGACATGTTGCGCCGTCTTGTTGAAACCACAGCTTCTGGCTTCTGCACATCATGGTTGTTCAATTGATGAACGAAAAAGTCAGTAATCATGGCTCTATAGCGGTCACCATTGACGGATAGATTGATTGGGGTCTTCCTCTACGCTACGCTATACAGCAGCAATGACTTCTTCTGTACGCGCTGTACGACGTCTCATTGGATGCATATTAACATTTAGAGTAAACGTGGTGCGAAAACGTTCCATAGTTAATCGAATTAATTGCTCTGATGGACGATTATGTTGACCGTAAAATGGACGTAGTGCGCATAAGTATTTCGAACAGAACCATGATTTTCAAAATAAATTTGCACAATTTGGAAGCGTTGTTCAGGCGTCAGTCTATTCATGTTGAAATGCCAAACCAAACTAAACATAAATCACTTGACAGTTGGCAAAATGGCCGCCAGTTAATGAAGTGTTTGTCAACTTAAAGTTCTATACCTGTTTAAAAAACACTCTTTATTTATACTAAATCAATAAAAAATATTTCCCGCCATTTTAACACACACATTGTAATAAACTATTTCAAATAAATATTTAAAAAAAAGTCCTTTTGAAAGTGTTTTCGGTGCGGAAAGTTTTTGTTCCGAATCGACTTAAAAAACGATATTTATAATTATCAGTATAATATTGTTCATAAGGTGGTGCTCTGTAATTCCGTAACAAAAAAGTTATCACCCTAATGGACAGTGGGTGAGGTTTGAAGGATTGGCTACACACAGAGAAATAAAGTGCCAACCGAATTGAAAAATGTATTTTAATGGTAACAACTTATAAATTTAGTTAGTACAAAGATAACTAAATTAGATTTCTGAAAATTTCGGGTGTTGCAACTAAAATTTAGTTGAATTAACCGAAGTTTGTTGTGAAAACTAATGTTAAGTTGTGCCAACCGACTGAAATTCGTAATAAACGAATTTGAATCGTAGTAACCAAGTTTTAGTTTGCAACTAAATTTTTCTCTCTGTGTATGTATACAAATAAATCATTTGTATTCGCTTAACTTTCCCATTATACCCCCACTGAGTTGTGTATACACACGACCGTCCTTACGGAGTTTATGGCGTTCTTTTAACAGACAGGCGGACGTTTTGAAGCAATCTATTTTTAGGAACAATGACATTTAAAAGAGTTCGAAAGTAATGGTCCTTACGTGGTCCTTACAAAAAAATTTCAATGTGAAAAAAGTTTACTTTTGTACTCTTACACAATTTTTTGCCAACCGAATTTTTGTAGTCACATGAACTATCTTAAAATTCAGATTTTAATTCGATTATTGTACCAAACTTTCATTTCAAGTGATTGTAAAATTTTATTGTCCAAATCGAATTAGAAAAATATGTCTGTTGGTTCAATAAATTCAATTATTTAATTATTCAATTCGGTTTACCCGGTTAGACCGAAAGATCGGGTAAAACGAAAACCCGGGAAACCCGAAAATACCGGGAAACCTGGGTGGACTGAAAAACGAGTAGACCGGTATACTCTTAGAAACCGGTCAGCGCGATTAGAACAAAGTACTTTTTGCATAAAAACGTACCTTTTTTAAACACGAAAGTATCTTTTTACAAAAAAAAGTACCTTTTACGAGTAGGCCGGTCTTTCGGTCTAGCCGCGTAGACTGAAAACCCGGGATTAAGACCGGGTAAACCGAAACCCGGGTAATGGGGGCTATACTTTAAAGGCATTTTGTGTATAACTTGCTCTGTTGTTTATGTTTTGGGTGAAATGAATCGCATATTTGCATCTGACATAATTCCTAAGTGTCGATTGTTATTAGGAAAATGAAATATTTACTCTTTTTCCTTTTAATCTTATCCATGCCAATGTTTTAGATTACCTCAGTAAAAGAATCAGATAAATAAATGCATTTTCAGAATATAATCTTATTAGTGCAAAATACCTTTTGGTTCCAAATGGATTCCTGTGCTCTAATTTGAGAAAAGCCTGCAAAACTTATTATGTTTAACACCATATCAATACATGTTGAGTTTCCTTTAATTTATTTTTTAAAGATCCATAATTTAGGATTTAATTATATATTTTTTTTGTAATTGCCTTCTATATATTTTGTTTGTTTTTTTTATGTTGAATTTATTTTTATTTTGGACAATTGCAATGTTACTATGATACTTTGTCTTGTGAAACAAACTACTTTTATTTGAGAGTGCAGAAATTATTTAAAACAAAAATAATTTTGAAAATTGTTTTATACAACCGAAAATCTTAACACTTTTTGACCAACACTTGGTAGAAAAATCTAAATAAAATAATATAGACGCTTTAAAATTTGAATTCGATTGGAACCATTGGTTTTTAACATTTATAGCCATTTAATCTGTTATAATGGATATTTTATTGACTTTTAATATGATCGTTGCTATGGAATTCTTATAACAAGTTTATATTTTGTCCAATTCGGTTTGGAATAGCTCATTGATTTTTAGAGAGGAATTAAATTAGTTGCAACAGTAAAACTTATGCCTATAAACCAAACTATGAGTTGTAAACGTAATTATTTCATGCTAGTAATTAAAATAAAGTTAGATTATAAGAATCTTGGTGGTCACAATAGTTTTCTAACTAAATTATTCTCTGTGTGTACTTTCTTTTTTAAATATACATTTTCTCAAACATCATTTCTTATCTCTTTCAGGGTAAAGTTTATCTTTTCGATAAAGTCTTTAAACCAAATGCATCTCAAGAAAAAGTCTACAATGAAGCAGCTAAATCGATTGTTACCGATGTCCTGGCCGGTTATAACGGCACAATATTTGCCTACGGTCAAACTTCGTCAGGTAAAACACATACGATGGAGGGTGTTATCGGCGATTCCGTTAAACAGGGTATTATACCACGTATTGTTAGTGACATTTTCAATCATATTTATACAATGGAAATGAATTTGGAATTCCATATCAAAGTATCCTATTATGAAATCTATATGGATAAGATCCGTGATTTATTGGATGTTTCCAAAATTAATTTAAGTGTACATGAAGATAAAAATCGTGTGCCGTATGTAAAGGGAGCCACTGAACGGTTTGTCTCATCACCGGAAGATGTATTTGAGGTTATAGAAGAGGGTAAATCAAATCGACATATTGCTGTAACAAGTGAGTTTGATATAAAGATTATGTTTGGTAGTATACTTTATTGTTTTCTATATTTTTATCTTTTCCAGACATGAACGAACATTCATCACGTTCGCATTCAGTATTTTTGATTAATGTTAAGCAAGAGAATTTAGAAAATCAAAAGAAATTATCGGGTAAATTATATTTGGTCGATTTGGCTGGTTCGGAAAAAGTCTCCAAGACTGGTGCCGAAGGTACGGTCTTAGATGAAGCGAAAAATATTAACAAGTCATTGTCAGCTTTGGGTAATGTCATCTCTGCCTTGGCTGATGGCAATAAAACGCACATACCCTATCGTGATTCTAAATTGACACGTATTCTTCAAGAATCATTGGGTGGTAATGCACGCACAACAATTGTTATTTGCTGTTCACCTGCCAGTTTCAATGAATCTGAAACAAAGTCTACTCTAGAATTTGGTCGTCGTGCCAAGACTGTTAAGAATGTGGTTTGTGTTAATGAGGAATTAACAGCGGAAGAATGGAAACGTCGCTACGAAAAGGAGAAAGAAAAGAATGCTCGTCTCAAAGGTAAGGTGGAAAAACTCGAATTGGAATTGGCTCGTTGGCGTGCTGGTGAATCGGTCAAACCCGAGGAACAAATTAATGTCGATGATCTCATGGAGGCTAGTACTCCTAATTTGGAAGTTGAAGCGGTAGTGCCCCCTGCTACTACTGGACCAATGCCAGCTACACCAGCAGCTGGTCTAATGTTGGGATCCATTAGCGGTGACGAACGTGCTCGTTTAGAGGCTGAGCATGAGCGTCTCTACCAACAGTTGGATGAGAAAGATGAAGAAATCAATCAACAAAGTCAATATGTTGAAAACCTCAAGGAACAAATCCTTGAACAAGAAGAACTTATTGCTAATGCTCGTCGTGAATACGAGACACTTCAATCTGAAATGGCTCGCATTCAGCAAGAGAATGAGTCTGCCAGGGAAGAAGTTAAAGAAGTTTTGCAAGCCTTGGAAGAATTGGCCGTTAATTATGATCAAAAATCACAAGAAATCGACGCCAAGAATAAAGATATTGACTACTTAAACGAAGAACTGCAGCAAAAACAAACTTTGCTCAATACTACCACCGCCGATTTGCAACAACTTCGTGATATGTCCTCTCATCAAAAGAAACGTATCAATGAAATGTTGTCCAATTTATTACGTGATTTAGCCGAGGTGGGACAAGCATTAGCTTCTGGAGATTCAGCCATGGACATGAAAATGAATAGCATACCAAGTGCTGGTGATAGTGGTAAAGTTGAAGAAGATTTCACTATGGCACGTCTGTACATTAGTAAAATGAAAACAGAAGCTAAAAATATGGCTCAACGTTGCACCAATATGGAAACCCAACAAGTGGATTCCAATAAAAAGCTTTCCGAATATGAAAAAGATCTTGGAGAGTATCGTCTACTTATTTCTCAGCATGAGGCACGCATGAAATCTCTTCAAGAATCAATGCGTGAAGCCGAAAATAAGAAACGTGCTCTCGAAGAACAAATCGATTCGCTACGCGAAGAGTGTGCTAAACTTAAGGCTGCCGAACACGTGTCGGCCGTTAATGCCGAAGAAAAACAAAAGGCTGAACAGTTACGTTCAATGTTCGATTTGCAGATGGATGAATTGCGCGAAGCTCACGTTAAACAAGTTTCCGAATTGCGTGATGAAATTATTGCCAAGCAGCATGCTATGGATGAAATGAAGGATGTTCATCAAAAATTGATACTGGCACATCAGCAAATGACTGCCGATTATGAGAAACTAAAACAAGAAGAGGCTGATAAATCCAATAAATTACAAGAAATTATACTTACCAATGAGAGACGTGAACAGGCTCGCAAGGATTTGAAGGGCTTGGAAGATACAGTGGCTAAGGAGTTGCAGACGTTACATAATTTGAGAAAATTATTTGTACAAGATTTACAGGTGAGTGATATATAAAAATTTATTTTAAAATCGAAATCTTATTTAAAAAGGACAATTGTTAAATCTTTTGAACAATAATTGACAATAACTAAACTACGCTTAAGCGGGCACACAGAAATTAAAAAGTATGTGTCAACTTACGAAATAAAAAAGCCGAATGTTAAAATTGTCGAGCCTGGGCAAAACAGGCCACAATAACGTGGAAATTGTCTTTTTAAGAAATATAAAAAGTGAAACTGCCAAATTCTAATAAAATTCTTTTGACTTCTTTGAGGTTGATTCTTTATATTATTTGATACTAATAAATGTCATTAGTGGGTACTATAAATGTGCGCTACCTCTTTTGGCCATTTATTTAACTGACAGCATTCTTCTTCTACTTCATGTATTGCAAATGAATTATTGGTAAAGGCATCACAAAAGTACCAAAAAATACACGGAATGTATTAATATGTATTATACAGATATGTGCCATGGAAGCTGTGTTGTGCGTTTCGTAAATATTTAACTTGGAAAACGTAGTTTTTGTGGTGCGTTTTCAAATCTTAGCGCTTGTTTTCCGGGTATTCTCGATATAAAGTTCGATTTTAAAGTTTAATAACAACGATTTTTTTACTATTTGCGTAATTTATTGGATTTAAATCAACTTAACTCTATCACAACATTACATCAACATTTTTTCGCAAATTTTTTTTAAATTTTGATTAGAATTTTCACAATGCGTGGAACATGATAAGAAACAGTATTTTAAAAGAAGGGAAATCGAGAAAAAAAACTTTGTGAATAATTTACAGAAAACCGCTTTTCATTTTTTCATTATATTACTTATTTCGGTAACGGTATTTTAGCGGTAACGGTATTTAAGTTGTTTCGGTAACGTTATTTTAAGGATAACGGGTTTTCAGTTATTTCAGTAACGATATTTTAAGGGTAACGTTATTTTAGTTATTCAGGCAATGTCAATGGACACCGATATTTTTCGCCTCATTATGCCCAAATTCTAATGACTGGCTAGTTTATGATGAAAATTTGGGAAAATATACATATATATTTACAGTAATTATTTTTTCTGATCTTGTCAGATTACTTCAGTAACGGTATTTTAAGGATAATGCTATTTCAAAATTTTCGGTAACGGTATTTTAGGGATGACAATTGAACAATTATTTTGCGATCAAAACAAAAAATTACTAAATAACTAAAAAGACAATTCGAAACAAAAAAGATATTAGCGGTATTCATTCTTGGTAGTAAATAGCCCTTGTAGATCTTGTTAATGTTGTACGTTTGATAAATTTATCAGAATTTACCAGAACCAACAACAAAATGTATTGCACTAAAATTTACCACGCTTTGGCGAAATACCACACAAAAACTGTAGTAAACACGCGAGATAAATTTATCAGCAAAAAAAAAAAAACAGCTGACTGTTCTGCCTTAAAAAAAATAATTATTTTGTGTTAACTATTGGAAAAACTTAAGAATTAATAAAATTATCAAAAAACCCAGTTTAAAACAAAAGCATTTTGCAGTAAAAAATTTGTGATTTTTTCTTTTTCTGTAAATTTTGGCATTTTTCTTAAATTAAAATAATTTTTGATACATATGTGGCGAACAACAAAAATCAGCTGATTTATAAATTTATCATACATTAAAAAAGAAACCCATGCTTTGTTGTGAACAAATCGTAGTAAATATAACACGAAGTAAATATAACACGAAGTAAATATAACACCAAGAATGAAAACCGCTAGTGTTTAAGAAATTTTTTCTTTGAATTTTTAATATAAATTAAACAGGGCCAGTAGACAAATATTTAATAGTTTAAAATACAAAAATATAAAACATAAAGTAAATTTCTTCAATAAAAGTTTTTAAAATCAAATTCACAAGTGTTAAGGCTGATATATAAGTCAGGTCTTGGTATGAAACGAAAATTTGGAAATACAATTATCTAAATTTAAACAAATCTTAATTTTCATTTCACACCAATAATTGACTTAAGTCACTTAAACCAATTATGTTTCGGCCTTAACACTTGTGAATTTAATTTTAAAAATCACAATTGTTTTCTTTTTTTAAACAAAACAGTTATTAATAAATCTTGGTATCAATTCCTATTCTCACTTTCACCATTCACCTCAATTTTCGAATCTCATTATTTCCCGTGCTTTATTTATTTGCCACAATTTAATTTCTGATTTTTGAATATTTATTGATTGCAAAGACAATTTAATAACAACAAATTTATATATTTGTATTATTTTGGAGAAAATTAGGTTCAAAAACTGAGGTGAATGGTAAAAGTGAGAATAGGAATCGCTACCCTTATTTTTAATTTTTTGGAATTACTGTTAAAAAAATAACAGTTATATTTATTTTTTCAAAATTATTGTTTGAAAAATTTACTTGTAAATGCTTTAAAATTGTTAATATATTGAGATATATAGGGTAAGGCATTTCATGCATCTAAAAAGGAAATTAGGCGCTTAAAATATGCAGTAAAGAATCAAAAATATGCGATTATTGCATGCATTGTATTACTCAAGCTTTGTTGGTTTAAAAATGAAATCCAATATAAATGTCTAACAAATGACACATCTAGTTGTTCAGGGTTACAAATGTTTTCTTTTGTTTATTTTTATTTATGGAGGATCCAGCTTTTCTAAAACTTTGGGTTCTGATGAGATCTTTAGCCAGATCGAAATACTAGTATCAACCTAGCTAATAATGTTTGATTTGCTTTATTTTTGTAAATATACGGAGATTGGAAGCTCGATATAAATTAAAAATAACATAAAAATAATCTCGATGTATATAAGAACAAAAAACTAATAAAACTGTAAAAAAAACTTAATTTTAGTTTTTATAAAATGAGCAATTAAATTGAAAATATACAAAATATGCAACAAAATATGCCATAAAATATGCATTTATAAGAAAATATACAATAACAAATCAATGACATTTTGTTGCAAATGCTTTGATTCGGAAAAGTATTTGGTCAAAATCGATTTTGGTCTATTGACTACAAACTTGCATTTCTAATAGTGATATACTATACTTATGAACAGTGCTACTATTTCATGCATTAATAAAAGATTTTTAACTTAATTTTTTAATGGAATTTAAAAAATAACAGTTAAATAAATAAAACAATTACTGTTATTTTCAAACAATTTGAATCGTTAAAGTTGTTTTTTTTTGGATAAAATTTAAATAATACACTTTAATGAGGAATCTTTAAGAAGACATCTTTTGGAGTCTATATGTGTTTTAGGGTATTCAATTGGTTAACCGTTAACCGTTTCTCGATTAACCGATGAATTTTAATCAAAAAATTGTTCGAGTAAATTAAAATGACCAATTTCGAGCAACGAATAACTGGAACAATTTTGGTCGATTATTCGAGTTATTCGAGTAAATCAAAATACGTTATATTTTAGTTTATATATTTTTTTTTTATAATAAATATAGAATTTATTCTCTCCAATTTACATAACCCAAGCCCTTAGGGCCATAGAAGATTATTAAAAGCTACTTTATCAAAAAAGCTAATTAATAATATTTTCTATATAAAAAATAAATAACTTAAAACTATCATAAATAATAAAAAAAAAACATTTCTTTTTAATTAAAAAATTACATCTTAATAAAAAATAAAAAAAAAGTTGAGAGAGATAAAAAAGATAGCGAACACAAAAAATTACAAATCATGAACAGCTTTTGCCTAAAGACCTGTGGTGAAAACTAAAACTTCTCGGTGTATAGGTAAATCATTCCATATTCTCGAAAGCCTAATCTGAAATCATCGCTCAAACATAGTCGAGTGATGTATTGGATATACCAATTGTGGGTTTCTTTCCGAATGGGATAAAATATAATTGTTTGCTATATAGTCTGGAAAGCCATTTGCCATCGCCTTGTAGAAGAATATCAACAACCTCATACCTACATAATTACTAAAAAGAGCACCCAAGAAATTGGACCACATACGGGGTGACATGGGACCGAAGTCTTAGGCCATACACATTAGGGTGGGGCGATTAGTAGAAGGAAAAAAATCTTAATGGGCGCTTCGCGTTTCTGATTCTTGGGATTGTACTGAGCAAAAAAGTCCACTAGACCATACGTCTACGGTGAAAATCGAGCTTCCAGATTTTGACTTTACGGCAAAAAAGCAATAATCTGCTAGAGAATCTTCCAAAGAAGAGATTGATACCATTATCTTGGATAAGCTCCTCCTACTTCCTGAGATATGTCCATCCCACACATTGTTACTTTTACAAAATACGGCAAAAAAAGCCTTATTTTGAAATTAAAAATTAACCCCTTAAACCCCACTCACAAATATGTTTGATGCATTAATCTGCTAGAGAATCTTCCAAAGAAGAGATTGATACTATAATCTTGAATAAGGTCCTCCTACTTCCTGAGATATGTCCATCCCACACATTGTTACTTTCACAAAATACGGCTAAAAAGTTAAAATCTGGAAGCTCGATTTTCACCGTAGACGTATGGTCTTTTTTGCTCAGTACAATCCCAAGAATCAGAAACACGAAGCGCCCATTAAGATGTTCAAATCGCCCCACCCTAATACACATATCTAATAATTCGATTGAAAATCCTAGTAAACCTATTAAATTCACCATCTGTGGCTGTGGTACCAGAAAATACCTCAACGCAATATAATATATGAGGCATTAACAAGGCATTAGCAACACGCATTCTAATTGAAAGAGGCAAATATATCAAGAGAGTATAATCTTCTCAACAAGAATGATATTCTTAAAGAAACGCTATTAATATGCGATGAGAAACTTAACTGATTATCAATTAAAACTCCAAGACACTTCATCTTGTCTACAAAATCAACTCTTATACCATTGAGAGTAACGTTTATCGTATCATCAACGACACCGAAACCCATTAACTTTGTCTTTATTGGATTTACAGCAAAACTATTGCCTGAAGACCAAGATAAAAATCACACCTTCCTACAAGACATCTACAAACTGTGCATCTGAATAGCAAAGAAACTGAACATCATCCGCATAAACGCAAGACTGACAGGATATACCATTCCCTATTGCATGCAGATCATTTAAGTAAATCATGAACATTAGTGGACCAATAACAGATCCCTGCGGGACAAAACTTTTTATTGGTTTTGTCACAGAAGAAGATTCACCAATTGATACATATTGACTTCTATCAGAAAGGTAACAGGTTATAAGTTTACAAGCTTGTGAGGAAAAATTAAACAAGTTCCAAAACTTGTCTATATGCTTCGAGTGTATCACTTGGTCAAAAGCTTTTGACAAATCCAATGATAAAAAAAACAACTTAAATTGTCTCGTATTTTTAAAAAAAAAAAAAATTTTAATAAAACTACAAAATACGTATTTTCTTTCTTTCAAATTCCATACAAATTTTAAGAAAATTAAAAAAAAAAAACGAAAATACGTATTTTAAAAATATCCTTAAACAATAACAGACATATATTAGTGGTCAAAACATTTGGAACTGAGATCGCATTTGTTGTTTTCATTGATTTATTTTCTTCAAATCACACTTTGTTACTAAAATTTATTTTTTACATATTCTTCATACATTGTTTTATGTTAAACAAATAAAAAAAATTAATTCCGTTAAATTAAAACAACAAAACAAATTAATAATAATAGATGTATTCAAAATGCAGGTGTTCGAAACATTTGCAACTCTCATTATTCTTACTCTTAACGAAACAATTTATACTGACAAATGCTAGGATATAACGGTAATCGCATTCCTTTTTAATATGAGATTCAGGCCGTTACATTTTTTAAACAAATTTAAACAAATTTATTGTTCTTTAATAGTTGTAATAAGATGTTGGAAGCATAAACATCGTAAGAATAGTTTTTGTAAAAAATGTCAGGAAATAAATACAAATCTGATTTTAAATCAAAAGTTTTAAATGATTTTCAAAATCAACGATTTGCCGCATTGTTAATAGTGGCAACATTCACACAACTCAAAAAGGTGGAAGACCCCGTATTACAACTGTAAGAGAAGATCGGAAAATCAAGAATTTTTTTACGAAATATCCTAAAGCAGTTCCCAGAGAAGCTAAAACTAAACTTTTAATATATGCCAGTCTTCTCACCATTAAAAGAAGAGCCCGAGAATATGGTCTTAGAAGTTATAGATGTACAAAAAAACCGTTTGCGTCGGAAAAAACCGAAAAGCTCGGCTTGACTTGGGAAATGCCACTCTCATGGACCTTCCAGCACGACAACGACCCAAAACACACGGCGGGGGTTGTACAAGTTTGGCTGCAGGAAAATGAAATTAATATCATGTCGTGGCCGGCTCAATCTCCCGATCTCAACCCGATTGAGAACATGTGGATGATTGTAAAACGGAATATCGGCAATAAAGTATTCCGAAACAGTGATGAACTTTTCGTCGAGTTGGAGAAGCACTGGAATGAAATTTCTGACGATTATATTAAAAAGCTCATTGCCTCAATGCCTAATAGGTGTTCAGAAGTCATAAAAAATAATGGCTACGCTACCAAATACTGAGCGTTAAAACCATTGTTTGTATTTCCTGTTAATTACTTTAAGAGTTGCAAATGTTTTGAACACTGCACTATCGACTTATTTTGTTAAAATTACTTTTTTTATTCTTGAGAAGTTATGAATATTTTTTTTTGTATTTGTAAAATAATATGCTATAACTGAATTTAATAAAAAAAACAAAAACTTATACCACAAATCTTTTTGATCAAAAAAATTATAATTACCATAACCATGATTTCAGATGCAAATGTTTTGAACACCACTGTAATTAATTATACTTAAATGAAGGGTCCAAACTATAAAAAATCTTAAACACAAAAGGTCCGATTTCCAGAAATTAAGCAAAATTTTCAAGTGTCAAAATATTGTAAAAATAATTTTTTTACAAGATTCAAATTGTACTTGATTTATTATCATTTTTTTTTTGTGTTACTTCTCTGATTGGGCCGTTCACTCTTTTCTTTCATTCGGATCTATATATATTCAACATAATCAGATAAATTAAAAATTTATGTGATTATTATTTTATATTTTTCTAACAGGACTGCTGTGCCATATTATTTTTGATTTGATTTGCAAAAAAATTCAAAAAGTTATATCCCTAATGTTTTTCTAAAGTTTAACTTTATAAAAACGAAAGAAAATAACGTAAACCACCTAAATTGTGTATTATTTTAGAAGATCTTTTTAATTTTAAATTAATTACCTAATTTTTTTTTTTAGTATGATAAAATGCATTTCGGAGCTCATGATTTTGTATTTATTTTGTGTTTAATTAAGAATTTTTAAGGAACAATTAATTTAATAAAACTATTGAAATTATTCGAGTTACTCAAGTAATTTTAAAATCTTACTCGATTAATTGAGTAAGTTAAAAATCTTAAAATTGAGTTACTCGTTTACTCGAACACAGCCAAACCCAAGTAATTTGAATGTCCTAATGTGTATGTAACATCGTAAAGAGACAAAATTAGTTAAGGGATTGTTTTGAAAGTAAAAATCAACCTTTAACAGTTATTAACCCTTTCATGCATTTGTTGAGTGTATACAACAACACTTTCGCATTTCTGACGATAAATTTTGCAAACCGAAGTATAACAAAAAGATTTCAGAGCCCTATACTTTAGTTTTGCTTTCTAGTTAAACAAAAGTGAAAAGTGTTTGTGCTACATATTTAAATTTTTAAAAAAGTATAGCTTCCCTAAAGAAGTTTGATGCATGAGAGGGTTAAGGGTGTCTGGTTTAAAAGTCATCATCGCAAATATAGAATATGCGTACCGATTTACGACTATCCGAAAAGGGTGCAAAGCGATAGTTTGCAAATTTATTTGAATAATGTCTCTATTTTTTCTTCTCGTTTTTTTTCAGGCTCGTATCAAAAAAACCGTCATCAACGAAGACAGCGAAGAAGATGGTGGCTCTTTGGCCCAAAAGCAAAAAATCTCCTTCCTTGAAAACAATCTCGATCAACTTACCAAGGTCCACAAACAATTGGTGCGCGACAATGCCGACTTACGTTGCGAATTGCCGAAATTGGAAAAACGCTTACGTACGACCATGGAACGTGTCAAGGCATTGGAGACAGCTTTAAAAGAAGCCAAAGAAGGCGCTATGCGTGATCGTAAACGTTATCAATATGAAGTTGATCGCATTAAGGAAGCCGTACGACAAAAACATCTTGGACGTCGTGGTCCACAGGCGCAAATTGCAAAACCTATACGTGCTGGTCAAGGTGCAATTGCCATACGTGGTGGTGGTGCCGGCACTAATCCCACACAAATGCCTCAAGCAAGTGCTGTTAGTTCGTAAAATAATTAATTTGTAATTTTTCCAATTTTTATTATTATAATTTTGACTTTTAATTTCCTCTTTATATTATTATTATTTTCTAATTGATAAACTTCTACTCCTATCCCTCTACTACAAAAATTAATTATGAAGATACAATGAAGATATACAGAAACAAAAAGAAAGCATGATAAAAAATCCTACAAAGAAAATTAAAATATCAATTGATTAATTTTTTATTGTTTTGCAAAAAAAAAAAAAAAAATGGTAGAAGTTTAAATTTTAAGCATGTCCTAAGCAAGCTCTACACACATAGGAGCCAGAAAGATTTTGTTTGTTAACATTTTTATTTTTTATTTTTTTTTTTTATAATTCACAGTGCTTCTTACTCCTCTTAATTTAGTTAAAACTGGTTTAAGCAAAGCGAAAACCCAGATGATGATTTTTTTTTTATATAAAACAAAAATTATTTTAATTATTTATTTACAAAAGAAAAAAATTAAAAAAAAAACGTAATTTAAATTTTAAAAAACGTAAAAAAAAAAAAAATTAATTTAAAAATAATTTTGCAAAAATATATGATTATTATTAAATAATATTATTGTGAAAATTGAAAAAAAACTTAAAACATCAAGCTTAATTAAGTAAACAATAAAACAAAAATAGTAACAAAAAAAAAAAATTTAAAGATAAATTTTCTTAAATAATTCTAGGGCTCTGTTTTTATAATTTTCTTTTTAGTTTCAGGTATTTTGCTTTAATATTTTTGTGTTTAGCAGGCTTTTTTTTAATATTTTTTTTTTTGTTATAGAAACGCCTAAATAAAATAAATAACCTCTATTAACCGTGTTTTCGATTATTCGTGCTGAGTTCAGTTCCTTGCAACCCGGACAATCTAGGTACAACTGTAGTTGCTTTAAGCTAAAAATTATGTATCTTAATGTTTAATCGAGAGGATGTTTGAGCTGTTTTGCGATATTTGTTACTGTTCGTCTTTATTGCTACTTTTCCCGAAGAGCTTTTTTTACTATATTATAAATATTTAAAATATATGGCAACCCTAAGGTACTGCAAAATCAAAATTTTTGTTTTTTCAAGTACTTCAACTCTGCCTACAAATAAATCAAAATTTCAGACATGTTTCCATACAAAAAAAGTAATAATTTTGACTCCACCTTTTAACACATAAACGTGAGATTGGGCCGCTAGAAAAAAAAAATACATACATCATGCATATTTAAGGATTTCATTAAGATCGGAGTGTACTAGGGTTTGGGGTAGAGGAAGAAAAATTTTAATAATTCCCGGTAAAACGGGAAAAATTTAAATAATTATTCAATGCAGTAATATTTTATTTTTATTTAATTAGCTAAAATTTATCAATTTTTAAAGGCGAGAAATGCTATAAAAAAAAATTAGTTGACTTTGACTTAACAGATTTATGGAATGATCACAGTCCTGGGGATGTTAGTGGAAGTTTTGAATCACATAAAAGAGACAAAGTTGACGAAGTTACAATATTTTAGTTGCTGATGCTGTTCTAAGCAGAGTTCGAAAATTTATGTACCACTAACATAACGTTGCTATCAAAAAAAAAAACCAATACAACGATCTCTATTGTTTCGTTCGTATTTATAAACACAACACAAGTGCTTAAATTGTTGTTTGTAATATAACAAACGGAACAAAACGAAAATGTTTCTTTCTTCGTCAAACATTATTATTTCGTAGTGGTTATTTTTTTGTGTTAATTCAATTTAAACATTAAAACTCGTTTTTTACGTTGTGGTTGGCAAAATAAAGAAATGATTTTTCTGCATGTTATCAATGTTTTTTTACAATTGTTTTATGAAATTTCACTGGAACTCCTCCGTTGAAACTTTTTATTAAACTACCCAGGTGAAAATGTTCATATATGATCATATATGTAATGTATGGGAGCATATATGGGTAAATACATTGAAATGAAAAGTTCATATATGGATATGAATGACACCATATATGATAATATATTGCATATATTGGTTTATATATGCCATATATCTCCATATATGAATTCATATATTATTCCATATATGGTTATGTTTTAATTTTTGATCAGATATGACCATATATGAGGATGAAATTTTTTATTTTTAACCCTTATTCTGCCGTTCTACGAATTCTTGACAAAAATATATACGCCCATGTCCCTACTTTAGAACGTTTTGCAATTAGAACGAATTTGTGAAATCACACGAAAGTGAAATTTGGTGTTCTCAAATCCTAAAAGCTTTCGAAAACTCGAATTTTTTCGAAATTCGAAGTGCCAAAACATATGGTTTTATTGAAAATGAAAAACATATGGAAAGTAAAATACTTTAAAGAAATGCTTCTAACATTGTTGTCAATTTGTTTGAGTGTTTTCTAGAATACCAAAACAAAAAAAATGTTTTTTTAAAACAGTTTTTTAGAGTATAAACAATACAATAAAATCAGAAATAAGTAAAAAAAAGTTCTAAATTTTTAACATTAAGCACCATTTTTGACCCTAAATTGTAATTTATTAGAAAATAGGGCATTCGGTTTACTTTCGACCAGGCTTTTTTACACGAATTAAAACGAATAAAAAAAAATTAAAAACGTTCTGATTTAATCGCAAAAACACCGAAAAATTCTAAAATTTTCACTTTCGCTCTGATGTAAAAGCCGTAACAGGGGTGATAAATTAATGTTTTATAGATTCATAAAGACGATTGCAGCGAATGAGTTTTGAATTGAAATTTGGGTTGAAAATTGATTAAAATTGGTCCATCAACTGATATTATCACGCTAAATATACCATTGGTAAAATTTGTTGGCGAACGCACCCCTTTTCCGTGGGAGGGGTTCAAAGTTGGAATTTTGTTTTGCGATTTTATTCAAAAGTTGTGAATGGGTCGGAACGCTTTATGAAAGGTATAATATGTCCCCATTCATTAACCCATTACAAGCTATCTTAAAATTTTGTATTTTTTCATTTTTTTTTTATTAAAAATTCGCAAAAACATCCAAGTTTAAGTTTAACCAAGTTTATAGATTCACAGGGTCGCATTATACCTTAAATGAAAGCTTAATATCTTTTTTATAAATTACTGGCCTCAAAATATACCTATAATACAGATAATTTTTAAAATAAATAAAAAAGACAGGAAAATTAAAAAAAAATACCAAATGTTAAACTGACTCGTAATGCGTTATTGAATCTGGACATATTTCTCTTTGGAAAGATATTTAAAACACCTTTCCGATGATGCCTAAATGATGCAGATCCATTCACAACTTTTGTATAAAATCGTAAAACAAAACTTCAAATTTGAAAAAAATTGGAAAAAAACTAAAAAAAAAGCTTTTTTATATACGAGAATATAGGAAAAGTAATAATATATGACAATATATGAACATTCATATATGACCATATATAAACATTCATATATGTCCATATATGAGCATATATGTCCATATACGCTCAAATTTCGGATACGAACATATATGGATTCATATATGAACTCCTATATGTGGCCATATATGACAATATATGAACTTTTTCACCTGGGTAATGCAATTATTCATAAAAGTCAACGAAAAATTTTTTTCACTTGTAATATGACATAAACACTAAGAACGGTTTACGAATAGTTTTGTTCCATTCCATAAACACAACAAAATTAAACTGTTTGAGTGCGCCCCGGTAGGCTAGTTGGTAGCGTGCTGGCTTATCTGTACGGGGGTCGTGGGTTCCATTCCCACCAGAGGCACTGGTCTGTTTTCGCTACAACGCGCCGAAGGCCATAGTAGCTAGTGCTCGGTTAGGGTAATAGTATATAATTTGTAATTATATGATTATTAATTAATAAAATAAAAAAAAAAAAAAAACTGTTTGAAATATTGGACAAACAGAACAAAATCGTTTAGTTCGGTCTCTCATCGAAAACTAGTTTGTGAATGTGTTTGTGTTCTGTTTACAAATCAAAATGAAAATAAAGAAATTTTGTGTTTATGTTTACTGTACACAACAAAATGATTGTGTTGAGTTTCAGCAAAAAGCAAAACAGACGATAGAAAACCGTTTGCTTGTGTTTAATTTCGAACTCTGGTTCTAAGTACACTTTTGTTAATAAAAACACATTTTCTCAAAAAAAATTCTTTACAATTGTATGCTGAACCAAACGCCTGTTTGATCAATATCTTTCTGAAATGTCCAGCAGTGACAATGACATATCTGAAACCCAAGTGAATGTTTCAAAATGAAAATCAAAAAATTAACTAGCTGGTTCATTTTTTTATTTAAAATTATATGATATTTATTTTTAACCCTTAAATGTCTAACATAAAAAACGCATTTTTTGAGTTTTTAATTTTCCACATTTTAATTTTTTTGACTTTCATGATTAATAAAAGGCCCAATTCTTAATATTTATTAAAAAATGTATTTTATTAAAGAGCGTTTGGGTTTTCTTAACATCCCAGGTGAAAAAGTTCATATATTGTCATATATGGCCACATATATGAGTTCATATATGAATCCATATATGTTCGGATGCGAAATTTGAGGGTATATGGACATATATGCTCATATATGGACATATATGAACGTTCATATATTGTCATATATTATTACTTTTCCTATATTCTCGTATATAAATAAGCTTTTTTAGTTTTTTTTTTCCAAAAATATTCAGTTTATTAAAAAATACAGCTATTATAATTCTATATACATTTTACTGAATACAGGAATTTTTTTAAAAACTTAAAATATACTTCAATATAAGAATATTCTACAGCATTTTTAATTGTATCTTGAAATTTAAATATTTCTGTTATTATTCTGAAACACAACTAAAAATGGGAATGTGGGAAAATATTTTATTTTTTAAATACAAAATATAACAAAATAAATAAATCCAATTAATTCATCTGGTTTAACCAGTTTTTGAATACTGAGATCAAAAACTTTGACGTAAATAAAGTTTAGCCGCATGTTTCCAAATTAATGAAACTTCCACGCTGAATCTGCCAATGGTAAAATCTTTTGGTGGACCTTATTCGGGAGAGAGGGGTTCAAATTTGAAGTTTTGTTTTGCGGTTTTATACAAAAGTTTTGAATGGATTGGCATTATTTAGGCATCGTCGGAAAGGTGTTTTAAATGTCTTTTCAAAGAGTAATACATCCCCATTCATTAACCCATTACGAGCCAGTTTAACATTTGGTATTTTTTTATTTTTTTCCTGTTTTTTCAGAACTTTTGTATAAAATCGCAAATCAAAATTGCAACTTTGAACACCTCCCCCCGGAAAGGGGGTGCGTTTTTCCTAATAACTCATTCTCTGCAATGGTATTTATAAATTAATAAAACATTAATTTATATATTTTTGGTAAGAATTCGTAGATCGGCAGAGTAAGTGTTAAAAATAAAAAAAAATCATCCTCATATATGGTCATATCTGATCAAAAATTAAAACATATTAACCGTATATGGAATAATATATGAATTCATATATGGAGATATATGGCATATATGAACTAATATATGAACCAATATATGCAATATATTTTCATATATCATCATATATGGTGTCATACATATCCATATATGAACTTTTCATTTAAATGTATTTACCCATATATACTCCCATACATGACATATATGTTCATATATGCTCATATATGGAACCATATATGCTCATACATGAAACCATATATGGCAATATATGATCATATATGAACTTTTTCACCTGGGATACTAGTAAAGTTTTCATTTTAATTAAGCTCAAAATAAAGCGTTAAGTATTGTATAATGGTTGTATCTTTAAAGATAAAGAAGGCATGTAAGGGTTAATTTGAAATGATCTCAAATCATTTACTTACCATTTTGACAACGAATGGTGATATGTATAGATTTTTATATCCTGATTCCAAATCTGGACTCCAAATTTTGCTATCCCTTCACAATTTCGAAATATCGTATAGAAGGGATATTTTAGGACTGCAGGCAAAACTCGATTTACGACTCAACTATTTCAATTTTTTTTACATATTTGTCTTGACGTAAACAAGACAATAAAAATAAACTCGACACGTCTTTCGCTATTACTTGGGTGAGGTATTTGTTCACAAATTTTGACCGTTGCTGACCAATATGATATATATGCCCATGGATTTTTTCATTGGAGTTGCAAAAAAGTATTTTTGACTAAACTTTTATTTAGAAATTTTGGGTCGGTCGTGAAAGGGTTAAAATGTTTTTGTTTTAGTTTTCAATTCACAAATTGAATACTACATATGCGATTTAATATTTAATAAGAACTTTCTTTTGACAAAAAAAAAACATTTCTTAGGTACAAATTATTTGATTTAAAGAAAAAATTAATTTATCGGGAATTCTCCGGAAATTTATAATTTTGTCCTGGAATCCCGGTAAATGAAAATGTTCGGGAATTCCCAAACCCTAGAGAGAACCCAAAGGGAGACTAATTGTTAAATTTTTTTTATATATTCCAAAATTCATCTGTACGGCCACATAAGCGAACATCTCCTTAGAAACACGTTTTGTTTTAGTGTAAGAAAGAAACTCTAAGAATCTAAGACTTTTGTTCAAAAAGGTTTCAGAATCTGTGATTTTTCTATAAAAATCAATTTTCAATTTATTTTTGATCAATGGTTATAATCTTTAATTTCAAACTCATATGTATATTAGTTCTCATGTAGTGAGTAAACTAGTTCATATGAATGCTTGAGGTTTGGCATGGGATTGTTACCGCTTTCAAAACGTGTTCTGATGATGGGAACCTAGAAAATTCCCGAAATAGATCTATCAACACATTCCTGAAAGGGTCAAATAATAAATTTGAAAACAAAAACTCTATAGATTATTTGTTAGGACAATATCCTAATGAAGAAATATAGAGTATATGGCCTCGAACTTGAATAATTTTCATTTTCATTGCTATAATCTAATCATTTATAAAAAATCCAGAATATATGAGCTATTTCGACGACTGTTGGTTTCTTAGGTCGTATCAGACGTATTTTCGTTCAACAAATTCGAAGAATATAAACTTTTTTAAAATTTTTTCTGCTGAAATTACAGCTTATGATTTATATATATTTTTATGATTATTGAATTAAAAATATAAGTATTCCACAAAAACCTTATCTTTATAGCTAACAAATGTGCAACATCAACGTGGCGAATTTACCCCATATGTGGGATTTGAGTTACTTTGGAAATCGTAAAAAAAGAAATATAAGGAATAAAGATACTTTATGTTTTAAACATCGTCCATTCCATTAGAGAACATAACGTTCAAAAACGGTCTTTTTTGGCCTCCTGCCATTTGACTTTGTTAAAATTTGGCATACGTATACTCTAGGATGTCTATTACACACTACCGTTTTCTGTTACTTATGATTGTGCAAACTGGCGTTTTTATTCGTTTTTAATTTTATAAAAAAATTAAAAAAATGCTGAAAGTAGTAAACTTTGAAGTTGTCTACTTAACGATTTGTAATAAAAAAAGAACAAATTTTTTTGCGAAAATGCATTGATAATACAAATGCAATTTTTGATTGCATTTTGCACTCCCCACTCCGATTTTTAAAACATTGTAATTTTTAAAAATTTATAATTTTTTGAATAAATAAAAACTTTGACTTTTTTGGGACCAGAATTTTAACTATTTTTAATGATTTTTTCAAAAATAGATTTCTAAAGAGTGTTTTTTATACAGGTATAAACTTTAAGTTGGCAACACTTTTTTAACTGGCGGCCATTTTGTCAGCTGTCAAGTGATTTATGTTTAGTTTGGTTTGACATTTCAACATGAATAGACTGACGCCTGAACAACAATGCTGGTCAGAACGTTACCAGTCAATGGTGACCGCTATATGATTATTGATTACTATGATTACTGACTTTTTCGTTCATCAATTGAACAACCACGATGTGCAGGGGCTGTGGTTTCAACAAGACGGGGCAACATGTCACACAGCTCGTGCGACAATTGATGTATTGAAGGAAACGTTTGATAACCGCTTAGTTCCACGTTTCGGACCCGTGAATTGGCCTCCAAGATCGTGCGATTTAACGCCGCTGGACTATTTTCTGTGGGGATATGTGAAGTCGCTAGTCTACGCCGATAAGCCCGAAACGATTGACCACTTGGAGGACAACATTCGCCGCGGCCAATATACGGCTAAAAATGTTGGAAAAGGTCATCGAAAATTTGACCTTCAGATTAGACTACGTCCGAGCCAGCCGTGACGGTCATCTGCCAGAAGTCATTTAAATTATAATGCCAAAAGATTATCTTTCAAATAAAGCAAATTTCATGCCAATATAAAAAAATTCATCTTTGTTTTATTCCATTTCACAGTTTTATACATCTATAAAAAACACCCTTTACATTTTCCATATATAAAAAAAATTTTAAAAGTTTTTTTTATAATTTTTAGTTATAACAAAAACAGCACTGAACTTTGAGTGCTATTCGATAATTTGACTATTTCGATAATTTAAAAAACATCTGATTTACGAAAATAAAGTTTCTTTTTCAAAAATGCATTTTAAATTCAAGGTTCGCATTTGCATTTACAACGCATTTAAAAAAACCGCGATTTTTGAACCGCAAATCGTAAACTAGACAAATACAGCTTTAAAACTGCATAATGCATGCATTTTCTCAAAAAAGTGATTGTTATTTAATTACAAATTGTAAAGTAAACAATGGATGCTTTTAAATGATTTTTAAATCTTTGAAGTTTTCCCATCTACTTTAGGAAATATGACTTTTCAAAGTTACATCAAAGATTATTTTTTTTTCTTGACCTAAATATACACTTTTTCTTATTATCCAAAACCGTTAAATACGAACTTTAAAGTTTGTTTCCTAAGTCTTTTGTTTTTAAGGTAATACTTAAGATTAACCTGACCAACGTAGGATAAATTTTCCTCTTTTTAAATCAAATATTTAAGATAGATTTCTGAACTTTGAAAAAAGAAATTCAATCTCAGAATTGTCGCTGAACACAAAATTTAATTTTCCTCGGTGTTCCAATAACACTTACCCCCATCCAAGTTAAAAAACATAACTTGTCTATGAAGTAAAAAACAACGAGTTCGTCAAATCTCCATCAGATTGAGCGCAACAGTTGTTCTTAAAAGTAGTATCTCGCGCAATTACATTTTTGCTATATTTTAAGACCTTTATATTTCGCTACCTTTTATCTCAATCCAATCGCCTATTCAAAGACAGAAACACATTAATGGAAAAATCTTGCCTCTCTTAAAAAAAAAAAACAGACTGGAGCCTCTGGTAACAATTATACCCACAATCCCCGACCTTAGTTTGCATATTATCACCAACAGCCTAAAAATGTATATTTTTTAATATTAAGTTGGTTGTTTACCTTACAAAACTTTAACTATGATGAGATCTTTAGCCAGTTATAAATATAACATTTTTGGTCTTCAAAGTTTTGTAACGTCATGATGCTTGTTAGGAAAATACCCTAACCACGTGTTTAATTACTAAGAAGACAATAATGGGGTAAAATTGATGATTAATAGGTTTTTTTGTTTAAGCTCTGACTATTATGGAGGCCCTAGCTTTACGAATAACTGTATTTCAATTATATCGGTAACGGTATTTTAGGGATAACGATAGTCAGCTGTAAGGGTTTTGAATCGATAATGGTATTTTATTGGTATTGCCTGCCATCCATGTTAATTTCGTATTATTTGAAAAAAGAAAATCGCCATATCTTTACTAAAAGCACAAAAAGGGTATTTTTCGGACTGTAGTTATATCTTGTTAAGAGAAATAATTTATGTATAAAGTTAATTATTCAGTCACGCCGTTAGTTGCAGAAGAGATAAGTTAGCTCGTCACTCGCATTAATTTTTAATGGGGAATAACGGTTAATTGTGTTATTTTTTGCAATACTATAAAGCGTGTCTCAGCATGCCGTTAGACTGTTGAGTCTAGCCATATGCAAACCGTTTGGATTCCTTTGGAGACATCGTTCACTCCTCCATTGCAAAGGCAATGATTGTTTTGTGCGCGTGTTGGTCTGATGGAATTCGTTCTTTTTCTGGCGAATTGGGGCCTCATCTTGCTGAGCCTCCATTGCGAAGGCAATATTTGTGTATGTGTTGCTGATGTTCCTGTTCGTCTGATTTTAATCATCATATATATATATATTACGTGTGGGACATCCTGGCAAGCTGTGTGTTCTTTATTTAGACGCCGCCAAATTTATATTTACACTCAGTCAAAAAAAAAAAACTTAATTATTTTATTGGATTAGTTTTTGAGATTCGCTCTTTATCTATTTTGGCTCATATCACCTCAAATAGGCAACAAATAGAAATTTGGTAGAAGAACGTCTTGCTTATTTTTCGTGCCGAAGAAGTGATATAAATTTCATTGCAAAAAACCTTAGGCCGGTTTGAGGGTCAAGTGTAATTTTGAGTCGTTTCTACATTCTCAATTCCGTGAGTGGGCTTAAACATCGGCTGACACATAGACAAAAGGTTATTTATGCCATATAAAAAAAAATTTTGAAAATATTTTGCTTAGTGTCGATAATTTTTTAAATTCCTCATATAAAAGTTTTCATCGCCCGGTTAAAAATCTTATAAGCAGGCGCGGTTTCAAGGTTGGAGAAATGATAAATTACCCCCATATGAATATATAAGAATGGTTTATGAACACATGAATCATGTATGGATGCATGTGGACATGTATGAAGCATGTGTGTTCATGTTGTTTGTGTGTTCATGTCTGTGAGTACCCGCTATAACATTTGGGAACAGATTCATTTTAAAGAATATAAAACATTCGGCATAGCTAAAGTAAAATTTAAAGATCCGTTGGGCAGTTTAGGTATATGTTAGTCCTCAAGTTGAATTCTAGGGCATGTTGGCTGGAAAAATGTTAAAATATTTAAAACTAAAATTTTTATTTAGCTTTTAACATATTTATTTTGGTCATTAATTATTAGTTTTATTTCTATATATGTACATAGTTATAATTTCTTTATATTTTTTTTTTTATCCGTAAACACTCTGTTCAAACAAATAATACAAATTTACAGGTTGGTCTCTACACTGCATCAAACAATTTCTTTTTACTGCTGTTCATTGACTTCACTTTGAAATGTTATACACTGCAAACTATCCGTCATGCTTTAGTAAGTATGCCATTGTTAATTAAATCTTTAGTTATTTTCTTGTTAGCAAAAACTTTATATTTTATCAAGTGTAAAATATAATAAATTTTTTGCTTTGTTTATTTATGTATGAATTTACAAAACTTTAAAACTGTGCCTTTTTCACAAACTAAAATATTAATATATAGAACTAAATTATTTATAACTTAAAAATTAATAAAGTTTTGTAAATGGAAAATAAAATACAAGTACATACTATAGTTTTTTTCATTTTAGTGATTTAGTTTAAACAACAGAGCTCTATTTCTAATAAAATTATTTTAAATATATAATACACATGTATTTCCTTAGAAGGAAGGATATCTAAGACAGACAGACCTCAGTTCTTAACAAAACTTTGGAAGTGAAATGGTTGAACAAAAACAATTAACATTTAATAAAAACATAGCGGCACAATCTCATTTTAGGGATTAAAATGGATTTAAAATATTTTCGACATTTTTTGCTTTGAAAACTTTTTAAAATATAATAGATCTTCGAAAAACCTTTATTTTTGACATCCAATTAAAAACCTAATTTTAAACAAACATGAAAAAATAACACGAAAAAGGAGTCATTTTTGTCCCCACTATCATACCTCTAAATATGAAATTGAGCAGCTAAGAAAAAATTATTCCTTAGATTTCTTCTCTACAACATGTTCCAGTTTTATTAAGGTCTCCGGTTCCGCCCCAGAAGACTTTCCTTGTTAGCTGAATATTTTAGTATTAAGGGCAGGCTTTTTAAATTTCCAACTTTGAAAAAAAATTTCGTACACTCTATGTGCCTATTCATACGAACTCTAGTTATGACTGTATATCATACGAACTCTAGTTATGACTGTATATCCAATGTGCTTGTTGTTGCAAAAGTCACAGAAAATTTCATTTATTTGAATTTCTGTTTAAAAAAATACACAAAAAAATAAGACCTTCACAATAACATGACAAATAAAATTTGAATTTTAATGTTGTTCTGTATAGAAAGTTATGACGTTCAGTCTTATGACAGTCACAGATATGAATATCACATTTAAGATATGAATCAGAGAACGGTTTGAGTGCCTTATTTCATGCTTTTGAATGCAATCACAAAAAATGAGTACATTGTTTTCAACTCACAACATTTCAATAAAGCAACAATCGACAGAATTGAGAAAAGTGAGTGTAACAAAAACCATGCATTGCATTGCTTGTCCTCACTTAACACTCACGAAAACAACGAATACACAACGATTGGTATGAATGGTCTCAATGTTAAATGAATAAAACGTTTTTTTTTTTAAACATATTACTGTATTAAGAAAATTAAAAAATTTTATACATATTTCATGTTTAATAAAATTAAACAAAAATTTATACATATTTCATGTTTAATAAAACTAAAAAAAAGTTATACATATTTCATGTTTAATAAAAAAATATAAAAAAAATTAAAAAGTTCATAAAAACACAATAAACGAAACCATTAATTAATTCGTTATTTTCATTTTGAATTTGAGAAAAAATTGTCCATATTTTACTTTTAGTGTTTTTCTTAATTGTATAAAAAAACACCAGTTTATTTTTTGTAAAATATCTTCACTTTGCATGTTGTATTGCTACAGGTCAACGAATACTACGCGAATGTTGTGATTGATTTCATGTTATTCATCATTTCATTTCAATGCTTGACATGTAACGGCATTATAAAAATGAATATTAAAAAGGCATTCAACAAAAACAATAAATGGAATAAACAGCAACAGCATAAGCTGTTGTTGTTGAATAAAAGCAATGCAAAAGCAATGAATGGACAACAAAGACGAATGGTCTCATTCTGTTCTCTGATATGAATAGGCACGTATATCAAATTTTTTTTAAATAAAAGACAAACAAAAACAACTTTATCGGATTTTTCAGCAATATTCCCACTTTTAATTTAAAACAACAAATATTTTGTCTTGTTATTTTTTCAAAGCAAATTTTCTTAAGAAATATGTTTTTCAAGAAGTTTTTAATTTCCAGGACTCCTGATGCAAATTTCCGCACAATTTCGCTGGTATTCCCGAGCTAAAACCTTCATAACAATTGTAAAAAGTGCGTAAAATAACAAAGAGTTGCATTTTTAGTAGTATATTATACCCAGGAATCCCAAAGAATCGGGAAATGAAAAATTGTTAAAAATTCCCTGAAAATGTAACTCGGGAATTCCGATGTTGAAAACCCTAATTTAGGGACAACACGAGTTTTAAATCAATTGAAAACTATCTAAATTTAAATTGTTTTTTGCTTTGAAGTTTGTATATACAAATTGTTTATTAAATAAAAAGTTTTTCAAACTTGCATCCATCGGAACTTCGACCAGCCTTTGATTTTTGTGATATTCGAAAACAATCAACAACATTTTAGGGGTTTTAGTTCCTATTTGTTTAAATAAGAAACGAATCGGTATTTTTGAACTTATATGTTTTAACATATATAGTACAGTTTGATTTTATGTTGATATTCATTAAAAAAAATAAAATTAAAATCTTGAAAGCAATTTAACCCGTTCTCCATATTAGATATTCTGGTAAGTGATGAAAAACTATCGTTTTTAAGATTTCAGACCCACAAACATGTTTCATATTGTTTTTAAATCGATATTTCTGATTCCACTTTTTTTATTTTCTTATTATCACATAGCAGATTTTTTTAAATCTTTTAAATACTCATAAGGAAAGTATTCCAAGCTAAACTGTCCGATTTGTATGAGTTTTTAATACCGAAAACCTGTCTAATTTTTACGTCCACCTTGCAGATTAGGATATGTAATATAGAGGGATAGAAATTGGCCATTATTGGTACTTTTTTGGAATCAAGAAGATTAAAAAATACATCGGAAAAAGTTCGTTTTAATATAAATAGAAAAATCAAGTGTCCGTGTAAATTAAAATTCTCATAAAATATGTGAATCTAGAAGTAGTCGCTGCATTTAATGTACCCAAAACTTGAAAAATCGTAAAAGTACCAGACAATAGCCTTTAAACATTGGTTTCCAACACTCAAAAAAGACAGTTTAAATGCAATTAAAATAGTTTTTCTATGAAATAATACAAAACAACTACTTTTTCAGTTATTTTAAAAAAACAACTGATGAAAACTAATGTATTTTTTAACAGTTGTCTGAAGCAGTTATTTTATTTTAGTAAGCAACTACCAAAACAGTAATTTTGAAGTAAACAGCTAATTTTTGTGAGTTATTTAAAAATAGAAGATTATATAGTTTCTAAAAATTCTCGTTTAGTTTATATTTGTTTTCATTGGTATGTTAATTGTTTTTTTTTTATTATTATTTAATTAGAAAATTCCATTGTATATCCAATGCATTAAAACGTCATAACTGGAGTACCGTTTGGAATTTTGACTACGTTTTAATTTTAAGAAAAAAAAAATTTTTTTTTTAAATATTTTTTTTTTTATTAAAAAAATATTTTTTTAATTAAAGAAATATTTTAAAATACAAAAAAAAAAATACTTAAATTAAAAACAGTAGTTTTTACAAATTTTTACAGTTGTTTAAAAACTTTTGTAATAAAAAATTGTCAGTTGTTTTTCAACAGTTAAAAACAACTATGATTTTAGTTATTTTAACCGTAATTACCATTGTCGCCTTTTTAACTGAAATTACAGCTGTTTTAGCTGTCATTTTTAGCAGATTTTACAGATAAACTTTTTTGAGTGTACATAATGCCAATGTTTTAGCACAGGATTGATAAGTTGTTTCAAGAAATACCAAAAATAACTTCGGGAAAAATTCTTTAAATTCAAACTAAAATGTGCTCGCTTAAATTAAAATTCACATAAAATATGTGAATCCAGAAGTAGTCCTTGCATAAAAAGTACCCAAAACTTTAAAAAATCAAAAAATCAAAAAAGTACCAAAAAGCTTTAAAAATCACTTTCCAATGAAATGTCATAAAAAGGAAAAAAATCGAAAAAGGACAAACGGGCTTTTCGATGTTAAATTACGACAATATTACATACAAATTTTAAATAATATTAACAATTCGTTTAAATTAACGTTTTCGTAAGAAACATCGTCAAAACGATAGCAAATTAGGTATCGTTTTGAACGAAACGATATCGTTTTTCTTAGAGAATCTGTTCCCTGAATATGGGGATTATGATTGTATTCGTTCATAAAACAAATTGGGGCTATGACTATTAGGGCGTCTCATCATTTCCACTCTTTTTGGATTTTCACAACTCTTAAAGTGGAATATGAAGGCTTATGTCTCAAAAGTTTTGTAGAGATTTTTTTTTCAATTTTATTAAGGTTGGTACGGGGCGCTGAAATGGATTTTGTGCAAAAAAGAGGTTAGGAAACAAATTTGGTTTTATTTTTATTACTCTTGTGCTTTGCTTCACAAAACCATTTTTTTTTGTGAAATTTTTATACTTGGTGGCAAACTGGGAGAACAAAAATCATTTTGTTTTTACTTTTTAATTTTTTTTCAATATTTCTTCGAAAGTGACAAGAGCAAGATTGGTACCAAATGAAAGCTATTTTAAAAACCTATATTCCTTTAACAACAACAAATTTTATTTTCACGCAAATGCGATGACCATTTCTTTATTTTATATTTTCAGGTTTGAGTTTTTCAAATTATGCATTTTTAATTTTAAGGTCATTAGAGTGACCCTTAAACAAATATTTTGTTCCCAGAATGATTTTTTCTTAGTTGGTTAGAACTCTAGAGTAGTGAATTATCTGGATTGGTGAAAACAATGGCTATGCAATGCTCTCACCCTCTATTAACACCTTGTGCCAGCAAACAGGAAATGGGCAATTTTTAAGGAAAACCAAAGTTAAATTGAAAAAAAAAAACTATCAGCAGCAACTTTAAAAAAAAAGTAAATTTATCAATTAAAGTCACTAAAAAATTTTCAAATTCCCATTTGCAGCCACGTTATGTATTTTTTGCCTGTAACTGAGAGTATTGCAATCTCTTTATTTTCTAAACTCTTTTGTGAAAACAAAGCACAAGAGAAAAAAATATATTTTTTGGCTCATAACCTCTTTTGTAATTCATTTCAGCGGCACCTTACCCCCTTCAAAAAATCTGAAAAAAAAAATTCTCAAAAATATTTTGGGCTATAAGCTTTCATATTCCGCTTCGAGAGTTGTAAAATTACAAAAAGATCCAAAATGGTTATCATTCCCATGTCCAAAATGGTCATCATTCCCGTGGTCATTATGAAGAATTATTGTGGGAATAATGACCTCAATATTTTAAAGCACAGAGTATATTTTCTTAGCAAAGTCGGTGTTGGAAACCCCTATTCCCTGTCGAAAGAAAGACATATTTTTTTTTAGCTAAGCCAATATTGGAAATACTTCAGATATTGGAAAACATTTTATTTTTATATAAAACAAAAAAATAAGTTTGAAAAAAAAGTTTTTAATTTTAAAAGAATCTGTTCATTTTTTCTCAAATGTGTAAAAACAATTTAAATTAAATTGTTTTAACTAAAAGTTAAAATCTACCATTTCAAGCCTAATAATACTTTTTTAATTGAGTGTAATGTCTCCACCAATCTTGTTGTTTAAATGCCTCAAGGTAATTTAAACAGGTAATTTTACATTAAAAAAAATTATAAAAACCCGAAAATTCTTCATTAAAACTTAAAATCATTTAATTCAAAACAGGAAATAGCATTTTTAATAGATTTTCAAATAAAAAAAATCAAGTTAAATACATATTTGAACTTATTCCATAGTATTTTTAAAAATTAATAAAAAATAAATTTGTATTATAATGGAAATTAATTAAAATAATAGACCTATAAGAAAACGGACTTATCCTTAAGTAGAAAATAGCTTTAAAAAATAATTTGCTTAAAAAAAATTTGTCAAAAAACAATGTGGCACCGCATGGTATTCAAAAATAAAAATACATGAAATGAAAAACCAGCGAGCGCTTTATTTGTGAACAAAAAATAATAAATTATATTTATTGGAAATTAAATTATACGAAACAAATTGTATTTCAGCTATTCTACTTATATGCAATTAATTACAGAATTAAATTATGCTTATTTTACACTATACAACAAAATTAATAATTATAAACAGAATAATATCCAAAAAAAAATTCATTCGAAAATAATACTCAATTGAAAAAATAAAAACTATAGAAAAATACACAAAATTAATTGATGTTTTAATAAAAATAAGGAAATTAAAATTCAGAAGTTTACTAAAATGATTTATTTATTAAAATTGAACTTTAAAACTTTTAACGGAAGTTAAGAAAATTTCAGATGGAATAAGGAATAAATAAATAATATTATCCATTTTATTTACCTCCTTAGAGGTTACCGCGTAACTCGATTCGAAAAAAAAAATTCGAATTCGAAAATCTTGTACCTTTGTAAAAAGGAAGTCTTTAGCAATAATCTTACTTTTTAAATTTTTATATGTAGTGTAAAGGAGCAAGAACCATAAAATAGAAAAAACGTATAATTTTTATTAAGAACTGGGGGGTTGTTATGTATGTAATTCGATTCGAAAAATTTTGTTCGAATTCGGAAATTTGTAAGATGATATCCATACTTAAAAGACCAACATTTTTTTACTTTTCGCATTTTCTAGATCATTGTCTACACGTTTTCAAAATTTTTACCAATTAAAAAATACTTTTTATTACTTTATTTTCAAAGTGAAAATTCTATGCGAATCGAATAAAAAATTAACCCCCCTGTTTCTTTTTTTTTAACAATATTTCAGAATTCGAAATTTTTTTCGAATCGAGTTACGCGGCAACTATCCAAGCTCTGACTGCCCAGAGAAGTAGAAAGAACTTTGGCACAAATACGTTGATCGTAAAGAAACTTTTCACGTCAAAGTACTTTGGAACACTCGTCTCTCGCCTATTTGTGAAACATTATGCTTATGAACCAGTGGAGTGAATATTTAGTCATCTTATATAAGGGTGGTATAGCTGAACTGGCATTGTCCCTTACTCTTTTAATGAATGACCAGAAGCTCTTACTGCCCAGATAAGTAGAAAGAACTTTGGAAGAAAGACGCTGTTTGGAAAGAAACTTTTCGCGTCTACGCAATTTGGAATACTTGCTTCGCGCATATTTAAAACATCTTAAAAACTCGTAGTAAGTGATCTAAATAGTACACTTAAGTTAAATAGATCAAATTAGGTATTTATAGAATCTTTTAACCCTTTGAGGATCACAGGCAAGTATATTTGCCAAAGCGGACACTTATATTGTCCAGGTAAAGAAAATTTGTAATGGTGAGTGGGGCCAACTATAATACAGTGGGTGATAAATCTTTATCTGGTTCCACTTTCTCGTTAGGAGTCCTCGAAGTTGGTAAAAAATAACTAATTTAAGGACAAATGCTTGATTTATTCCGTGATAGATTTAAGGATTCGAAACCACCCAGGTATAAATAGAAAAACACATTTTTGTTTGCAAAGCAAGTGTTTTGCTAGTATTACTCTAAAAATTCTTTACCCCATTGCGTTTACCAATATTACAACAACCCAGACAGAAAAATATAATCAGCACAGCGTTGGCAAAGCGTCGACGACGGTCGGATATGCGTTGGCAGAACGTCTGATTAACAATCATGACCGTATTGTTACCTGATTAATAACAGCAGCCGTTTGTTTGTGCAAACTTGCCATCGCTGGTATAACGTTGGTAAGTGTTGGTGTATAATAAAACCACATTTAAATAGCAGCAATAGAGTTCGGTCTTATACACCATATTTAAAGGTTTGAAATATAATACAATATAAAAAAAACTTCTAATTGGTAAAAAACAATATTGGCAAAGAATATTGCGGGTGATACTGGTAAAACACATGCTTTGCAAACAAACTAGTGGTTTCCTAGTACAATATTAGTTGTACCTTTGGTAATTTTTAGCACGGTAGGTTTTACAAAAATTGCAGAGGTTTGCCTGAACTATTTTTTTATTACTACGGATTAGTAGTTCTAGTGAATTAGTAGCGATAATTGAAAAACATTTTATATCAATGTTTAAGGCATTTAAAATAAAGATTTTTGAAGAAAAAAAAAATGAAAAAAATAAAACAGAAATTTTTAGGGAAAAACATAATTATTAACGGGAAAAAAGTCTACATACAGCGTGACAACTCCTTACATCTTATGGGAAAATTGCTAAGACAGTTAAATTAAGTCGTGCTACTGTACAGACGATCATTAGAAATTATAATAATACCAATAGTACAGCAGACCTAAGGAGCTTTCGAGGCGCGATGTTAGCAGTATTATTAAAGTATTCAACCAGGATCCGAAAATAAGTGCCCCAAAATTGGCGGAACACATCGAAAAATGTTCCAATATAATTGTTACTCCACGAACAATAATAAATGTTTTACATGACAATGGATTTAATAGCAGAGTGGCACGCAAAAAAACACTAATTTCAGCGAATAATCGTAAACTTCGCCTTGAGTTTGCTAAAGCACATCTAGACAAGGATATGGATTTTTGAAGTTTTGGAATTGATGATCATTCCAAAGTTTGGCGAAAACCAAACACATAACTTGATCCAAAGAATGTAATATCTACTGTCAAACATGGTGGTGGTAACGTTATGGTTTGGGGCGCCATTGCGTCATCTGAAGTTGGTCGTTTGGTTTTTGTCGAGGGTAATATGGACCGCTATCAATATAAGAACATATTGGAACGTTATCTGTTGATAGCTTGGGCCTGGGAAATCAATGGATTTTCCAACAAGATAACGACCCTAAGTTTACTGCACAAGTTGTTCGAGACTGGCTTCTATACTATGCCATAAGACAGCCCAATTCACCACCCCAGTCTCCAGACTTAAACCCTATAGAGCACATATCGGACGTTTTGGAAAAATCGGTACGAAAATATAACATTAGTAGCCGTGAAACATTGAAAACCGCCCTTATTCGTGCATGGGCCGAAATAACACTCGATATTACGGAAAATTTGGTGAGATCAATGCCCCGTCGTCTTCAAGCAGTTATTGATGCTCAAGGTGGACCGACCAAATACTAAAAGTTAAACTTTTTTTATTTTTTTTATATAATATTTTGAAATAATGTTAAATTTTTGTAGCTGTATGTAGACTTTTTTCCAATGATGTTTTTGTTTTTGTTATTATTGTTTTTATTATGTAAAATAATTACTTTTTTATTTTATAAATAAACTTATTTATTAATGCCTTAAATATTGACATAAATATATTTTTTAATTTTCTTCACAAACTCTATAAAACCCCTAAATCAAAGGGTGTATGTAGACTTTTTTCCTTGACTGTATACTGTTTGTCAAAATATGTAAAAATTGGCTGCACGCAAGTTGAAAGCAATTTAATTTTTCAAGAATATTTGTGAAAGGAAAAACAAAAACAACTTCAAAAGAATTGTAATCAGCTGTTTTCTTGAACGTAAATTGATACACTCCACTTGAAAGAGAAATCTGAAGCAACTTCGTTTCAATTTTAGAAAGTGTGAGTGTATTGGTGAAAAAAGTGTGAGTGTATTAAAACTTGATCGTGTAACTCTCAAGTTAAATAAAGCTTTTATAAGTTTGATATAATTTTTATTAAAAATAAAAATTATGTTTTTTTCGACCTTTAATCGTGCAATGAAAATGACTTTTATATAAAAGAATATTCGTGGTTAATTTTATCAACGACTATCAGGACTTTCAACATCCGCAAGGAACGCATTAAAGTTCGGAAATTGAATTTAAAAAAAAAAATTAAAAATTACAATATCTGCTATTGCAATGTATCATTTCTAATAAATATTAGTATGCCAAATACGAATTTGACAAAAAAAATTTTATTTCCGGTAAAAATTTGGATTTAAGCCGCTTTTGCTCTATACAAAGAAATAGGACTAATGAATTATAAAATGTTTTTGGGCTTTGAAGTCTACATAAATTAAATTTTCATTTGAGTATAATCATGTCTGCGGGGTTATTATGTAATTCGATTAGAAAATTTTTGTTCGAATTCGGAGTTTTTAAAACACTTGCAACATTTAAAAGTATTTTTTTTTTTACTTTCCGCGTTTACTAGTTCACAGAGCACAATTTTTTAACATTTTTACCCAATGTCAAGTATTTTGTATTTAATTTTGTGTTATAATGTGAAAATTCTGTTCGAATCGAATCCAATTACATAATAATCCCCCTGTAATTGTTCAGGAATGTTTCTAGTAAGAAAATGTAAAAAAAAAATGGTGTTTACAAATTGCTCTCCCTGCGATAGATTTTTGTTTCAAAACGATTTAAATAAACTGTTTTCATTATTAGTAAAACATGCGTCATCATGTAAAGATATTAGAAAAATTTAATTATACCCCATATGTTGAGTCACCCTGTTTAAAAGATATGAAAATATATTTTCAAATGGATGTCTTGCTCTAATAAGGGTTTCAAAACGATTTAAATGAACAGTTTTCATTATTAGTAAAACATGCGTCATCATGTAAAGATATTAGAAAAATTTAATTACACCCCATATGTTGAGTCACCCTGTTTAAAAAAAATGTTTAATGTAATATTAAAAGATCGGATCAAGAAATTTCCGCACTTGTAACAACTTTAATATTCTGAAAATTACTTAATTTTCTCTTATAATGTGAAAAATTAGCTATTTTTCTTCCATAAACAAAAAAAAAACAAAATAGTTAAAAATTGATTACCCGGTTAAAAATCAACATATATGTATCCATTAATGGACATGTATGAACTCATTCATGTTTACATATGAAGACATTCGAGTTCATAAATGTTCGTATGCCTTCATATGTGACTCACATATTGCGATCATATGCTATCGATCATACATGTTAATATTATTTTTGTTAATGTACATATAAGACCATGTATGGCCATGCATACATGAAAATATTACCTCAATTTTCGATATATGGTCAAACATATGAACATGTATAAATCATTTATGAACACAATCATGTATGAATGCATGTGGACATGTATGAAGAATGTGTGATCATGTATGGATCCATATATGTCGATTTTGAACAGAGTAGCTAGTGTTGCCATATTACAATTTTTAAAAATTCTATAAAAATACCAATATTTTTTAAAAAAAATCTCAAAACTCTTGAAAATCCGATAGACTACATTGTCTACTACGGTTTGATAGATATTTGCTTTAATAACAAATAAAATTATAATCTCAAAAAATCTTAACTTATTAAGTACATACAAAACGTCAAAGTTTGAATTTAATTGCGCACACCACTAGAGGGCGAAATAAGTGTACATAAACTTCAGACAAAGCTTATTCAGACTACATTACATCTTCCTACCAAATTTCGTCAAAATCAAATGAGTGGTATAAATGGGGTTAAGTAAAATTGGAAATGTTTTCCTAAAATAGGAAAAGTTGTTGAGTTTTAAAATTAGTTGTAAATGAAATTTTTTAAACTTAATTGTCAACGTAGTATAATTATAACGAGCGTTATATAATTAAGATTAGTATACTTAAACACTAAAGAATCTAAAAACTATAAAGCTTTAACTTCCATAAAAACTAAACTCTTAATTTGTCCTTTTTATGTGCAATATATGGGACAAGAGCGTCCCCCTAAATTATGAATATGAGTGGTAAAAGGAGAAGCCAAACACCATTCATACCAAATTTTCTGTTTAGAAATACAACGCCAAAAATGTATTTCAATAACTTGACCCTTTTTAACATCCATCGGTTCCTGGAAGACAACAAATGTACGAATGACATATTAATAATAATTTTAAAATTTAATTCAAATTTCTAACTTACCGTAAATGGAAAATACATAGGAAACCATGATGGCATACCGGGTGTATGGGTTGGTGGATTAATGCTCATTAAAATATCATTATAGAGTATACATTCAAAATAGCCAGCTATTCCCGTTAAAACACAATCTAATTCTACTTGAAATTTTAAAACCTTATAACGACTATTATCTATAATAGCCTCACGATTTGGATGTACAAATTCGAATAGCGCTTTAGTCTTATCTATGTTGTATATATTCTTTAGTAAAACCACAAAACCACTTTCAGCATGTGTATGATAAGTAGCTTGCTTGTCGCGAGCAAATGTTTCATGACGTACAACTTGACGTACCGCATTATATAGTTTGGAAGACATTACCGGATTTATAAATGACACAGATTTACAAGGTATACTTATACCATTGGGTTTCAATAGCTTTTGACCACAATCTAAACATTCGGGAGACAATTCATTATCACCAAATGAACCCAAAAGTTCAGAAACTAAAATATCAGCTTGTTCAGGTGGAGAAAATTCACGCATATCTTTGGAGAAAATATGAACATCTAACAAAGAAAAGAAAAACGTTGTATTTCAATAAAATATAATATACTTTTATTGTTAGATTTATTATTTACCTTTATCAAACCATAATTTTTTAGCTATAGCCGTTAGGGTTCTTATGGCGTTTGGATTTTTCTCTATTATATAAATTTTTATTTTTCGTTTTGTATTGGCAGCAGCATTTAAAGCAGATCTAACTAAAGGACCACGACCAGCGCCCAAAACCATAATAACGGTCTAAAAATAATATAATATAATAATTTTGAGGTAAAAAATATTTGTAAGATAGGAAAAAAATGTTTTGAAAATTAAAAAAAAAAGTTTTGAAAAAATATTTATGAGGTGAAAAGAAAATTTTTGTGGTGAATGAAATTTTGAGAAAAGGTTTTTAAATAAAAACAAGTAAAATCGTCAAAATCGACTTTAGCAAATTTGTTTGTAGTGTTTTTGTTACAAAAAGAGTAAAATAAAAAAACTTTAAATTATGATGTGAGCAAGATTATTTAAGTTTAAGATCATTTGTTTTTTGTTAAACAAAAAACCGTGCAATGTTTATTAAAAAAAAACTTTAAAAAAAAATATTTGAGGTGAAAAAATCTTTCGAGGTTAGATAAAATAATTTTTTTTTACGTTGAACCAACAATCAGGAGATGCCGCCTACTAATGCATTGCATTGTGTTGATATCAGGAAAATAGGTTATGGGGATGAGTCGGCTTATCTCAGCAGAGCACTACCCATGGTAATATCTATAGAACAAAGTCACACAATTCCACATTCCGACGATGCTCCAACGAGTCAATAGAGTTCGAAACCCTACTGTCGTTGATAAGCATCAACGCTCTCCGTTGCACACGATCCAGAAGCCCCAAAAATAGACTTTGAAGCACCTGCCCATATATGGGTGTTATATTCCACCTTCGGCCGAATGTGGGTGGAATATATAGTAAGGAGATCAGATGGAGTGAAGTTTTTCTTACACCGGTTTAGAAAACTAAGCCACTTGAAAGCTTCTTTCGATACTTGAATAATGTGATCTGTCCAACGGACATCACACTATATTCTCATGCCCAGAACATCAAGAGTATCTGAATCCTCAATAACGATCCCATTCATATACACAAATGACATAGTTGAGTCTACAGACCTATGGGTCAGCATACGAGCATTAAAATCGACCCTGTTCGCACGAAAGGTCATGATTGAGTGTGTCATTCATAATCTGTCTTTTGCCCCCAACCTCTACAAGGCTTGGCCTACGATCGAAGGAAAAAGAATGACAAATGTTGCTGTCATCTGCAAAGGAGTAAATAGGATTGATAGTTTGACCAAGGACCAAGGTCATTAAGAAAGATGAGAAAAAGAGATGGAGAAAGAACAGAGTCCTGTGGTACCCCTGAACATGACTGAAACTCTCTGATAAAACTCGAGATAAATCGAGAGAAATCATTACCGACACCAAAGGCAATTAGTTTTGATAACAGTGCGCCGTGCCACACACGATCGAACGCCTTGGAAATATCTAGAGCAACTACCTTGGTCTCACTAAACATGTGAATGGACCGACTCCAACATTCCGAAAGAAACGCCAACAGATCTCCCGTAGAACGAGTTCTACGAAAGCCATACTGTCGATCACTAAGAAGTGAGTTGGCCGCCAGATAATTTACAAGATGGTAGTTGACCACGCTCGCCATCACCTTCGAGAGCGCAGAACATATTGCAATTGGGCGGTAATTTTCAGGATTATTAGCCGCACCCTTTTTGGGGATTGGTTGAACATTGGCAACCTTCCAGCACGAAGGGAAGACACCTGCACGGTATGAAGAGCTGAACAGGTTAGCCAATGGACGAGCTAGCGCCGAAGAGCACTGCTTCAGTACCAGTGCTGATATGCCATCCGGCGCCGGTGACTTGATTACGTTGAGATCCGCAAGAACCCTTTGAACGGCACAAGCTCGAAAGAATATCTTGGGCATAGTATAGGATACCCGCCCAAGCTCGGGCAGTGGTTGATTGCCCTCCGGCAAAAGTGAATTTCTCGCAAAAAGATAAATTATTGTTATTCATGATTTTTAACTGCTATGCCGATTTATATAAACAAAAGTGTTCCGGTAGATAACAAAAAATCTGAGTAAAATGAGCAACACCGTGTAATGATCGACATTTCAATTCGAGTACGTGACAAAAAACGCTTGATTGACACAAAATTTCAGAAGAACCATGAATATATTATGTGGACTTTTAAAAAATCACACATTTTACATGAGAGATTTAAAACGCATTTATCCTTAAATAAAACTGCTTATATAAATTTTCTAATCTTTATTTTTTGAAATTTTCTTTTATTTAAATAGTTTAGGGAGAAATTACATCCAAAAAATATTTAAAAAAAAGACTGACAGACTGACTGCGAATATTTTGTAAAACCAGTGGTTTGAAAGCACTACCCAAGTTAGTGCCTTACTATGACTGTTTTTACTAAATTTACATTGTTATTTTAATTTTTTTTCAAGATTTTACATATTATGCCGGTGTTTTTAATAGAAAATCTGAAAGGCGAATTCACAATGACAGAGTGTAAAGCACTCTAAAGAGGAATGTACAAAAATATAGATGTAATTTACAATTTTTACGGTTTTTTTTAAAAGCTTTAAGAGAACATTTTTGTACATATTGTACATATTGTTTTAAAAATTTCTTATTTTTTATTCATATAATAAAATACTGCCAACCCAATAAATTGACAACTGTTTATTTATTTTTAAATATTGTCACCTAATAAAATTATAGTTTATATATAATTCCTAGTATGCTTTAATTGTCTGAAAATTCTATAAGCCTTGTTTTTTCAAAAATTGAATCAGGTAGTTACACTTATAGAACTTTTAGTGTATTTACAAATTCATAATCAAGTTCTACTAGCGAAATAAGTATCGCTTTTATTATAATATACATACATATATTAAAAAAAAACATTTTGGGTTTCTTTTGCAAAAAACAACACTTAAAAATTCCGAGAACATTTTTTATTAACATATTTAAAAAAAAAATTTTTAAAAATATTGAAAAACAGATTATAAGAATGTTTTAACTATAACTGCAATTTGTTTAAAACAAGTTAATTTTCATAGAATTATCTAATTATTTCACTGATTTTAGTAACAACAATAAAGCCATTGTTAGAGAAGACACTAGTCGCATGAGTAATATTGAATTGCATATTGAATAACATTCATACGCCACTCTTGTAATTGGAAAACGTTGACGAAATTATTTAGAGAAAAATAGATTTTATTTAAAAAGAAAAATATTGATGTTTAAAACAAAACAGTTTACAAAGGAATAAAAATATTTTCAAATATTTTTATAAACTTGAAATACAAACAAACCAAAGTTTCTATGATTGAAAAACTTATTTCAATAGCCACAGAGTGTATATAACGCTAGACTAGAATGAAGTTAATATAAAATTTTAATATCCACACTTCACTGCAGTACATAGCACATAGAGTACATTCGGTTTGTAATGAGAAAATATTCAAATAAACAAAAAATAACACGAAACCGTAATTATTGTAAGTTTGATATAATTTATATTACAAATACAGATTATGTTTTTTCAACCTTTCGAGGCCATACTCTATATTTCTGTATTAGGATATTGTCCTAACAAATAATCTATAGCTTTTGTTTTCAAATTTAATATTTTTTTTTTTTATTTTATTAATTAATAATCCACGACCCCCGCACTGATAAGCCAGCACGCTACCAACTAGCCTACCGGGGCGCACCAAATTTAATATAATCTATAGCTTTTGTTTTCAAACACTAATGCGATGATTACAATTTCTTTTTTACACAAAATCGAAGAGCTGGACTTGGGTGAATGTGGTTTCAACAAGACGGTGCCACATGCCACACAGCACGTGAAACACTGGCCCAATTGAAAGGCGAGTACGGTCAACAGTTTATTTCACGTTTGGGGCCGGTCAATTGGCATCCTAGATCGTGCGATTTAACGCCTTTAGACTATTTTTTTATGGGGCTCAAGTCTATAGGGACAAAGCCGCAACGGTTGACGCTCCGGAAGCCAATATTGAAGATTTCATTTGTGAGATACCGGCCGATATGTTGGAGAGAGTATGCCAAAATTGGACCAACCGTATGAACCATTTGAGGCGTAGCTGCGGTCAACATTTACATGAAACCATCTTTAAACATTGAATTATGTAAATCGTTCTATAACTCAAATAAAGATTTCATACATTTCTCTAAATTTTATGTTTTTTTAATCAAATCAGAAAGCTCTTAAAAAAAACACCCTTAGAAAGTAAAACTGAAGTATGTGCCACTAAGATCTTTTTGTAATATTTCGTTTTGCAAAATTTATCGTTAGAAATGAGAAAGTTGCTCTCAAAGTGTTGTATATATACAACAAATGCATGAAAGGGTTAAGGTGAATACTGATTTCGGTATTATATCGTTATTTCGATAAACAAAAAAAGTACATTTAAAGATTTAATTTTCAACTCACCAATTTTGTATCAATCTCCTCTTCTGTTACTCTATCTCTTAGAGCAGCTTCAATAGCAGTTTGGTAAAGTTTATATTTAACAGGATCTTTTTCAAAAATTTCATAAGTATAGCAATCCAAATTATCATACAAAGGTTGCAATGGTATTTCCAAAACATCTTCATAACTAAAACAAAAAAAAACAATAATAAGTTTACTACAGAAAGCAAGCAACATTTATAAATTTTAGTTTACCTTTGTAAAGCATGAACTTCTCGAAAGCTTTCTCGGAAATTTATTAAATAGTCTGTATACAATTTAAGACCACTATCATTGGTATCTGTGGAAACAATTATATTGACATGAGCCTGTACACACATTTTTAAAATTTCTTGCCAAGCTTTTGGTAAAACCGGATAATTATGACGATTTCTAATAAACATGGTAGAGGGAATACTAATAGCTTCGACTGGTTCTCCCAGCCAACGACGGATTACACTTAATTCGGGACGTTCGCCTTCATTAAATTCAAGTACAAGTTTAAGCTTTGAATTGAAATCGGCAGCCCAACGAAAACGATTCCACCAATTCCAGGGATCTTGAGATTCCAAACTTAAAACATCTTCTTCGGTTAAGTCACGACGCCAAGATGAATGAGCCACAGCAGAATTATACAAAGGTACTTGTAATAATATGATACCTTGAAACAGAATAGATTCCACATCATTACGTACATTACCACGGTATTCCAAACAGCAAACAAAGCGTTTCCGTACTTTGTTTTTCTATCTTGGAGCATAAGCATAACACATCATTTATTGTTTATACTTACCCTTTGATTTATTTGTCAAAATTCTGGCCAAATTTAAATTATTGCCCGCCTTTAGTTTCATCATAATATAACCACTAAATTGTAAATGTTCCGCCCAAGATATATCACGTTTTAAAAGTTCCTCCGAATTCTGTCGTATTTGAGCATCTTCTGAATCACAGTCGATGGTGTCGGTTAGTAGTGTTATCACTTTAGCATTCCATTGATCGGCAGTTAGCAACAGATCGCCATAGGTGTTCTGTGTTTGTTTTTCACTCATGGGTTCACGTTGAAATTCCAATGGCATGTCCACACAATTTAGTGGTGCCGCAACAACGCTAAAATTATTACATTGCGCCTTTTCAATGAAATTTGGCAAATTTGGATTGCCTTCTTGTAGTAGACATATGTAAGGCATGATTTCAGTTTAATTGGTAATGACTTTTAGCACAAAATTTGTAAAAACTATTGAAATTTATTCAAAAAATAAATGTTTGCACGTTTTTAACAAAAGACGCCGATAATTTTAAGAAATGAAAAACGACAACAACAACTTGACTTGTGTAGTTCGTGTACGAACTAGTTCAATTGAATTACTCACTCATTTGAACGATATGACCTAATTCAGTACATGGCATAACAACACAAGGTAAAGGTATTTTATTTGACTTTCCATATTTTTCTGTTAACTTTTTGTATGAACTTTTGTCATTTTGTTTTTGAAAACTAGAGTACATTTTTCTAATAAGTTTACCAGGGGACGATTCTCTAAGAAAAACGATATCGTTTTGTTCAAAACGAGACCAAAATTGCTATCGTTTTGAAGATGTTACTAACGAAAACGTTATGCTAAACGATACAAAATTTTTGTTAACATTTAAAGTTATGAAAACTTATTATTTAAAGTTTTTATGTAATATGTTCGTAATTTAACTTCAAAAAGTGGACGATAATCTTCGATCGTCCTACATAATTCGCATTATTCGGTCTTCTAGTTCAATCGTTCATTTCGTTTTATTTACAGCCCGTTGACACATGCAAGTACAAGTTCGAAAAACTCAATACACTCACACTTTTTTTCTAACACTTGTGTCTCTTGCGACTCAACTTATTACACCCCGTTGTCACATGCAAGTACAAGATCGAAAAACTCAATACACTCACATTTTTTTACTAATTTAATTACAGTCACTTTTGACTACTGAACTTACAACGACATTTTGAAGCAGTGAATTTTTGACACTTTCGACTAGTTAGTAAAAGTTCGAAAAACTCAATACGCTTACACTTTTTTACAACGAAACTTTTAAGGTAGTAAATGTTTGGCACTTGTGACAAGTTAAACGTCAAACTGAATAAACTAATGTTGCCTAGTAATACGTTTTCTTCCAATTTACTGGTACTTAGTAAATTTTAGTAAGAGGGAATAATAATTATGACTGATTATGTTTATATTAATAATAATAAATAAACAAAGGACACACCGACAAACCTAAATGATAATTTATTTTATTTATTCATAATCTAAAAGCCAGTGGTGGCCAAACGATTACATAGTAGTCTATGAGTAAGATTTATGTATCTGTAATAACTTAAACTAAAAAAAAAGATATACAAACAAAGTTTAATAATTAAACCTAAATAAACAACCCAAACCCTAGTAGCACGAATTTGTAAGACACCGATCATAAAAACAATATTTAATTCTATAGCCAGCTTTTATAAGACTTAATCACATTAAGAAGCTAATATTTTCAATAAATAGCATAAATAAATAGCAATAGCATTTCACTCATGATATATAAATTTTGTAAGAAATAATAATGTAATTTTGTAAAAGAATTTATGTAAACAAGTTGAATTTAAAAGTATAAATAATGCTAATAAAGAATTTAATAATAATAAATAAAAAAAAAAAAAAAAATATATATTAAATACAACTGGCCACAATGTTCCTAAACGTTCCCACACTCACTGCAAAGTTTCTATCCCTATAAGAAATCACAGAATCCCATAGTCTATATACCTTGGACACAAACGAGTTCTGCATATATAGCGTAATAATTCTCGGACATACTAAATTAAATGCCCTAGTAGACGGCCCAAAACTAAAGCGGTTTACCAAATACTCAGGCATGCCATATTTTATAATTTTGAAAAAGAATATCAATAAACGCATGTTAACATAATCTGTAAAACTCATACCTAAGAAATCAAAGACACACTCGGTAACATGAGACCTTAACCGCAAGCCATACGCAAACCTTATTATACGGTTAAAACATTTTATTACCTTTTCAAATTTTGTGCCACTACAACCCGTGTAAATTTCCAATCCATATAATATAATCGGCATAAGTAATGTTTTCGCTATAAATTTTCTTGTTTTCAGTGGAAAGTAAAAAGCAACACTATTTATACGCTTAAGGGAAAAACATATTTTTGAAATAAGCATGCTTATATGGAATTCAAACGATAATTTATCATCCAAATATATTCCTAAGGTCTTGTAATGCGAAATATATTCAATAACGACATTGTTTAGTTTAAGTGTACACATATCCAAAGGAATGTTACCGAACCGCATAGCAAATGTTTTCAATGGATTTAGAACCATTTTATTCTCCAATGACCATTGCAATATTTTCTGAAGATCCAAGTTAATATAATTAACAAAGTCCATAACCAATACATCTCTTTCCATGCATGCCAGCAGTTGTATATCATCTGCATATATATGCGCCTTACAAAAAGAGAGTACGTTTGTGATATCGTTAATATAAATTGAGAAAAGTAACGGCCCCAATATGGATATTAATATTAATTTCATGAGTTTTTTACATTATACCTGAAATCTGTTTTAAACCGGATTTTGGAGACATGCTGGTTATGAAACGTAATTTCATAACCAGATTTTCCATACAAATTCATAACTACATTGTAGGATAATCTGGTTTAAAATTACGTTGAAAATTAGGTTGTAGCGATACAACACTGTGTTTTCCCCTAATATGTTAGAGAAATTTTTCAAAATGTGGAGAAAAAAATGTAAAGAAATAAAAAAATTTATTTAATTTAGGAAAACTAAATAAAACGAGTCTTAAACACAATAAAAGGGCATTTTTTACTGAAAGACAAATTCAATTCATCTTCCAGTTACTTATTTTTGTTTCTGGCTAAGACAATTTGAGCCAAACAACATTGAATGGCGACCAGAAGAATAAAAAGAAATATCAACCTTCCAAAAAGTCGTCCCCCATAAAAAACCATTTTTTCAGCTAAATTCATAATTTTTCTAATCAATACCAACTAAGTTCTAGCTAATTGAAGTGCGTTTTCCTAAAAAATAACAATTTTAGATTATGCATGTTAAAAATGTACTTTTTATATTTTCTTCATAGTAAATTCACACAAAATTAATTTTAATAGAAAAGTTATAAAAATTGTATTTCAGATTAAATTTTCTGAAAATTTTGATATACAAGTTATGGGTTTTTTGATGAAATTAATTAAGTGAAATATAAATGAACATCATGTGCTTAAATTTTGCAAAAGATTTTTATAATATTCACAAAAAATACAAATAAAGTTTGCGGAATGAAATTGCAGAAAAACGAAAAAGTGTAGTTTTTTCTAACATTAACTTAAAGTAAATTTTACTTTTTTTAAAAACCAATACATTAACTTAATGTAAAAAAAAATCCTTATTCATCAAATTTTAAGGCAGTTTAGAGGTACTTTGTCCATAGCTATTGAAAATTTCGATTTTGAGATCTTTCTTAGCTTCTTTTCAAAATTGTTGATTGTATTTGAATTTTGTTTGGTCCAAATTTTAATTTTATCATTAGTAAAGTTGATTCACTCGAAAAAGTTCTTTCCCAGCCATTTATTCGAATTGTTTTATAAATTTAAAAAACAAAAATAGCAGTAATTGTTAAAGTGTTACTTTACTATCAAATAACTGTTTATTTATAAATCCCCTTAAGAAATTATAATAAAAATCTTTTTCTTATGAACGAAATATTAGCACTGGCCACAAGTGAAGAATGTCACAATTTTAAAGTATTAACATGTAGATTTTTAATACCCAGCAAATTTACGAGCCCTCAAAATACATGACACTAAAATGACTAAAAAAACTGATGAATTTTGAAGCCTTCTTATTTTGGAATCAGAAATGATTCAAACCTTAATCTTTTTTTGAGGTTTTCCAAAATTTTTGTCAAAAAACACTCATTTTACAGACTCAAATAAGAGCCTTCTTAAAGGAATCAAAAATTACTCAAAATTTTTTTATCAAAAAATTGATTCAAATATGTGTCAGAAAAGTAGGAGAATAATAGTTTTTTTTTGAGCCATTCAAAACGGCTAAAAAAAGATTATTTTTGAAAAAAAAAGTTTTGATTTATTTTTATTTGTCAATTTTTTTCATAATATCGCTTTCATGCCATAATATCGCTTGAAAATCGAATGAACTCGGCAAAAAATATTAATGGTTAGCGAGTGAGTGTGTCAAGAATTGGACAAGGAACAGGATAAATCGAAAGAAGGAAGTATTGTGATTGTGTTTTTAGTATTTTTTTATACACCAGGTTTGGCAACCGTTTCATTGGAAAATTTCGTTTGGGTATTTTAAGGTTAACGATATTTTAAGTTATATCGTTATGTTATTTTAAGGTTAACGTTATTTTAAGTTATTTCGTTACGTTATTTTATTTTACGTTATTTCGTTAGGTTATTTTAGGGTTAACGATATTTTACGTAATCTTTTAGTATATTAAGTAGTAATATTTAGCGCACCTAAACCAAAAAAAAAATTGCCAAAACGCATTCCACAATTACAACAACAGTAAAAATGCATTTATAGAAAGAACCGGTTATTTTTGGATTACATATCGTAAAAGTAAACAATCGCAGCTTTCGGATGCATTTTTAATTTTTGTTTAAAAACTGTAGGTCATCAAAGTTCGCTAGTTTTTTTTCAAGTTATTGAAAAATAATATCACGAATTTTTAAAATTTGAATGATCTAAAAAATGTAATGTCTATATTGCTATATAGAGTCTCCCTGTTTAAAAAATGAAGAACATGACATGAGGTAAAAAATTATATTTTTTAATGTTCTTTCATGGAATGAACGATATGTATGTTTTACAAATATGTATGATTAACAAAATTACACTTAGAACTTTTTTTGATAATTTTTAAATAATGATGTTTTTGGAGAAAAAAACATTATGTATTTCGTTCGGATATTTTATGGTTATCGGTATTTTATAATTATTTCTGTAGGGTATTTTAAGGTTAACGGTATTTTAAAATATTTCGTTAGGGTATTTTAAGGTTATCGGTATTTAAAGTTATTTCGTTAAGTGTTATTTTAAAGTTAAAAATAGTTCCGTGAAATGGTATTAAATCGTTAGTATTTGCCAACCATGGTTTCCACAAGAAAATTATATACATATGTATATCCGAAAAATGCACATGAAGTTTCCCTACAAGCCGATGTATTTGGAGTTGGAATACTTAACGTAGTTGCTTTTATATATCCCAAATACCAGGTGTAGCACCACATTAGGATACATTCCCTTACTCTAGATCCCAATAAGCATTTGGAAGACAACTCACCCAGAAAAAGAATGGAGCAAAATTGATTATTAATAGGTTTTTTGTTAAAGTTCTGCCTATTATATAGGCTCTAGCTTTTCTAAAACTTCGGGTTCTGATGAGATCTTTAGCCAGATCGAAATACTAGTATCAACCTAGCTAATATGTTTGATTTGCTTTATTTTTGTAAATATACGGAGGTTGAAAGCTCGTTATAAATTGAAAATAACATAAAAATAATCTCGATGTATATAAAAACAAAAAACTAATATAACTGTAATAAACTATTGTCATTTGGAAAAAAGTTTATAGAAATTAAGGAAAAATATGTTAAAAAACACAATATTAACAATTCGGAAGAACTTTCAGAAAACTCAATTGCAAATTAAAAGAAATTTCAAATAAATCTTAATTGCAAGGTTACACCAAAATACTCATGCCCCTGTAAGGCGATTGTTGGAGCGATTGATAGATGTAATGCAGTAAACAACAAAATTGAATGTAAGATGAGTATTAGTGACTTTATGTTTGAATTGTATTAAAATGTCTAAAGGTCTTCTGAGAGGTGATCGGATATTTAACTTCCAAATGATATTTAAGCGATATCGAACAATATTGCCTATATATCTTTTGGAAGAATTGTTATCGTTTCGCTTAGAAGTATTGCTTTCGGGACACGGGATACGAAGAAGATTGTTGCGACAATGACAATTTTATTATAGGCAATACGATTGGGGAATCGTTTATGTATTGCCATGCACACTGAACGAAAAGTAGTAAGTGAAATCTACATACAGTTGTTGTTAACGTTTAACAAAATTTATTGCTAAAACAACAATCATTTTTTTCAAATTAATGTGAATTTTTGTAAAAACCAAAAATTTTCATCGATTTACGAAGCAATTGTTGTTTTGACAAATGTTTGTTATTTAAATAACAAAATTCCATTTGTTAATTCCACAAAAATTTATAAAAACGGCAGTAAAGTTAATTTGATAAAAAATTTGTTATTTTGATAAAGTTTTATTGCTGTAGAAAATAATTTGGCGTGCTTTTAGTCTTGTGGCGGCATTACTGGTGTAAAGATCGTTTAAAGTGTAGTTATTATCTACAAATGCTAAAAATATATACATAAATTAACATAAAAAAGTTATTAACCAAATAATTTATGATTGGTAATTTATTTTTGTGAATTTATTTATTTTAAATAAATTTTTGAAATGATGTTAATTACATTTTATGTGAATTGTATTTTATGTGAATTCTAAATTATCAATATATAAATATTTGTGCACAATTTAAAATGTAATTCAATTATAAGCTGAATTTTTAAATAAATTTACGAGTTGTATACATTTACTGTTTCATGTGTTTTAAAAATAGATTTTTGGGTACTTGTTGTATTAGAATTTTCAATTTTCAATTTTAAATTTAATTATTTTTTATATTTTATCAAATACTTAAATTTTTTAAAAATATATACTAACTAAAGACGTATATTACTTTAAAAAACAATTAAATCTATAAAATATAAATGGTAATGAAATATAAAATTAAAAATTAAGAATGAATCGCTAAAATCAATTAGTTGAATAAAATTTATTGTCATATTGAATAGAATGTATTGTTAAAATAACAAATAATTATTCAATTCGATTAAATAAATTTAAATTTTTGTTAATATATTTGATGATATTTTGTCAAAATAACAATCAACAAATAGTTAAACGTCAAAATCTACATTTACTAAAAAAGTGTTAAATTTACAAACAAACAGATTTTGTTGGTTGTATAGTTCCCATCATTGTATAGCATTCATCAATTTAACATGGGAATTAGTTGATTTCAACGCTATTTTTTGTTCAGTGTATACTGGAACATTACGTTTTTATACAACGAAATTTTCTAATTATCATTTGCAAAGTATGTATTTTTTAAATAATAATAATTTTTTAAATATTTGTTCATTGAAATACTGAAAAAACAGTTTCAAACAACTGTTACAAAAATATAGTATTTTTCTTTAGTTGTTTTTTAAATAACTGTCATCGTACATGTTTTGTTTTGTTTCATAGAAAAAAAACAACAACTACTGCTTACTGTCACAAACAACTGCCATACTTTTTTGAGTCTATTACAACATTCAGACAACATTGCAAAACACGTGTTTTGCCAAAAGGAATAATAAAGAATGAGTGAAGAATAAAAAACCGTTAGAATAGAATAAAGAGCTTAAATACGTGTTTTGCTGTCTAGTGTGAATGTGGCTTATGATAGTTTTATCTCATCAGTGCTGTTAAATTGAAAATTATAATGGATGTGGACAAAATTATCCGAATTATTAAAAAATGGCAAAAAATCGCCAATTGTGGTCATTTTTGATACGTTCTCTTTAATGGCCACAAATTTGACCTACTGCAAGATACGAATACTTTCGTTACGTCACAAATATGCCTAAAAATATGTCAAAATCAAAATATCAAGAATGTACTTACCCTTATGAACAAAGTGTGACTTCTGGACTTTTAGATTGAAGGCGGCACTTAATTATGTGTACATAAACATTTTTTTTTTTTTCAATTAAGTAGAGGCCAATTTTATGAAAATAATTTATTAATGTACATATGTACGTAATATGTACATTTTCTCATATTTTATTTTTTCTTTTAATTTTGCTTTTTAATTTTTTTTAAAGAAATATATATTTTTTTTTGCACAATGGTGCTCCTCGGACTTTTTTATTTACTTTAACAAACACACACACACACTAACAAATGATCGCTTTTTTCTTATCCTCATTTAGCAAAGCCGAACGCGACACTAAACTATGAAATAATTTTCAATCTTAAAAAACACTATTTTTCTAACATTTTTTGCTTATTAATTTATAAACTTTTAATAATTATAATTAAATCTAACATTTTACACACATTTGCTGTAATATACTGCGAATTTTCCGATTTTTTTTTCTAATTTTTTTTAATTTTCGCAGAAACGTTTTAAAGTAAGACACGCACGTACCAGCCGACTAATTACAACTAAAGAAGTTAGCACAATACTAATCGTGTTCTAATAAGAATGAAAGAGAACAACAGATAACTTTGGTTAGAGCTGCCAACTTTTGTTTTTTTAATAACTAGTATTTATGTAACGGAAACGGATTAGCCTGGCTGTTGCATATAGGGAGTTTAGACAGTAAAGTTAATCTAGTAATTATGTAACGGAAACGGATTAGCCTGGCTGTTGCATATAGGGAGTTTAGACAGTAAAGCTAATCTAGTAATTATGTAACGGAAACGGATTAGCCTGGCTGTTGCATATAGGGAGTTTAGACAGTAAAGTTAATCTATTAATTATGTAACGGAAACGGATTAGCCTGGCTGTTGCATATAGGTAGTTTAGACAGTAAATCTAATCTATACAGTAAAGTTAATCATATGTTTGCACTGAAATTATGCAGTTAATAGAGAGTTTAGACAGTAAAGTTAATGTAGTAAAAAGTGAATTAACTGCATATGTTTGCACAGAAATTATGCAGTTTTACTTTTTACAAGATTAACTTTTCAGTCTTAAGGTCTGTTCGACGTCCTTACAGTGTTCAGATTAATTTACCCGAAATAACAATTTACACACAATTTTAACAGTTTTTTATAGTGAATTTACATTATATGTACCTGAAATCTGGTTTAAATTGGATTTTGGTGACAATCTGTTTATGAAACGTAGTTTCAAACCAATTTTCTTTATTGAAAGCTAAGTTCAATTCACCACCCAGTTACTTATTTTTGTTTCCCGCGAAGACTATTTGTGCAAACAACATTTATATGGTGACCAGAAGAACAAAAAGAAATATTGTGCTTCCAAAAAGTCATCCCCAATAAAAAAAAAAACACCCTTTTCAGCAAAATTAACATGGTTTCTTTAATAATAGGTGCAAAATTTTGTCTTCCGCCATTAAATTAATAACTTTCTAGAAATATTTTCAGTTTAATGTTATTTATTTTGTTTTGTTTACAAAATAATGTCAATCCAGTTTGCCTGCCAAATTTAATAACGTAAACGAGGGGGATTTGTAACTGGACTTAACTCGGTTTCCACAAATCGTATTTTAATATAATGTCGTCTAGCAACGCTAAAAACATACATACAAAGTCAGATAAAAATGAAAGTGAAGACTCCGATTCAAAAGAAATGTTGGCGCTATCGACAAAATTTTGGCTAACGCCGAAATTTTACTTGTTCCTCTAATGCCGGATCACTATTTTCGCCACCTTAGTATTTTAAATTGACAAAGTTAATATTTTAACTATCAAAAAATGCATATGTAAACGAGGAAGATTAAAAAGTAGGATTAACGTTAATGAAGTATATTAAAAGTACATACAGACTGAACCCCAAAATACGTATTTTCGTTTTTTCAAGTTTTTTGCTGTCAAAATCCATGCAAATTTTAAATCGAAAACTATGAAAAAACGAAAATACGTATTTTTGGGCTCAATATGAACGTAGTATAATTTCGCTATCTAAACGTCCTATAATATAAAATTGTTTGTTGGGTTATTTATTTTGTAAATAATTGGCATCCCATTCTTCCCCGGCATAAACAACAACAAAATACATCGATGTCAACAAAAAACAGCTGACGAGAATAGAAATCACATCATAAAAGAAAATAGAGGAAAACTGTAATTTTTTTTAGAAAAATTCAAAATTCAACAATTTCTTTTTTATTTAATTAAATTACAATTAAAATTACTTCTAACCATGGCTAACAAAGAAATATTTCAAAACATATTAAATCTAATGTTAAATTAGCCACGCGTTATGATGCCGAGGGGCGTGAAGTTCAAGTGAGTAATAATGGACAAAAGATCGTAAACTCTAGTAAATTTTAATGATTTTATCAAAAAAAAAAAAAAATATATATATATATACTAGGTGGAGCGTCGAGAAGATGTAGATGCTACTGCTAAAGAGCAGGAAACATTTGATATGTTAATAAATGCCGGTTACTATCGGGCCTGTATTAAGGGCTTATCGGCATTTGATAAAGTGGTTGGCGGTATGACCTGGTGTATAGAATGTTGTGATTATGATGTTGATGTGGATTTGTTATTTCACGAAAATTTAACAATAGGACAAAAAATGTAAGTATAACTTAATATAGGAATACACAGTGGGATGTTCCACAAATATTTTGGAAATATTTGAGTCATTTATTAATGGCTATTCGAATTGCCTTGAAACTTCACACATTCACCCAGCCATAATCAACGTAATGTTTAAGTTTCAAACAAGGGACCACTAGATCCATCAGGACCCAATCAATTAGACTTCAAAGTAGAACACCTCGAGCAATCAAAAATTATGAGAGCTTGCCAATTTTGTATTTATCAACCGATTTCAGAAATAAAAAGTTTCTGCAATCTGCTTGTAGTTTCCAACAATAAATACGTTTACTCATGTGGGTTTTCTCTTAAATTGCATAAGATCTCTGCACTTGAAAATCAACATTTTTAATTTTTGCAATAAACTGGTCCGGGGGTTTTTTTTTTGCCAAGCAATTGGTAAATCAAGTCCGATTGCTTTGAAATGTGTTGGTGATATTGACAAATTATTTAATTTAACAACCAATTCCAATAAAATATCTTGTTCATGCTTAAAATAAAATGCCCCTAAAGTTGAAAGTTATAAAAAACGTTATTTTAGTTATTTTTTTGGGTCAAAAAGGTAGCAAGACTCTTTTGCCACCAAATTAAAAGTTTTTTCTGTAACACTAAGACCGAGTTTTTGTTATGTAGATTGATTATCTTTAATCTTAGATTAACGATATTTGTAAATGGAATATTGCTTCTGAAATGTGGTTTATTTGATTGTCTTATATATAATATTTAAACAAAATGATGTGATTCCGACACTTTTTTGTTAATAAACTTGGAAATCAGCCAAACAATTATAGAGGAATATCTTTTATGAATTGTGCAGTAAAGATAATGATGGGCATTTTACATGAAAGATTATATAAGTGGGTAGAAGATAACCAAATCTTGACAGAATATCAGGCTGGATTTCGAAGAAAATACACGACAGTCGATAACATTTACAACCTGGCAGCTATTATTAGCATAAAACTGAGTGAGAAAAAGAAAGTATACGCTTTTTTTTATAGATTTCAAAGCCGCTTTCGACAATGTTTCAAGAAAGGCTCTAATCTTTAAACTTTTTAACATGGGTGTTTCGTATAAGTTTGTCAGAATGATAGAGAGTATTTATAACAACACAGCGTCTGCTGTATGGACTGGTGAAGAAATACCCGATTACTTCGAAACTCGATCAGGAGTTAAACAAGGTTGTCTACTTTCACCTCTTCTTTTTTCATTATATATCAATGATCTGCATGAATGTATCGAGGTGGACTTTATATTGAAAATATTAATATTCGTCTTTTATTATACGCGGATGACATCGTCTTATTAGCTGATAATGTCACAACACTACAAAACATGATCATAAAACTTGAACAATACTGCAGAACTTGGAACCTTGAAGTTAACCTTAATAAATCCGAAATAGTTGTTTTTAGAAATGGTGGCCGACTACGATCGAACGAAAGGTGGTATTTCAATAATGATGAAGTAAAAATATCCTCAGAATTTACATACTTGGGAGTCGTTCTAACACCAAAATTAAGATTTAAGAAGCACGTAGAAAAAAGAAATAATCAAGCGAAAATTGCAATTAATACAACTTGGCAAAGCTTTCTAGGCAAAATGGACATTAATCTGCAAATGAAATGGAAGGTATTCTTAGCGGTTGCCAGATCGATTCAATCATATGCGGCTCAAGTATGGGGTTTTGAACACTTCGATGATATTGATAAGCTTCAACGGTACTTTCTAAAAAAGATATTAAAAGTACACCAAATTATGCAATAATGCTAGAAACAGGAGCAGAAGATAATCATCTACATACAATGGGTTTGCACTTACAATATATTTCAAAAACCTTGTTTCAATATGAAGACAACAGGCTACCCCATATTCTTTCTAAAATAATAATACGTCGCGATCTTTTTTGGGTTAAAACAATAAAACAACTGGCCATCAATATTAACCTACAGTTAACCAGAGGTAGAGTGTTTAGAGTTTGAATGGGGTCTGTTAAGTACGAATCTTCTAACAAAATTAAAAGAATACAACCATCAAGAGAGACTTCAGAAAAAAACAGTAAGCGAGCAAAGAATGTATAAATATTTGAATCCAGAACAAGGTCGGCAATACTTGGCAAATAATCGCTATAATGACAAAATAACCTGGATATTTAAAGCAAGAACCGGAATGATAAGGCTTAATGGTAATAAATACGGCGCTGATGAATAATCGAAACGTTGCAACTTATGTAATCTACGCGAACATGAAACTTTTCAACATTTTATGGGGATTTGTCCAGTTTTAAAAGAATTCAGAGTAATAAACTTTCAGAAACCGATTCTTAGCGAAGTGGAGATGCGCAAAATACTAGATGGTCGTGAAGAAAACGATTGGGTAAACCTTACAAATTACTTAAAAAGTAGCACAACATATAGAAACCTTTTAGTATCAGAGTTTAATTAAATGCCGAAACAAGATAACTGCAATTTTTGACAGACGTTTTTAATAAACATTGTCTTAACATTTTTTTCTTTAATACATGATTATGAATCTTAATATTGTGAAAATCAATGAATTGTAAACAATTTTAATTATGTAAATAAAGAATTATATTATTATTATTATTATATTAACTTGGAAATCGCAGTCAAAATTCGTTGTCAGTTTAACTGAAGCGAGATTAATTAACATCCCGAAAACTCGGCCTTATAGTGTTTATATTTTTGTGAAAGACCACTACATATAGTTGCGGTTTAAAAAAATAATGTTTCTCAGTTGGCTATTATTCTCCCCCCAGATCTGTCCGAATAACAATTTCTCATAACGTTAAATTGTGTTACCAAAAAGTGACACTATTTTATTTTCCCTAACTGTATACGCACCAGTATATATACATATAAATATTTTTAGTCGGGAAGCTTAATTAACTCTTAAAAACTATAGATTTAAATCTCTTTGAATGCAATTTTTAATCAATTTTGACAAGAAAATAAAAAATTACACGTAAAGACAAGAATTTTTGAAACGCTTCAATGATTGTATTTTTCTACTTGTGCCTTGGCCATTACAAGCAGTTTACAGAAATGTTTCACTTTTGAAAAACGATTGATAAATAATTAAATTGTCAAGCTCTCAACATTTTTGAATACCTGTGGTGTCCTACAGTGTAGTCTAATTGATCAGCGCCTGATGGATCTATATCCGATCAGCCAGTAAGAAATGGCGGAATTATTTCCAAAATATTTTTGAAACATCCCACTGAGGAAAATAAAAAAAAAATCTTATAACGTGGAATAACTAATCAGAATCCAAGAGTTTATTTATTAGAAATTTTCGATGGGGGAATATCTAAAAATTTAAGATTTTAAAGAAAAATAAATCCGATAATTTTTGTTAATGACTGCATTATTAATCTTTACTTTTCTTATTTCAGTGCATTGGTAGAAAAAATTGTTGCTGTTTTACCTCAAATGAAGTGTCCTTTTCGTATAGAACCCCATCAAATTCAAGGTTTAGAATTTTTAAGTATACATCCGGTAATACAGTGGCTAGTTAAAACATCGGTAAAGTTTTTAGAAATCGACCCACATATTTGAAAATTCTTTAAAAATATATTTTTCAATTTAAGGTGGAAAATAGAGTTGAACGTAATTTACGCCTAAAACGTTTTGCAATAGGACAATTTCACAATCATTATCAGTATAAAAGTGATAAACAAAATTTGGAAAAAATACGCAATGCATCCAGTCACATTAAAAGAATACAAGTAAAAAAATTTAGCTAACCACGTTCTCTAAAACTAGTTAATTATATTTTAAAAACTCTTCAGGAAATTTATAATCCGGTTAGGCAATATCAGCGTAAAGAATTAACAGATGAAGATGAAAAGACACGTGTACATTTAACGTTATTGGAATATGGTGATACGCTAGCAGCAACAAAGAGGCAGGAGGACGAGGAAGATATACGGGAAAACAAAGACGATGAGCTAGAAGCTGAAGTAAGAGGGATATAGTTCAAATTTAAACACATATTTTTTGTAGCTGTTATTGTATGCAACGACTTTTTTGTTTGAATATTTTATTAATTTAGCTTAAAGTATCGTTTTTAATTTTTTTTTAATTTACTGTAAATAGCTTGCTTTTTCTTTGTATCACTAATAATTTATGTTTGCAGCTTGATGTTGAAAAATTGCTTAAAAATCTTGTTCTTACCAATGAGGTAATAATCATTTGTTTGTATCTCTGTTATCGTAATTATGCTTCATTATAAATTTTCTTATTAGGTTAACTCTACAGGATCTCCACAAAAACTTGATAGTGCAACACGTTCGGCATTGCAACAACATTATCAAGAATTTATACAGGAAATGGAAACGGATGCTAAAGAGCTAACTGAACAAAATCAAATAAAATCCTTGGAAGTTACAAAATTGGCCTTACAACGTAAATTAGAGCGTAATCAAAATGAGAGCAAAGAAGTTTTGGAATTATTACAACAGCAAACAGAACTTCTGAATAATGAAGAGGCTCAACAAAAGGAATTGGAAATGGAAATAGAAGAGTATAAGAAAAATGAAAAAAGTGTAGAGCCAAGGTAAGAATTTTTAAATTAAAATTGAATGAAAGGTTAACAAAGAAAGAAATCAGAATGCCTTATAAAAATGTTCTTTTAGACTCTGTGGTAGGAAAATTTTAGCTTACTTTTAAGGGAGTTTTTACAGAATCTAACGATTTATCAAAAATTCTGAGACGGTTTTTTTATGAAAAAAAGTCATAAGATTAAAAAGGGGTTTCTGCAAAAGAAAGAAAATTGCTTATCACATATTTTTTCCTAAAACGATTTTTGACTGCGCATAAATTATATCTTAAGTTAATGCATTTACAATCGTGTTTTATGCTGATAGATAAAAAACGTATTCAAAATTGAAAAATATGCATATTTGCATGTATTTAAAATTTAAAAAATATGCATTTATTATTGATCTTTTAGACGTTAAAATTATTAATTAGAATGTTATTTAAACTTTGAAAATTAACTTTAATCATTGTCAGAATGTTATTATTTGTAATTTTCCGATGTTTTGTTTTATGATAAAAATAAAACAAAATAATTAAAAAATTAAAATATATCATGCATTTAACGCTAAATATGCATTTTTTTTTTTTTTTTTTTTTTATTTAATTCATTTTATTGTAATTTTAAAGCCCATGGGGCCAATTAAGCAAAATTACAAAGACAACTTACTAGCTAATGTGCATAATAATAATAATATATTAAAAATACAAAAGAATATAAGAAACCCACTCAGCGATAGTTATTTTATCAATGAATAAAAGTATTTACTTCATATTATAAACTCTGTTAATATCTGAATTATAGGATCCTCATGCTCTATTTAAATAGACAATATTTACAAGTCGATGTTTTAATTAAAAAAAGTATTGAGAAATTATGAATCTGTGATTTGTGCTTGTTCATAAGCAATAAGACGACGCCTCTGTAAAGCATATGGGCAAAATTTCAGTTTATGGGGGACACCCCTGGAAAAAAAAAAAAAATGCCACGCCCCCTTAAATGACCCCAAGGAGTGCGAAAATCATAATGAATAAGGGGGCTCACGCCCCTTATGGGCGTGGCAGTCGAAAAACGACCCGGCCCACCTACGTAGACAATATGGGTATCAAATGAAAGCTAATGTCTTCACGATTCCAAAAATAGCCGTAGTTGCCAGATCGGGCGATTTTTGTAGCCGATATGGCCATTTTGGCAAAATTTGGGGTGGGGGAAATTTTTTTTTTCCTTTTTTTTTGCTTTTTGCTTCTGATTGGTTAATGAAAATTTGTTATACTGGCTTCGCTTAGTAAAGTTTTTCTGCGTGACCGGCCTACGGCTGGGCTTAGGGGTTTTTAACTCCAGTATGTCTTAATTCTAGACGGCGGGGATCTCGAGTGCTCGGCCTCTGGCCGAGCTAAAAAGAAATAAACAAAAAAAAGTCCTTCCCCCCATTTTATAAAAATTAACATATCTTCCTCAAATTCTGGACGATCTGTCAACTATGGCTATTTTTGGAATCGTGAAGACATTTCCTTTCATTTGATACGCATATTGTGTACGTAGGTGGGCCGGGTCGTTTTTCGACTGCCACGCCCATAGGGGGCGTGAGCCCCCTTATTCATTATGATTTTCGTACTCCTGGGAACATTCTGAAGGGGATGGCATATTCAGATTTTTTCTCTAGGGGTGTCCCCCATAAACTGAAATTCAGCCAGCATATGAATTAGAAAATGATTTAAGCGCTCTAGGCAGAGCGTTATATAATTTACCCACTCTTACAAAATATGCACGATCTAATATCGTAGTTAGCTTTGGTAGCAAAATCTGTTTATTCCTATTAGATCTACTAAATCTAAATCGATCTATAAAGCCGGAAGGATTACCGTTCTTAAATATTCTGTAGAAGAGAAGAAGATTACGAATCTTGATAAAACTATTAAAACTACATCCCAGAAAGTCTTGCACATAAGAAGATATATGATCACGGTTTCTTAGTGAATAAACATATCTAACAACACGATTGAAAAGTAACGATAATTTTTTCAAATTAAAGCCAGGGGTACCAGTATATACCTCAATACCATAAGTAAAGATAGGCATAACCATAGCATGGTTGAAAAAAATACCAAAATATGTTTAAAATTATGCATTTTTTTTAGCGGTGCATATTTACAACGAGTGCAAATCTGGCTTACGACAACAACATATATTTACATCATGTAAATTAGTTACATGAAGCCTTATAAATCACATACAAATTACAATATCTTTATAACAGGCTTACATTTTATTATCGAGGCCATAAAAGTTTTTTTTTTTTTTAAGTTTAGGGAACTTTAGTGTTTGGTGAGTTCAGTAGTTAGAATTGCAAAATATTGCAAAACTGTGCATTTTTGAAAAATAAGGAGACAAATTTCGTACATGATTCTAATACTGGATTCATGTAGGAATTCTTGAGGAACTTCAAAAATGTTCGACTCTTGAGGCAAAATATTTTCAAAATTCTTTTTGTATATGACATGAATAACTTTTTGTGTATGTGTTAGCCGATGTTTAAGCATGACAAATCCATCCGCGACAATTATTTATCTTCAACAGTACAAACAGTGTGGCGGTTTTAAATTTAAAAGAAATTAAAAATTTTTTAATAATTTTTATTAAAAATAAAAATTATGTTTTTTCGACCTTTAATTGTGCAATGAAAATGAAAATTATTCAAGTTTGAGGCCATACTCTATATTTCCTTATAAGGATATTGTCCTAACAAATTATCTATAGAGTTTTTGTTTTCAAATTTATTAATTGACCACTTTCAGGAATGTGTTGATAGATCTATTTCGGGAATTTTTCAGGTTCCCATCATCAGAACACGTTTTGAAAGAAGTGACAATCCCATGCAAAACATCAAACATTCATATAACCTAGTTTTCCCACTAAGTTAAAGATTATCACCATTGATCAAAAATAAATTGAAAACTTGTTCTTAATGTCCAAGCTCTACCTTTGGTAGATATACAATACACGCTTTTTTGTTTTTATTGTCCTTTTTATTTTCACACTTGTTTTGTTTAAAAACAAGATGTAAATTGGGAGTAAACAAGACCATACTTTATTATTAATATTTGAAATAATTAAAAATTTTATTAAATTTTTATTTAAAACATGATAAAAATTAATTTAAAGTTTAAAATTTCTGCAACATGTTTTTATTTGCTCGCCGCGAGCATACGAACAAATAAAAAGAGAGCAGATTGAGCGACACTTAGTAGTATGAAAACCCACTGGTAAGAGTAATCAAATATGCAAAAAAAAAAACGCTTCTGCTGGTTTTGAAAAACAGTCGCTACTCATTAAAGATTGGATTGAGTATGTACATTTTACATTATTAATGTTGACAGATTTTTCATTGTTCTTAATGGACAATAAAATATTATTTTTTGGACAAATTTAAAGAGCAGTGTGTATCGAAAGGGTTTTGAAATCAAAAACCCTGAACTGCCTTAGCAGCTGGCGAAAATAAATACATACGTAAGGTGCCTCAAAATAATATAAAGGCCTATCGCTGGGGTTATAGTTTTTTGTGTAAAATTAGTTTATGTCATGTTTTTTAACATATAAAAAATTCAAGTCTGTGATACCTTACTAGAAGTTTTTGTTACTGTTAATAACTCACTTCATATTTCAATCCGCATACATTATCCAAAGTTCATTAAAATCTGCGAGTTCGGGTTGGGATACCTCCTTTGTACAGTGGTATATATCACAAAATTTTTGGAAATAATTCGGTCATTTCTTACTATAAGTAACGTGATATCGATCTTAAGTTTTGAATCTTTCAAACCCCCGGAGGCGGCAATATGACCACCCAAAATAGGGATCTTTTTGCACTTTTTTTTTGTTTCTAATCCGATTTTCAAAAACTTAACATATTTTTAAATTGCTAGTAGAGACTAACAAAAAACATGATTATATGTGTGGGCCATCTTTAATAGTTCCCGAGATATCCCAATTTGAAAATGTGAAATTCGAAAATTGGTCCGACTCAGGTCCAGTTTTCGGCGAATAGCGGGATGATATCGAGGCCAATTTCTTTTCTAAAATATTTTTTATTTAACGAAATAAATTCTTGATTAAATAATAACAAAATGAATGCAATATCTTGTAAAGTAGGAATTAAAAAAAAGCACCAACAGTCTTTTACCTATAAATAAATGTTTTCTTTCGGAACATATAAAATGTGCATACTATTCTAAAAAGAAATTTTGATATAAAAGCGAGTTGTGCGAGTTTTTTATTTGTATATATTTTTCCCCTCAGCCGCTTTTAAAGTTAACACAATTTTAAGGCAAATATAAATTTTAACCCACTGTTGAAAATTGTGCACGCCTCCAATTAGGTAGCGGAAGCGGTTGTAAATACTACAACATCTACCTAATTTATTGGGTAAGTCTCTTCCAATCCCCACTTTAAATGTAGACATGCAAATCATATATTTGTACATAAATTTCACATTGTTGACTTAAAAGTCAACCGTGCTATTAGGATTACATAAATTATTGTTTTATCAAGAGTGCTAAATAGGGACTCTTTTTAAAAATGTCGTAATCTGCTGGTAATTTCCTTTCCAACGATACCTAACACTTGGATGATGTGGTCATAACTCCTTAACAGGAAATCTTCAAAAGTTACTTCTTATGCAAATATTTCTTTTAAGTTACGAGTTTTGTAAAAATGAATACAAACACTTATAATAAGAAATATTTTCTTAAGGGGTAACTTTTGAAGATTTCCTGTTAATGATTTATTAACACATCATACAAGTGTGTGGTATCGTTGGAAAGGAAATTACCTGTAGATTACTATCTTTTTTAAAAAGAGACCCATTTAGCACTCTTATTACACTCACAATAATTTTTCCGTAAAGACTACTGAATGTACACATTAAATTAATTGAAAATCAGTTAAAAAAGACTTACTTTTCGTTTAAAACAATTGAAGGACTTATTGTAAAAACTTGATAAGCCACATTTATTGTTTTATAGTTTTTCGCCGTTTTCTAGACTTCCATTGATTAATATTTGATAGAAGTCTTTCTTAAACACTTATTACAATTACCTGGAGTATAAACATACTGTTAAATTCATATTGTTTGCATTTTTTGACCTTAAAAAGGCGAAAACAAACTAAAAAAAAAATGTGGCTTATCATGTTTTTACAATAAGCCCTTCAATTGTATTTTTTAGTTTATTTTTAACTGTAGATTGTTTTCGTTTGTACCGCCATAGGTTTCCACGCATTACTATACACCTCACTTCACTGATGAATTTTACAGGCGATGAGCCTAAAAGTAATGGGTGGACTCATTACCTAATAGGGGGCAAACTAACTAGTTACCTTTATGGTTACCGGTCTTGGAAAAGTAATGGGTCTATAAATAGATTTATATTAAAATAAAATATTAATAAAATAAAAATTGTTACAAACATTTTTTTTAAATTAAGTTAACAACATGGTCACGCTGGGATTCGAACCTGGGTTTTCTTGGTTGTTAGAAGAGAACTCTACCCACTGAGCTATCATCACATATAATAATGGGTTGCTTAAAATGTAAATAAATTGTTATGCTTTCAGTTTTTATTTGTGACGTTAAAAATATATACCTTGCCCTCATACTGACAAAAAATCACAAAGTAATGTGGGTAAATAAAGATTTTTCCAAAAAATATTTTAAATATTACTTTACGTTTATATTTCATGCATTATGTAATTGATGATCGGTAAGTCACTTTGAAATGCTGTAAAAGGTAATGATGTATCATTACAATGTTATTCATGAGTGCACAATTATTGGTAACTCATTACTTTATGTTTGTAGAAGGGCAATAGGATCTAAATGGGGTCTGAATCCCAGGATGACACACTGGCTATACATTAGCGTTGTCAGACCTATACTGACGTACGCATCTGTAGTATATTGGACATCGATAAGATTTGGCTCGTATGTGGGACTATTGCAGAAGGTACAGCTGTTTGGGCATTAGTGGTGCAATGAGAACCGCATCTACTAGGGCTGTCTAGACCATTCTAGCTATTTGCCCAATTGAGGTACAGGTGAAGTACGAGGCCGCATTGACTATGATGCGGCTAAGGGCTACCGGGGAATGGGACAGTTATGGCCATATTACCGGTCACCGTACGATTTTGGACCAGTTGCCAGGGTATTGCGTCCCAGAATGGGACTGCGACAGGATTTCAGAGAGGTCGGTCCCCGACAGGGAAACATGGTTAAATGGGACCTTCTTGGGGAACCACCCGGGAATCCACTTTTATACGGATGGATCAAAACTGGATGGGAAAACGGGTCTGGGCTTCTGTGATGCTGACTTCAATGTACGCAAATGCTTTCGTCTTCCTGACCATAATATCGTACTACAGGAGGAGGTCACCGCTATTACGGATTGCATTAGATTATATGGATGCCGGGACACTGTGGTATAGCCGGGAACGAATTGGCTAGGGGAGGATCTTCCCTGGAGTTAGTCACTTTGGGGAACGCTAGACATTTTCGAGCTCTCAAGGCGGAGCTGGTGCATTGGGCTGACACCATGCATACGACCATCTGGGAGAATGCGGGTGTTGGCAGGACCACGGGGATTCTCTGGGGAAACCCGGACAGGGACAGACCGAGGGAAATTCTGAATCTTAGTAGGAAGGAACTGAGTCTTTTGATGGCAATCCTCACGGAACACTCGACACTGAAGACCCATCTCCACCGTATTGGTAGAGCGGACTCGGGAGTGTGTAGGGCCTGTGGGGAGGACGAGGAGACCCTGGAACATTATCTCTGTGAATGCCCGGCATTTGCCGGGATCCGGGTCGATATACTATCCAGTGACTCAATATCTACATTGGGGGTTCTTAGGGGCATAGGATGGAAGAGGTTGAGGAATTTCGTCAGTGCGACGGAGTTCCTGGAGTAGACATGGGACCGATTTTTTAGAGCGCACAACAAGCCGACATTCTGGCTTAAGTGTAAGTCCTCAGGGACTTGAGTCGGATTAGGGAAGCATTTCCCTTCTCCGAATCCTCTTTTCGACCTAATCTAACCTACTTTATGTTTGAAATAATGCTGAAGGTTAGGAGTGTCCATTACAAAGTAATGCATTATGTAATCCATTATCGGTAACTCATTACTTTTTATTGGAAAATAATGATACAGGTAAGGTGTATACATTACAAAGTAATGCATTACTTTATCGCACCCATTACCATAGTTTTGCTGGGATAACAACTTTTTGTCTTAAATAGAAAATTTTAACTGAATATTTTAACTATTACCCGTTTTTTTTGTTTATTTTGTTTATTGAATAACAGACAGAAATTAAAAAAATATATTTTTTTGGTAAGTTTACTGTAAATTCGATTGAAACAACTTTACCGATTTAATTTTTAAATAACTGTTAAACTTTTATATAAAAGTTCTTGTGAGTGTAAAACAAAAACTTTTGTAATCCTAATAGCAAGGTAAAAATTTAAGTTTTTCTTTTAAGTGTAAATTTTAACACTTTATATGTTCAGAAAGAAAATATTTATCTGGATGTAAAAGTCTGTTGGTGCTTTTTGGGAAAAAAATCGCAAAAATTTATTGTTTTTTTAATTTAGTTTTGGGTATTCAAATGGGAATATCTCGGGAAGTATTTGAGACAACCCACACATGTAAGCATGTTTTTTGTTAGTCTCTACCAGCAGATTACAAATATGTTAAATCGGATTGGAAAAAAAAAAATGGCGAGCATTCAAAATTTTATATGCAAAAAGTTCCATATTTTGGGTGGTCATATTGCCGCCCCGAGGCTCAAAATCAAAACTTAAGCTCGACATTACGTCACTTATGCCTGTTCCAAATATCATTGCAATCGTACTACTAAGTAAGAAATGTCTGAATTATTTTTAAAAATTTTGTGATATTTCCCATTGTGTCTTGTAAGTAGAACATTTTTTCTTTAAAATTTTAAGAATCTTAAGAAAACTTTAGTATCGATCAGTTTTCATATTTTATTTCTAATTTCTTTTAAAGCCTCTTAATAAAAGTTCAAACACTTTTAAAACAACATGATGAACTAAAAAAGGAAGAATCAGAATTTAAAGAACACTGTCGAAAAGATTTGGCCGAATTACAGCAACAAATTGAGTAAGTTTACACCCTAACTGCAGATTTTTAAACAAAATCTAAAAGCACTCCATTTTTTATAATTGATCAGAGAACTTGAAACCTTTAACGCTCAAGATCCCGAAGAACGCAAACAGGCCGTTTCAATAGAAAAAGAACGTATACAATTACTTAAACTTCAGTTAGCCAAACGAAATAGAGGTATAATGGCCATACAAAGGCAGCTAGATAATACACCAGATCGTACAGAATTGGCTCAATATCAAAGACGTTTTCATGAATTGTATAATGAAAGTAAGATTTATTAATAACATTTCATTAAATCTAAATTTTCAATATCTTTTATTCTATTCATAGTGAGTTCAAAACATTTAGAAACTAAACAGTATTATACTCTCTTCAATACACTCAATGATCAAAAACGTTATATGGAAAAGGAACTATCGTTATTGAATTCCATATGTGAGGCCTATAATGAGGGTATGATGACTACACATGGCCGTGAAGAATTTATACAACAATTTGAACAAATTATTAATGGAGTCAAGCAAACGGAACAGAAAGTTAAAACTAAATTTAGTGAAGAGAAAAAACGACGTGACATGCTTAATGAAGAACTACAAGGACTATTAGAATTGCAGCGACAATATGCGGCAGCTGTTAAACAATTAACAAAGGAATGTAAACGTTGTGAACAATTACAACAGCATTTAAAGTCAATTCGTAAAAAGTAAAATTAATAAAACAACGTTATGCCAGTGTGTGACAAAGGTTCGTAAAGGATGATTCATTTAATGAAATCCTGATGGACAGCCACAAAACATTCATACACTCAAATAAAAAAAGTTTCATCATATTTATGAAACAGTTTTATTGGACGAAAATCGATGAAACATTTATGTAAACTTCATAAATATGATGATTTTTTTTTTTATAAATATTTATGATACATTCTTCATAAATCCTTTATCATTTCATTGGAAAATGCCATTGATATGTTATAATGAATGGCCCATATCTCGAAAACCGAAAGCGATAGGGCAAACAGACAAATTCTTTTAGTCTAGTAGAGTAGCTACTAAATGGTAGCACAAATGTCTTGCAAGGCATTCATGCTACCCTTTAGTACCTACTAATACAATTAGGTGTCAAAATTTAGCGTCATCCAAAATTAACAATATTTTTATGAAACAGTTTCATAAATATTTGTGAAACTGTTTCATTGAACGATACGCAATGAAGCTTTTTAGTATAGTAGAGTAGCTACTAAAGGGTACCACGAATGTCTTGCAAAACATTCATGCTACCCTTAAGTACCTACTAACACAATTGGATGTCAAAATTTAGCGTCATCCAAAATTAACAATATTTTTATGAAACAGTTTCATAAATATTTATGAAACAGTTTCATTGAACGATGCACAATGAAGCTTTTTAGTCTAGTAGACTAAAACTAAAGTGTAGCACTACTAAAGTATAGCACGAATGTCTTGCAAAACATTCATTCTACCCTGTTGTACCTATTAACACAATTCAGTTAAGCGTTATCCAAAATTAATTGAAGCGTTATTCAAAATTAACAATATATTTATGAAACACTTTCATAAATATTTATGAAACAGTTTAATTAAGCGATACGCAATGAAGCTTTCATGACGTTTATTAAGGTTTTCATAAATATGATGAAGCTTTTCCTTTGAGTGCACTTAAATACTTCAATATATCACTTATAATTCCTTGTATACAATGCACAAAATATGAACAACCATAGCAAGCAATATTATTTCAATTAATTTGTTATATCTATAGAACATAAATATTTTTAAACTTACAAAAAAGATACACAAATTGATATTATTAATAATTATAAAAATATATAACAAATATAGGTATAAATTAGTCAGTTAATTTAGTTAATAATTTATTTTAAATAAATCCAAGTAAATATAATTAATTTTTATTTATTTAAGTTTTAAATACATACAAATATATCAAGAAAACATTAAAAAATAAAAATAATTATTAAAAAAAAAAATAAAAAAAACGTATTTTTATTCGGTGTTCCCATAGCTATAAACAAAAAAAAAAGCTTCAATAAATTCGCCAACTCTACATCAGGTGGCGACCAACAACTGTTCTAAGACTTAGCATCTCGCGCAATTACAGTGTTGCCATGTTCGAAGCCCTTCATCTTTCACCACCTTTCATCTCTCCGCTATCCCCTTTCCAAAGAAAGCAACACATTAATTAATAGGAAGAATTTCCTGAGTGTTGCTTCTCTTAAAAAAAAAAAAAATATAATCCATTATACTAGCGTGTGTGATGAAAAACTTCAGTTTTCAAAACGATCGTTTTTGAAATTTCATTCCCGAATATTTCGCATTGTTTATAATTTAAATAGATTAAAGACCCAACTATAATTAGCGAAGTTGAATTAAGAGACTGAGCGATTTTATTTAGCATATTTAGCTTAAGTCAACTTTCGTAAAGTTCCATCTCTATTTTTTTTTGGTTAATTTGTAATCGAAACTGATTGCACCCAACTTAGCCAAAATAAAAATTTTCAAACAAGCAAAAGAAATTTAATAAATAACAAATAAACAAGTGGAAGCATTAAAGTCCGATGTGCCGAATTTGGTATAAAAAACATTAAATTCATATATATGTATGCACAGCGCATAGTTTAGAGACATTTATTCGTTCCCCCGCATAGTTTAGGGACATTTGCTTACTTTGGGGACTGTCCCCAAAATTTTCGCGCCTTTTCATACATCTAGCGTTTAAGATGAGGACAATTTTTTCGATACACCGCATATTTCGGGTACAATTTTGGCCATGTCCCTAAAGTATGCACTACGCATACATATATATATACCGCATATTTCGGGTACAATTTTGGCCATGTCCCTAAAGTATGCGCTACGCATACATATATATATATATATATATATATATAACTATATTCTTTGTAAAAATAACAATAACAATGTTGTTTTTATAAGTAAAATAAATTATGATTAATTAATGTATTTGGGGTGAAGAAAAAAATGTTGTATCAATTATCGTTAAAAGCGAATTGCACTGTATATAAATACAGATAAAGATTTACACAATTCAATACATATGGTTTGTGTATTTGCTATAAAAAAATCGTCGATATTCAGGCGCTGAAATCGCTATGTTTAATTTCTATGATATTAAATATATATTTGAATTGGGAGTTAAAATCCAATTAATATTCTTTTAATAATCCAATTGCAATTGATGGAAACGTCCAATTGAGAAAATTGTCAATAGCGCCATCAATTAAGTTATAAAGGGATAGGTTTAAAGGGACAGTAATAAGAAAAAAATTGTTTTAAAAATAATAAATATATTGTGAATTAGTAATTTAATTTAATATCTACATAATTGTAATTGAGAAAGGACCAAATTTGAAGAATAACTGGCTCCACCTTTTAAATTGTGAAGGGAAGTTTATAAAAAAAAAAATAATAGAAAAAAATATTCTTAGGAAAAAACTTTTGTTTGTAAATGAAACGAATTTAGTAGAAAAAATCTAACACTCGATTAACGAGGGTTATGTAGACAAAAATAAACTCAGCTTATTGCAATAATTAAATGCAGTTTGCTTATAACACTTGAAATAGGGGAAAAGCACAAATCGATGTCTCAAAGTAATCAATATTTGTAGAAAATAATATTATCCGTACATGAAATATTTACATATAATGTAGCACTGAAATAATTATTTTTCTATAAAACAAAACCCGTGATTTTAGTAGAAAAAAGCCACAAAATAGGCTTTTAGCAATGTATGGAAAATGAATTGTATTAAATACAAAAACACTTTAATTTTAGCGAAAAACATACCGATTTGATCTAAACATACTAGTAATATTATATTTTAATAATATTAATAAAAACTTTAAATGTTTTTCATCTTATTTTTCACTGAAACACAAATTAATGTTCAAAGTTATTCTGCAGGTTTGTTCTCAATGAAGGAAGTTTTTTTTTGGGATAATAATTGGTTTTAAAATCAGTAGTGACAATTTACAGAATTGATAAAAACTGTAGAAAGAGTTGAGAAATCGTTTGCATGCACTGACAGGAATTTAATATTACATTTAAGCAAAGTTATGCTTTTTTCACATGGACTTTTTAAAAAACATTTAGGGGTCCAAGAAGGTGATGACGTGGAAACTTTTGAACTGTTTTGTAAATACTACATTAACATAGTTTAAGTGGCAATCGTTTCAGTTACATATATTCAGTCGAATTGGACAGAATTAAAGGGAAATGCAAATTGAAGTATTTATGAAATCTGTGGATATAAGAATCTCGTTATATCATACATCATTTGTATGGAGGATGGTTGACGAGACAAACAATTTAAATAAAATGAATTCTTTATAACAAAGATCCATTTTGCAAATTTTATTTTTATTGAATTTCAGAGGAAAATTAGTGTTTTAGTTAATTAGTTTTAGTGAATTTAGGGTTTAAAAAGCATACGCGAATTAAAAAAAAAGATTTAACAAAAAATGCGCTTGCTGAGACATACATAATGAAATAATTATTAAATACCCGTTTACATTACAACACACAAAGGTTACGGATAGGAGGTCACCGGAGTACATCTTTGATAGGAACTTTAAAGTGATGCTGTTCGACAGGGCCATGTGGACCAACAGATCCTGGGAGCCAGATCGGGGTTCTCAGATATGGTTCACAGATGGCTCAAAGCATGCGAATGGTGACACTGGTGCGGGTGTCTATGGACCAGGTTTCCAACGGGCCTTACCCATGGGTAGATACCCCTCCATTTTTCAGGCAGAGATTTTTGCTATCTGTGTCTGCGCGGAGGAGTGTCTACGAAGGGGCACTATTAGATCTCGTATCTACATTCTTTCCGACAGTCAGGCGGCATTAAGGGCTTTAATGTCCTATGAGGTGTCATCTGGTCTGGTCATGGAATGCATTCTGGCTCTTAACCGACTTGGCAGGCGCAACTCGCTTACCTTAGGGTGGGTTCCTGGTCACGAGGGGCATGAGGGCAACGAGAGGGCAGATTGTCTTGCTAATTGCGGGGCCCGAAGGCCCTTTATTGGCCCTGAACCATTCTGTGGTATACCTTTGGGGTATGTTAGGGAGAAGCTCGGGTCGTGGAGGGAGTCAGAATTCTCTCTCTATTGGGAAAACTCTCTTGGCCAACGACAGGCTAAGAGATTGATTTCTTTTTCCAGTGCAGGATCGAGGAGACTCTTGTCCCTCGGGAGGGGTCACTTGAGAACCCTGGTGTCTTACCTGACTGGACACTGCAATCTCAGATACCACCTGCTCAAAAGGGGTCTTTCGGACACGGATGAGTGTAGGTTTTGCGAACTGGTAGCTGAGACATCAGAGCATGTTCTTTGCGAATGTCCGAGGCTATGTGAAAGGCGTGCCAAGTTTCTTGGCAATCGCTTTGTCTCCCCTTCGGACATTATGAAGATTTTGCCTAATAGGATTATTGGCTTTATAGGTAGCTTGAATCTTTAGGGTAACTTTAGGCAGCACAAAAGACCTAAGTTGGTCGCGGTGCATAGTGCCATATAATCTAATCTACAACACACGTGTTTATACTATACATCACATAAGTCAAACGGAAAGTGTGATAATATTAGGTTTGTCAAAAAATTAAAAAAGAAAATATTTTGTGTGTTTAGAGTGTTTTCGAGACACAAAAAATTAAAGAAACTGGTATTTTTTCAAATTATATAAATCAAAAAATAGATCCGGTGACAAATTAATATGTTTTGCTGACATATTAAACTTTTGTCAAAAATTCGTAAATTTTTTGGAAGCAAAAATCGTCCAATAGTCATTTAGTTATTTTGAGTATTAAATATCGTCAAAATGACTATAAATCGTCAAACCTGGCAACACTGCATGTGATTGCTTCTAATGCATACATACATACCAGTTATAAAAACCTTCATACATACATACATACAGGGTGGCTGATGCATATTGCTACAATAAGAAATTCAAATAACGTTTTTTTTTCAATACATACAAATATTTCTTTGTTTTTACATTTGAAAAGCCATACATTTTTATTAAGTATTTTTAATGACTTTTAAGAAACAATTTAATTAAAATGACTAACACGCCTGATGACATCAAATACAAGCTAAATTCCGTGCAAATTACAGAGAAAATTCCAAGCTAAGGGGCAAGTCTACTGCGTTCAATTGCTTGTTATTTAATTTTTTTTAAAGGAGAGAAATGAAAATCCTTAAGCAGAACTGTCCGTATTGACTGTATGGTGATACATACATATATGAACAAAAATATTCCATGTCAAAACTCTAGAATTGACTTGTATTGCAGCAACTATAGCAACAATTGTGTCTTGCATTTGAACTGAGAAATTTTGATTAAAAGTCGTCCTAATGATTGTCCCACGATTGACAAAATAATTTACGAGCCCAATCTGCTCGGAGGAGTGCCGCCTAATGTGCCCGTTAAGTTTGTTTATGCGGAAACGCCAGCCTCCAAAGCATTGTAGTGGCGCACAATCATAATGTTAGTTTCATTACCCCATTCATTTTCCTTAAATTGAAAGACGAATCAATGAAACCAAAAAAAAAATGGAACCAATTAATAACTCAGAAAAAAAGTTATTACGTTTTTTTTTTGCAGTGGCATTTCGTCGATTGATTACACTGTACAACAAAATCAAATTTTTTTCAAAATTACAAGGTCCGACCAACAAATTTTGATAGAAGAGGCAAAAAAAAAGACACGTGTATCGGCGTTTTGAAAGTTTACATCTGGGTTTCATTTTAGGGGGAGGTAAAGTTTCCCCTAAATGCACATTTTATATTATCAATCGGCATAGAAAATCGAGTAAAGCTTAAGTTACGGAGAACATTTTTGTAGAATATGTTAACCCTCTAACTCCATTAAAACGGGGATTTAAGGGGTTAAAATGTTCCACAAAAACACTCGCCGTGAAATTTTACTATGAGTCCCTGAATACTCCAAAACTGAAAATTCAACCAGAAAGTCAGAATAAGACACAACTTAGAGAGCATAGGGTTAATTTCGCATTAGTAAGAAATTTATTTTAAAGTACCCCAACAATTTAGCATGAAAATAAAATAGTTCAAATTTCACAAAAACTCAGTAATATATTTATTATTTTACCTTCGATAGCAAATTTGGATAGGAAGTATTCATTAATTACATTTTTTTAGCTCTAGGCAATTCCACTTCATTACACTGTACAACACAAAAAAAAAATTACAAGGTCCGACCTATAAATTCATAGATATATAAGTATATAGATTGCCAGCTGTTCTTTGGCAGATTAGATCCCTTACATTACAACAAAAACAAAAAACAAAAATAAAATCAAAACAAAAATCAAGTGCTCTATTTCTTATTCTACTGAAAGCGTGCCAATTTGCGGTGCATATATTGTGTACATAATTTGTTTTGTAATTAGAGTGTTTTACTTAAAAAATAACAAAAAATTAAAGAGTGTTTTACTTAAAAAATAACAAAAAAAACGAATTGACTACTTTGAGCAATTAAGTCAGTTTTTTCCGGAATCTGGTAGAGGAAGTAATTCACATCACAGTCGAGCATCATTTGTCCCAGAATCTGATGCAGAAATCAATGATCATCAAATTAGTGCCGCATTTTTATAATTTCCTACTAACTATATTAACAAATTTAATCTTACAACCTATTTATTTTGTTCATCTTTTTCATTACCACACACTGTTTAAAAAATTTTCAATATACATCACATGCATTACTGTTAGGCCTTTAATATTTTCATTGCACAATAATGAGCGCTTCAGTTAGTTCACGGTTTAATTCCAAAGACTCTACAATGAATATGATAAAGATACTAGCAAAACAACGATTAGGTATAAAAATTTGTCATCTAAATGCTCAAAGCCTGAATAATAAGGTTGATGAATTCAGATTCATTTTTGAGAATTCAGGGATTGATGTAATTTGCGTATCTGAAACATGGTTGCAGAAAGATACTCCTGATAGTTTTATTAACCTAAATGGTTACAACACATTCAGAGCTGATAGGAAGACTCATGCTGGTGGCGTTGCCGTTTTCGTTAGAAATAATATTAACTGTAAACTTGTTTGTAAATCTGTCACGAAGGAAATCAATGAAACCACTCAAAACAAACCCGAAAAGATCGTTGAATATTTATTTGTTGAGATCTCGTCATTAGGCAGAAAACCGTCATATAAAAATGGAAGAATTCTTCTCTAAATTAGGCTCCTTAGCAGTGACATGCAATGATTTAATAGTATGTGGTGATATAAACTCTAACTTGCTTATAGAGGACACTTTAATAACTGAAATGTTGGAAATTGGACTTACTCCCACAAATACTATACAACCAACACACTTCACAGAAACAACAAGCACTCTTATTGATGTTATCTTTGTCGGAAGTACTTCCCGTGTACAACTGTATGATCAAATATCTGCACCTGGCTTCTCTAAACATGATCTTATATTTCTGTCGTATGACTTTAACTTGTATATTGAAGAGGAAACATATACATACAGAGACATTAATATGGACTTGTTAAATTATCAATTTTCTCATATCCATTGGAATCAAGTCTACTCTATGACCACAGCTGACTCCAAACTGTCGTTTATTGAATCCAGCATTGCTCAGCTCAATAATTTAACAGTACCTGAAAGAACTAAACGTATAACCAACAAGACTAGGCCATGGTACACACCTGAAATCAAGTCGTTAACTGAGAATAGGGATCTGGCTTTCTCACGTTGGAAACTCTTTAAAAGCACTATGTTACGTGAAGAATATCGAAGGGCTAGACGTGATGTTAATAATTTAATAAGAAAAACTAAATCAGAATACTATACAAACAGATTTTCAAATGCGGCTAACACTAAGCAAACATGGAGGACGATAAAAGAAATTGGTATTGGAAAATCCGTAAAAAAGCCAATAACTTGATCAACGTAGATGAAATCAATGAATCTTTCGCCAATCTGCCCATGGTACCACCTGATCCAAGTTTTTACAACTTTAATAATTATGTTACCAACACCCCTCAGTTTCAATTTGAATGTGTGAGCCAAATCGACGTGTATAACTGTTGCTTAAGTATAAAGTCTAATGCTGTTGGATTAGATAATGTTCATCCAAAATTCATAAAAATTCTTCTTCCTAAACTCTTCCCTTACATAACAGATCTCATAAATACTGCTATAATAACCAGCTCGTTTCCACTTAACTGGAAACATGCCAAGATTTTACCCGTACCCAAGGCTAACACAGAGTTCAGACCAATAGCAATTTTGCCATACGTCTCTAAAGTTTTGGAAAGACTTTTGCACCAGCAGATGAACAATTACCTAAAAAGATATAGCCTTCTCACAGATAAGCAATCTGGATTTCGTCCAAAACACAGTTGTGTTTCTGCCCTATTGAACGTTTCCGAGGACCTGAGACAAAATATTGATAATGATGAAATAATTTTTCTGGTTTTACTTGATCACTCTAAAGCCTTTGACACGGTAGACCACAATATCCTGTGTGACAAGATGAAATCAATGTTTAATTTTTCCGACACTTCAGTAAAATTGCTAAAATCATATCTTTCTGGCCGTACTCAATCTGTATGCATTGATAGCTCTACATCGAAAAAACTTGCTGTGACAAGAGGTGTACCCCAAGGATCTATTTTGGGGCCTCTTCTTTTCTCAATGTATGTGAATGATCTTCCTACCCATTTGGACAACTGCAACGTGCATTTGTATGCAGATGATATCCAGCTCTACCTAAGCACCCCAATAAGTAAACTTGATGAGTCTCTTAGTAAACTAAACATGAATTTAAATCGAATTCACCGATGGGCGACAGCCAACGGCCTTTGCATAAACCCCAATAAATCTAAATGCCTTCTAATTTACAAAAAAACGTTTAATTCCACAAAAGATTTGGATATCACTCTGAATGGCCAAAAAAATTGAGATTGTCAAAACTGTCAAAAACTTAGGAATCATTTTTAATGAAACTCTTACCTGGTCAAATCACGTCAACACCATTGTAGGGAAAACATATTCAATGCTACGTAGCCTTTGGGTAACCAGGTCCTTCACATCTCTGGAAACCAGAAAACTTATTGCAAATTCATACCTTATGCCCAGCCTTCTCTATGGCTGTGAAATTTTTGCTAATAGTGACTCTACCAGTAAACGCAAACTGAATGTAGCTTATAACAACATCATTATATATGTCTTTGGACTAAGTAAATATGCCGCACTATCACCGTAATACTCGAAACTTCACGGAATAACCTTTGATAATCTCATGAATATAAGATGCTTAACATTTTTTCATAAAATTATATATGAACATGAGCCAAATTATTTATATCAACGTCTGAACTTTGCTAAATCTAAAAGAGGAAAGCTGATAAAATCTTTTAAATTTAAATACCTGTCGTCGACCAGGCAATTCTTTGTTGCCGTTACACGTCTTTGGAATAAACTACCACTTAAACTACAGGGTAACAGTAATGCAATTATATTTAAAAAAAATCTGAACAAATACTTTAACTGCAATGTTTAATATCTTCTTCCGTAATATTAAATTATATATATATTTTTTTTTTATTTATTCTTTGTATTTTCTTTTCATGATCATCTTCATATCTGTTTTATTGGAATATATATATCTGTTTTTTGTTTTATTTTTAATAATCTTTATAAATTGCCATGAGAATTGATTGTTTTTTCTAAATATTGTTTTTCACAACTGTTTTTAATTTAATTATGTACAAACAAATTATGAGCACATATATTTCTATGCTATAATCATAAGTTTTAATCTTGTTGCATAGAAAAGGAAATAAATAAATAAAATAAAAAAAAAAAAAAAAAATAAGCAATTAAACTTAGCGCGTAAGATTTGTTTTGGCAAAAATGTCCAATTGTTTGGAAAAACTTGATTTGTTTTGCTATATCTGCGGTAAACATACTATACCGGAATATAAAGTTACGTTTTTCAATAGTAAAGTTGAAGACATCTATAAAAGGTATTTTGAGCTAGAAGTTTTTTCGGATGAACTGTGGACGCCGAAGCATTGCTGTCGCATTTGTTATAACATTAGGAACATTAGGAGAGCACAATATCGTTCATCAACTGAAAAAACTATCTTACCCCCATTGCATATCAAACTTGGTGTGGTAAAAAACTTTGTTAAATGTCTGGATACAAATGGATCAGCATTGAATTTTCTGAAAACAATGTTTCCAAAATTAAGCGAAGCAAAGATTAATGTATGTGTTCTTCAAGTCGTTGTTCTTGTTAAAAGCCTTAAAATTGGTTTCATACAAACAGGTGTTTTTGTCGGTCCAGATATAAGAAAGCTAATGCAAAACGCTGACTTCTACGAAATGCTCTCATCAATTGAGCTTGATGAGTGGAAAAGCATTAAGAAATTATATTCACTGTCTTATGCAAAAATCGGTCTCCTATTTTTTTTTTTTTTTATAATTTAACCAATACTCAGGGGATGCCCCCTACTCATGCAGTGCATTGTATTGATCAGGAAAATAAGGTATGGGAAGGAGGAAAGAGGGAGTAGTGTTTGTGGATATTTGATTTACATTTTTCTAAATTGTAAGTAACAGGGAAGACTTCTGCGGGAAGTTTGTTCCACATACGAATCGTTCGACTAAAAAACGAATTTTCTCTGTAATGCGTTGTGCGAAACACAGGACAATCAACTACAAACGGATGTGCTCTACTAGATAAGCGAGTATTACGAATAAAAACTCGGGCTCGTGGAATAAGTTCACTCATCTCAGATGAGCATCTCCCATGGTAATATCGATAATCTGATGAGCATGGTGAAAAATTTCATCAGACATGCGCAGCCATTGAAGAACGCTATAAAGGCAAAAGCATTCATTCGCTTATCGCTGCAATATGCTGGACATTGTACGATAATGAAGTGGAATTGCCTATAGCTAAAAAAAATGAAATTAATGAAGACTTCCTATCCAAATTTGCTATAGGAGGTAAAATAATAGTGAAATTTGAACTATATTTTTTTTGATGCTAAATTGTTGGGGTACTTTAAAATAAAATTCTTAATAAATGCGAAATTAACCCTAAGCTCTCTTTTGTTGTGTCTTATTTCTGACTCCCTGGTTGAATTTTCCGTTTTGGTGTATTCAGGGGCTTATAGTAGAATTTCACGGCGAATATTTTTGCGGAACATTTTAACCCCTTAAATCCCCGTTTTAATGGTGTTTTTTGCTGTTTTTTAAAAGAAGGACAAAAAGACCCTTACCTTGAGGAGTTAGAGGGATAATATATTTTACAAAAATGTGCTCCGTAATATTTTACATATGTTTGCTAAACACTCTATATACTTTAAACGTAAGCTTTACTCGATTTTCTATGCCGATTGCCAATACAAAATGTGCATTTGGGGAAACTTTACCTCCCCCTAAAATGAAACCCAGATGTAAACTTTCAAAACGCCGATACACGTGTCTTTTTTTTTGCCTCTTCTATCAAAATTTGTCGGTCGGACCTTGTAATTTTTTTTTGTGTTGTACAGTGTTATTTGATGATTTCCATTTCATTGATTGAAATTAATTCATGATTTCAATTTTAAATGAAATAAAATTATTTTATTTTAAATTTATTTTCATCGGGATAAACATTAATTGCATTTATAGTAATTAAATGTGCTAAAGTCCCAAAAACTTATATATTATTTTTGTTACGATTTCTTGAATATGATAATGAATTTTAAAGATTTAATTTCATTGATTAATGACAATCTATATTTATAAAAGAATAACGTTACTGACTGACTGACTAACTCACTCAACATCGCCCAGACCATACATGAGACTAATTAATTGAATGGACTAATTAGTTGATGATTTCATTACAATTTCATTGATATCAATTGTAATGAAGTTATTTTCATTAGCATTTTTTTAATTAATGGTAATGAATTTCATTGATTTGATTTCATTGATTAAAGGTAATGATTTTAAGTTTCATTACCATTAGTAATGAATTGATTAAAGGAAGCAAATTGCAATTGACTGAATGCAAATATGGTAGGTCTGGGAAAGATACCGATAGATTAATTTTTTTATGAAAAAACCACAGGTTGTCTCAATTATTTGTTTACCCAAAAACGTACGTGAAAATAAAAATTTAATCACTCCGATAATGGAATGAAACATTGGCCAAAAATGGAACGATATGGAATGAAACAAGGAACGATTGGAATCGGAACACTGTACACAATTGTGTTGTCGGTACATCGTGTTTGTTAAGGTTTGGAAAATTTTTTTCCGTTTTGCGATATCTTGGTTAATTTTTGAGATACAAGCCATTTTACAAAATGGCGATATTTTAAAATGTACAGTATCTCCAAAACTAAGCGAGACAGAGCTAAGCGGACAAAATTTTTGTACCACGGGAGTATTAATTATACTCTTATAATATAAATAGGCTAGCGAGAGATCCCGAGTGCTACATTTTTTAAAAAACAGCCACAGGGTGATTTCATTATTTTACTTATTTACGTGATAATACAAAAACATAAACATATGTTATCGGATAATAGAAAGTTAGTTCATCGTTCCATTTCGGTTCCCGCATTCAGTGTTATGATTTACACTACATTTTTTTTTGCAAACAAATGCTTTTTTTTTTGCTCAATTGTAATTAGTTTTTCAGGCATTAGTGTCATTTCATTAGCATTAGTAGGACAAATGCTAATGCAAAAAAATTTCATTACAATTAAATGGTAATGAAATTTTTTTGGCATTAGCATGAGTTAACTAAAAAATCCCAAGTATGGCCCATTAGGGTGGTCTTTCGTTGTATGGGCGAAAAATAAAAATGAGATTTTGACTGTACCCCCCCCCCCCCCCCCCCCTTAAAATATTTGTTAGGGTGTCAAAACACGCCACGCAAAAAAATTAGAGTTCTAGCATAACGGGAAGTTGTCCCGCATCGCCCTTGAAAATCGGGACCCTTAGAAAAATGGGCATAATTTAAAAAAAAATTACAATTTTTTTTTCTTCAAAATTAAAAAAATATAAAATAATTTTTGTGTTGGGTTTAATCATAACTACTAAGATAAAAAATATTACTTTCCCAGAAAATCGCTAACTTACCCTAACTTTGTGTCAAAAAATTAATAAATATTTTGGGTGTACCTCAAAGTTACTTTTTTGCATTTTTGAAAATTTTATTCAACAAAAATAAAAAACCTAGTGTTTGCTGTCAAGTATTTTTTTAAACACATCTCAAGTATTAAATAAGCCAAGTACTGTGGATATCCATTGACAAATTTTTTTTTTAGACCATTTTGATTCTCGGGGATTTTAAGGTTTTTTTTTTTAATACATTTTTACTTTAAAACAAGGTTTTAATAATATTTCATCAATATTATTGTATATGCTCTTTTATATGATTGTAATACATTTATTATAAAATACTATTTTTTCTGTTGATAGTTAACCCATGTTAACCTGTGGTCAAATATGACCCACGTAAGAAAAATGCAGCTTTGTGTCAAAATTTATAAATAAAATAAAAAAAGGAATCATTCAATTTATATTTATTCTAAAAAAATCGTTACCCGTTTCTAGTCTTCGATTAGGTCAGTTTAGTAAAAATTAGAACTTAAAACTTTTCCACAATAATAATTTTGAGGGAAAAAAATTTACACTATTAAATTAAAAATACCTTTTTTTAAAAATACTCCTGAATATGTACAAAAAAATCAATTTAAATATGAATACAAATATCTGAATTTATACTAAATAATTAATTTTAATTAATTTAAAAATGTAAATAAATTACAATTAGAAACATAAACAAAAATTAATTTTATGTCATCTTTGTGATTTTTGACTCTTTAAAATACGAGGGTCAATTGTGACCCCATGAAAACACAGGTTAACTATGAAGACGAAAAATTAAACTTTATAATAAAGTTATTACAATTATATAAAATAGCATACACAATAACATTGACGAAATATTACAAAAATCTTGTTAAAAAAAAGTCTATACAAATTAAAAAAAAAACGTTGAAATCCGCTAGAATCCAAATGCTCTAACAAAAATTTTTGCCAACAGATATCCGTAATACTTGGCTTATTTAATACTTAAGATGTGTTTAATAAAATACTTGACAGCAAACACTAGGTTTTTGATTTTTGTTGAATAAAATTTTCAAAAATGCAAAAAGTCACTTTGAGGTACACCAAAAATATTTATTAATTTTTTTGACACAAAGTTAGGGTAAGTTAGCGATTTTCTGGGAAAGTAATATTTTTTATCTGAGTAGTTATGATTAAACCCAACACAAAAATTATTTTATATATTTTTAATTTCGAAGAAAAAAAAAATTTGTAATTTTTTTTAAATTATGCCCATTTTTCCAAGGGGCCCGATTTTCAAGGGCGATGCGGGACATCTTCCCGTTATGCTAGAACTCTAATTTTTTGCATGGTGAATTTTTGTACCCAAACAAATATTTTAAGAGGGGGGCAGTCCCAAAAATCGCAAGTTGAAAAATAAGGACCACCCTAATGGCCCATACTATACCGATGGAGCTAGGAACTTGAAATTTGGCATGGAGGTGCAACCTCCAGCGTAGACGTCCGCTAAGACGGGAAATTGCAACTTATTAACGGGGAGGGACAATTAGGTTAAAAATGCTACACCTTGTTTGGCAGCCTGACCAAACCCCTTAGGATAGAAAGCTTAAATTTTCAATATGTGTTATTTCGGATATGTCCCAACTCCCTGGTATACCACTTTTAAAATTTTGCCCAGAAACGTGGTGAAATAGCCAATGGGCTAGAAACTTGAAATTTGGTATGTGGTTTCCTAATCCGGAGAAGATATCTGTATAGAGCGGATTTTGGGAATTTTCTACGGGAGGTAGAAGAAAAGTCTCCCTTTTGGCGGCCCGGCCAAAAAACTAAAGTGAGGAACTTGAAATTTGGTATGTGGGTACCTTACCACGAGTAGATATTTCTAATGACGGGTTTTTTTTTTTAAATTCCCACGAGGAGGTTCAAAAAGGGAAAAAATCCCCCCTTGGTAGCCGCTAAAGCTAGGAACTTGAATTTTGGTATGTGAGTTCCTAATCAGGGGTAGACGTCAGTATAGAGCGGATTTTTTTTAATTCCAACGAGGAAAGGAGAAAAGTCTCCCTCTTGGATGCTTGGCCAAACTACTAAAATAAGGAACTTGAAATTTGGTGTGTTGGTACCATATCACGAAGATACCTGTATTGAGGGGATTTTTCGAAATTCCCAAGCTGAGGGGCAAAAATAGGAAATACCGAGGCCTTGGTGGCCTTGGCAAACCATTGATGCTATTAACTTGAAATTTGCTACGTGAGTTCCTAAACAGGAGTAGGAATGTGTATAGAGCTAATTTTTGGAAGTTTATACGGGGAGAGGCTGAAAGCTTGTGCTAGCTCACTTTTTATAAAGTTTTTCGATTTCTGGCCAGGAAAATAGGGCTTATCGCGGGGAAATCTCTCCCCTTGGTGGCCATGCCAACCCAATAAAGCGAGGAACTTAGAATTTGGTATATGTAATTGACAGATAAAATTTTTGGAAAACGTAAAAACTATGAATATCCATAAAATCAAGACTTATTTTCATTTAAAAAAACGATCGACAATTTAACCACTAACATTAATATACAGATTAAACAGCACGATTATGGAATAAAATATAGGTGCAAACTGAAACGATGTGCAATGAAAAGGGAAACGAGTGGAGTTCGAACACTAAGTATAGGTGTGTGCGAATTAGTATTATCATATAAATTGGTACAAATATGTGTCATTAATTCCAGGAAACAGCATTAGAAAATTGGTATTTTTTGACCTTGTTAAGAGGATGACTCTATGAAGCAATATCGTCAATCCCGCTTTAAGATCTTTGAAAATTAAAAAAACGTACGATTTTTTAACGCTTAAAATTGTGAACTTTGAAGAGCCAGAGTTTGTTAAGTAGATATCATATTTCCAAAATTCAAAAAGTATCTGAAAGTTGCAGTTGTCTCTTATGCAAGCTGTAATAAAAAAATATCCGCTACTTTTTAAAAGTGCATATTAACTGCTAATGCAATTTTTTAATGCATGTACCACATTCCACTTCAATAAGTGCGCCAACTCTCCATCAATTGGCGAGCAAAAACTGTTCTAAGACTTATCGTCCCGATCAATAACAGTGTTGCTATGTTTGACGCCCTACATCTTCCATACCTTTCATCTCTCTACTATCCCCTTTAAAAAGAACGCAACACATTAATAAATGTGAAGAATTTTCTTCTCTTTAAAAAAAAACTTTCGTAAACCGTGTGAACATATTTCTTTTGTTTTCTATCAATTAAATTGCAGAATTTCTATTTGAAATTTATGTTGGGGTTTAAAAACTATTAAAAAAATATTGACATTCTTATGACAGTTCGAGCGGTTGGAGAACATTTTTTAAAATGTTACTTTTGTGTGGGAGCCCCTTAGCGAGTCTCAATTACATGTATCCCTCTAGGGACGCAATTTTCGTTAACGCACACAGATGAACATATAATAACATATAAATCATATGAATCATGTATGGATGCATGTGGACATGTCTGAAGCATGTGTTTTCATGTATGGAGACATATATGTCGATTTTTAATAGGGTAATTCACATCGAATATAACTAAATTTTTTTAAAGTTAATCGATTTATTTTTGCTGTTCTTATTTAAGAATTATTTTGCTAAACATTTTGCTAAATTTAGCAGTTTTTTCTGCAATGTAATTTTTAACTAATTGTTAGTTGTCTTTTCTGCTATTTTGAAAGGTACTTTGACTACAACCTTAAATGAACATATTTTAAATTACCATCCTGGGGTTGCCATACACTTAGAATACTATGTAGGTAAAGACCATTGCAAATGTAGTTGAAAACAAATGCAATCAAGAAAATACGACTCAAATTTCAGTAAATTCAACTAACATTGTCACTTGTTTTATACAGTTCAAAATATAACCACAACTACAGTAAAAATTAACCACACATGTAGTCAAAAATAAACAAACATTTAATTGTTTTATTTTTTAAAATAAAAAAACTACTGCATACAATGAATGTAAAATCATAATACAGTAATTTGATGTGGTTTGTTTTTTAAATGAGCTACAATTGTAGTCAAAAATTAAATTTCTTCTACAAATTACTGTTTTTTTCACTTAAAAACAAATATGACTGTATTACAACGCAAACAACTACAAATATTTACGGCAGAAGTTCACAGAGTGTATTTTAACTCCAAAGTCCCAATGTCGGATTTATTTTTAAAAGCTGAGTCATAAAAAAATATTTCGATACGACTTTAGTACTTTTTGAAATGAATGTGTATAGATTGCATTAAAAATTAACACATGGATGTTTTTATATTCCTCTGATATCTTTATATACACTTTTTTAAATTCGTTTGTAGTTTAAGATAAATCGCGTTTTAAAGTTCGATGTTTTTGCAAATATGAGAGAAATACCCCATGCTTAAACTGCTTCAACTTTATAGATTTCCAGGCAGAATAATACAATCGACACAGTACTGGCAAACCGTAGGCTACGGTCTTGTTGGCAGAACGTCGGATTAACAATCTTGAGAGTATTGTCCTGTTACCCGAATGATAACAGCGGCCAGCCGTTGGTAGCCACCACCACAACGTGAGAAATTGAAAAAGTTTGTGGTTTTCAAATACTTTAAGCTCAACTAATTTTGAGAAATGTTTATAAAACATGTATCTCTTAAAACCAGCAACCCAGTTCGGTCTTAGTCTTTTTAATAAATAATTTCTGATTGAACGTGTAAAATTTAAGAAAATATTAAAAAAAGGAAAATGTTGTAAAATTGGCAAAAAAAAAACAATGGGGGTAACGAATTTTGCGGGTGATACTGGCAAGCACTCACTTTGCAAAACAAATTGTGTTTTTGTAGCAAAATTTTAATTGTAACTTTTGTAATTTCTAACAAAAAGTTTTACAAAAATAACAGTGGCTTGCCAGTACTATTTATATTGTACAGTTGGCAATTTCTACCTGTGTTATTATCCGAATTTGCAAATCTTAATCTATCGGGGGTGTTCCCAACATCTAATCTACATAAAATTATTCGTTTTTTTTTGCAACAACAACATATCATTCATGCGAAAACAAATAATAATAATAAGCTTTCACATTGGATACTGTTTTTGAAAGTACACACTGTAAAAAAAATTATATTAAAGGACCACACTACGTATGATTAATAAAAATTACTCATACGCTAGAGTAGCTCAGTTTTGGTATTAAGGAGTTATAGATATGTAGAGATTATTAAGATTTTGTATGCTTAAAATCATAAAAAGCTTGAATTTGTTTTAATGATAACACTATTAAACAAAATGAGTGAAATCGTTTTGGGGGTGGATGACGCTTACAACTAATGGGTTAGTATAGTAAAACCCACAAAGTGTTTTTCCCTGTGTGGGTACAGTCAAAGTATATGGCCGCAAACACTGTATTGAAAAAGACTTAAAAAGTAGTGTAATAGTTCTTTTGAACTAAATTATGAGTTCGGATGTCTCCACACACAAAGAAAAATTTAGCTCTTTGCCAAGTGAAATTCGGCTACTTAGACACAAAGTCGATTATTACGAATTTCAGTCGGTTGGGACAACTTAACATTAGTTTTAGCAACAAAGTCGGTTAATTCAACTGAGCTTTAGTTGCAACATCTAAAATATTCAGAAATCTAATTTAAATATCGCTGTACTACCTGAATTTATAAGTTGTCATCATTAAAATACACTTTTCAATTTCGTTGACACTTTATTTCTCTGTGCAATAGAATTTTAAGAGAAATTTTTTTAGAGAACATTTTAATCCTATATCTGCAATTTTTTTAATATATCCCACAAATGGCAACACGAAGTACCTATACAGGTAATACGGGCATCAGCAATATTGTTTTCTCTAGCACTTTAATAATGCGTACCTACAAATTTATCTGAATTTCGTTAATCTTTTATATGTTTTAATACAAATATGTAATATTTTCGAACTCCAATTTTTAACTCTCAAATTTGAGATTAAAAAAATACGTGCTCTTTACTTTTTTCTCCTCTATTATACATCCGACTTTTATTAAGGTCGGAGAAAATCCATTGAGAAACTCTCCTTGTAAGTCTGAAAGAGTTTTCATAGGAAAAAGATTTTAGAGTGCAATGTGTTTATATAGAGGTAAAGAATTTCGGAGCCAGAACTTGTGTACCGAAAAAGTTCAGATAGCCTGAGATTTTTATATAACAAAAATAAATCAGAGTCCGATGGTTTCTGTTAAAGAAAAAAGTCGTAATAGTTTAGGGATTTTTTTGTTATCAAAATTCGTCGTTGTACACTCAGGAAACTTCTGCTGTAAATATTTGTAATTGTTTGAGTTGTAATACAGTATTTTTATTTTTAAGTGAAAAACAGTCATTTGTAGATGAAATTTCAGTTTTCACTACACTCAATTTTTTTTTCCTTAAAGACTATTGAGTATACACATTAAATTAACTGAAAATCTATTAAAAACAGCACTACTTACTTTTCGTTTAAAACAATTGTATTTTTTAGTTTATTATCAACTGTTAAAAAATTAATTAACAAAATCGAAAAAAAACAATTGATTGTTTTCGTTTATTTCAATAATCAATATAATATAACAACTTTTTGTTTTAAATAGAAAATTTTAAGTGAATATTTTAACTATTACCGAAAGTCCGTTTTTTTGTTTATTTTGTTTATTGAATAACAGACAAAAAGTTAAAAAACATATTTCTTTGGTATTTAGCTGTATATTCCACTGAAACAACTTTACCGATTAAAATTTTAAATACCTGTTGATTTTTTATGAAAAAGTTCTTGTGAGTGTACAATTGTAGTTTATTTAAAAAAACAAATCACATCAAATTACTGTTTTATGATTTTACATTCACTTTTTTAAAGTAGTTTTTTATTATTTAAAAAAAAAATAAAAAAAAAAAAATGTTTGTTTATTTTTTATTAACATGTGATTAATTTTAGTACAATTGTGGTTAATCTTTTGAACATTCAAAAACAAATGACAATGTTAGTTGAATTTACTGAAATGTAAGTCGTTCTTTCTTCAAGTGAACTTCCATTTGTTTTTAACTACATATGTAGTTGCCTTTACCTACATAGTATTCTATGTGTTTGTTTTTACGTAGGAAAAGTAATTTTTTTAAGGAACATTTTATTTAAGTCAGAAAATGTTGCTATAAGGAAAGTCAGCCGATTCTGTGTGATTTTTTTTTTTTTTTTTTATATATAGAAAATGCGTAAGAGTCAAATGGTTTTTAGTATAGAAGAAATGCAATATGAAAAGTCTACAGAGTCATACGGTTACAAAACCAAGTTTTTATAGTCTGGTCTTTTTTCTATAGAAAAATATTCTTAAACTCTAAAACAGTACAATTAGTTGTACAATTTTGAGTACATGACAATTATAAATTTTTATATTGTATTTTACTTTTTATTTTTAAAGAATACATAATTGTGAAGAGTTACAATCTAAAGTGAAGGCAACACGCATAATATAATTTGGTCAATGTCAGTTAACGGATACAACTATTCAATTATTGATAAATTTTTGTTAATTAAAAACATTAAATGCTATTTAAAATGAAAATATTTACTCCACATATAGCAAAGTTTAGAAGTTAATTAAAACGCAAACCAGCATTCCGTTTTTTTTTTAGATTTTTTGTGAAAAAATAAAAACAGAAGCTACAAAAATGATAAATGCTTTCAAAATATTCCATGATTAAACAGTAATTTAAACAAATCATAAAGACTTCTCTAACGATTGATGAACTGGCAGTCATATATGGTCAGCTAAAACGGTTAATCATCATTACAACTTTCTTAGTGGGCAACAATTTATTTTGTCAACTGATTTTTTAAAAATACGGCCTTGAATAAAAATATTAAGTATATATAAATAAAAAAAAAAAAACAAATTAAATAAAAACGAAATCTCAATGCACTTGATTTTTTTATTATTTTGATAAAATTGAATATTCGTACAATGTTGTTTTATCGAGTGATGCCAAGTTAGTGCTTTTGTCAGGGGTTTAATATGCAGAGGCCACAAGTTAAATTTAATATTCTTAAAGTGTTTGCGATTTTATATTTTTCCCAATATTTTATATGTTTCTTTAGTCGGCACCACTGATTTTGTTATTATTCATTGTGTCACACACATTTTTTTTTGACTAATTTAAAATCATATTAACTGTGGCAACTATTGTTGCTGCAACATCAAAGTAAATGATCGTGAAAAATTAATTGTGAAAATTTGAAAATTTTTGAAATTCTTTTTTTATTTTTGTTGGTTTTGCCAAAAGTGAGTAGTACTGGACAGTTTAAATAAACAAATATGCCAATTGTTTATTTTTGTTTTTCATGATAAATTCTACTACACTCATACAAAAAAGTTAGTAAAAAAGTTATTAACTAAACTAATTTTTAGTTCAAATTGAGATTTTAGTTAAAAATATTGCTCTTTTGACTTGATTTAATACTAAATATTTAACTTATTTTTTTTTTTTGCTTAATTTACTAAAGTTCAAAAATATTATTTTGATTATCAAAACCAGCAGAGGTCATGTTTTCTTTTCTTTTATTTGTGTATTTTTTTAATTTGTGTCAGAATAAACTAGACAAGTGAAGTGAACACGTCGTATGAAAAAAATTATTTAGATAAAATTATAAAAATGGTTTTATTAAAAAGTAATAAAAAATAAAACTATAAAAAATGTTGAAGAGTTTTTTAAAAAGGAAAAACGGGAAAGATTTCTTCAGACACTCAAAAAAAGTTAGTAAAGTCAGCAAAAAATTTTGCGGAGTTTGAAAAATTTTAGTCAAGAGGATGCTTTCAAAAAAAATTAATAATGTCAGCAAAGTATTTTGCTGATAGTCAGCGAGCTGATTTTTTAGCAACAAAATCAGTAGATTTAGCAAAAGTTTTGCCAACACTTAGTTGATTAAAAATTAGAAAACCTTAGTAGACTAAAAAAATTTAAAAAAATTTTTAGAAAAATTATATTTTAGTTAATATATTTGCTGAAAGTCTTAAAAAATTGTTATGATAGTTTTAAAAATAGTTTACAATACATAACAAAATATAACAATGTTCGTACTACCACATTGACGACATGAATTAATTTTATATCTGAAAATATATTGAAGTGATTATAAACAAAATTATCTTTCAACTACTTACATCAATGGTTGCCTAAATATACAACCTCTTTTTTTTTGCAATAAGAAAAGGAATCATTAAACATTACCTAAGATGAGTGTTCTTGTCTGTGTCTAGTCTGTCTACCTGAACGTATATTTTTTTTGCAATTTGACCACACTATATTAATAATCACTATAAAGATTTAGTTTACAAAAACAAATTTTATGTTTATTAAATTTAAATATTTTATTTTGTCCTTAATTTAATTATTAGACAATTACTTTCACAAGCCGGTGACAGCACAAAATTAAAGTTTTTTAATCTACTTATGTATTCATATTGTTAGCGTCTTTTTGTATGAAAAACAGATATAAAAATCTTCCATGATTGATTTTTTATGTGTCTTACAAGAGTTGTATTTTGTAGTATCATATTGCTTGTCTCTACTACATCTACACATGCCACGACATCTACTTGATTCTGCCTATATCTTTCAGTCTGGTTGTCGTCCACACTATAAATGTGCTTATCAGCAACAATTTTTGTTAGCAAAATAAATTAGTAAAACAATAGTAAAATATTAGTAAAACATTTGTTCAAATCGGTTAAGTGCGGAATAAGTATAACTAAAATTATAGCTGAAAACACAATTTCAGCAAAAAATTTACAGAGAAATAGTATATTTGATTTACAAGACATTTTACTAACTTTTTTACTAGCTTATTTTTTGAGTGTATAAGAAGTGGTTTTTGTGTTTAAAAAAAAAAATATGTTTAAAAAATTAATAATTATTTATTAACTTTTTCTGCAAATATTTACAGACTTATTTGTATGAGTGTAGCAATCAGGGATGGTAAATTAAGTGCTTGAGAAATAAAACTGTGAAAATAGCAGACAAAGCTACTGAAAATAAGTTTATAATTATGTTGCAGAAAAACAGTTAAAATTGGTTAATTTGTTTTGCTGAATATAGGTAAAATAAGAACAGTAAGACTTAAACTGTTATTTTTACAAAATTCAGAATTGCCAATTATGTAACCTATTTTAAAATCCGGGGTTTGAGTGCTTAAAAACCCGTATTGTTTAAAACCCGGTTTCTGTTTTTTAAATTGAAACCCGTTTAAAATAAGCAGTTTTTCGGGTTTTTAAATCGCTTTGTATTGCTAATATCGAAAAAAATAAAAATTTTATAAAATTGAGGGGTGTACCCAATTATGTTTTTTGATATGACAAAATAAAACCAAGATAAACGTTTGCATTCAAATTGAAGCTTTTTTAAAATAGTGGTAGCGTATATTAAACAGACAGTTGACAGTTTTGACATATTCTTCCAATAACACGAAAAACAACGAAAAGGAACAGGTTACAATACGGAACCTTTCCTTACAAATTTGGCAATGACAAGTAATTACATTTCACATTACAAATCTGTGAAAAATAATGACATATCATTACTAACTACCTTACAAGAAATCTAAAAATATGTGCTTACCAGTATGGACAAAACTGATGAGTCTAAAAATAAATTTTGTAAAAAGCTAAATTATTAAATTAATAAAATATTTTGTCATGGAACATTTTTTATAATAAAATGTGCCATACTTGATTCGAACCTTGGCCTCCAGGTAGCCAGTCAACTGCTCTACCATCTGAGCTTTTACTAGAGTTTAAAAAAATAATGAATCTATAAATAGATTTTCAAAATTTTTATAGATTATTTCTTTATATTTATAACGTTGATATTCATATTTTAAATCTGCTCTTCAAATTTATCTAGCGATTTATCGCGCATGTTTGTGAATAGGGCTCGGAACTTCAGGTAAATACATGTTTGTTATTGTTAGCTAGAGAACACTGTTAGCCAAATATCTTTGCGAAACAACAAATTTGCAACAAAATGGCATCTATATGTTAATGCATATTTTGCTATATATGCATATTTTACCATATTTTACTATAAACGCATATTTTAATGCATATTTCGTGGCTTATTTTGCTATAAATGTATGTTTTTAAGAACATTTGTTGATGTTTTACTAAAAATAAATTTTATACAATTTATTAATTTCATAAATAAAATATTTTTCACATTTATACATATAATTTTTGTGTATCGCGAAAAGAAAAACTACAAAAAATGCAATTACAAACTTCCTTTTTTTTAATTTTTAACCACTTTTTGAAACAAAAATTAGTAAAATTGAGGAAATAATATTAATAACGATAAAAAATCTATAATAAATGAATGAATGATTTTACGATTTTAAATACATATTTTATGTATATAAAAACGCATTAACTTCCGAGCCCTACTTATAAACAAAAGTTCTAGAAAAGTAATTATTTTGTAAGTGATATGTGTCTTTTGAAAATGGAAAAAAACGTATGTTTTCCTAATAAATGTCTAATTTTCTTGAAAGCATAAATACATTAAATGTCCATTGATGAGAGATATATATAATGACATTTTGCAAACGGTTGTCGTTTACAGCTTCAAAAACATTCAAATGAAAACCCTCTTATATATAATTTTAAAAATTAACGTTTCTACACTGGGTACTTAAATTTACTAGATAGCGATATTATTAAACAATTCCGCCGGTCCTGCGTGTGCCACAGGATCGGTCTCTTTGTGCCAGAGACCGGTCCTCTGCTAAACCCTGCCCTATGTAAACAACTGTTAACTTTAACATATGCTTGTCATAGGAGGGGGTCATTTGTCCTGCTTTAAACCACATAGTGGCATGCCACAGGTCTAACCAAAGATGGGCATACCACAAGACTGTCGGAGGACTAACCAAAACGGACTAACCACATGACATGTCGTACAATTTAATAATTTTTTATGTAAAACATGGTAGAAAATGAAACAATAAATTTCAAACTCATTGGCTTTTTCTAGTCAATATGTATACCAGTTAGGTGATATGTCCTACTTCTACCAGTCACGGAACTAGTCTTTTTAGATCAATTTACACTACATAACTCACATCAATTGTAAATAATACTAGTCCTGTGATAAGTCATTTTCCAGCACTCCATGTTCTTTTAGGTCAATTTTCGCATGCCGATAATTTTTTAATAAACCCAAAAAAAAAAAACATAAATATCGACAAAAAAAAAAACAAAATTAATAATTTTTAGTTTAAAAAATAAACGAAAACTAAACAGCTTCCAATGGGTAAAATTCTGGCCAACTGGCTTTTTCTTGTTAGTAAGAGGTTTTTGAGTCATTCAAGAAACTGGGTTTTTTCGTCTCGAATAATTCGTCATTTTCGAATATTTTTCAAGCTGGAAATTTCAGAGAAATAATAATTTGAAAGAGCTCTGAAATTTCCAGCTTGAAAAACATTCGAAAATGACGAATTATTCCAGACGAAAAAACCGGTTTCTCGAATGACTCAAAAACCTTAGAGAGCTCTTTCAAATTATTATTTCTCTGAAATTTCCTGCTTGAAAAATATTCGAAAATGACGAATTATTCGAGACGAAAAAACCGGTTTCTCGAATGACTCAAAAACCGAACTTCCATAAAAATCGGCTTAAAATAATGGAAAAATTTAAAAATCTAATGATTCGGATACGGATACAGATACTTACTCTGATAAAATCAGAAAAAACTTTTGCTAAATATTTTGAGACAAAACGAACATATGTACCATAAATTTAGTAGAATGAAAATATGTAACAGTAAATTTTGCTGAAATCGACAGAAATCGAATTGTAGGCTGCTTATTTCAGAAGGGCAGATTTTCTTAGCAAAAATAAAATAGCTTTAAAAATATAATTTTTTTAACCTCAACCTTTCTAAATTAAATTTGTCAAATGTATATTAATTAAAAATTAATTGCGACTATCTATATGAAGTTAAAATAACATTGTACTAAAATACATTACAAAATTTGCCCTGTGGCGATGTCTCAACATAAACGCAAAGTTGGCTACACTCGAACGTAAAAACCCTACGTCAATATGGTAATGTTGTGAAATAGAGACGGAGGAGATTAGAAAAATAAACAAAAAATCTAAAAATAGAAAATTTGTGTTTGTTAGTGTTTGTCACTTCTGAGTATAATATACAATAACAGAAAAAGTTAATAGGAAAGAAAACTACAATTTAGCTGCATTACATTCGAGGTCATACTTGGGTGTGATCGCTAAACGATCATGACCTGGTATTTTTACGTTTGTAATGTAAGAAGAGCGCAGGTTTGATTTTTACAGCTGACAGGTTGTTGAAAAATTGATCATATAAGACATAAATAATAATACAATTTAAAAATGGAAAATCACTGATGATGCCTGTCCATAAAAAGGTAGTCAGATTTGAAAATTAATAGTGTTTATAAATTTTAGAGAAAAAGTTTTATTCTTGTTCTTAACCTTGACCTTTCTGAATTTTTTGGTATTGTTTTTGCGTACTAATATTTAGCACTTTTGTTGTTTTAAGCAGATTAATTTGTTAATATCAATTAATGCAAATTTAGCTCAAATATATCGCACATCTAGTTCAAAAGTGACTCAACTCAAAATTTTTCATTTTTCAGAAATGGAAAAAAAAAATATTTGCAACTTTATACCAATTGAAACATAAGGAAAGACATAACTGTTTTTTAGCAATAGTTAAGAACAACAAAATACACTGAAATTTTTTTTATAGATAAACAAGTGTATTGCGCATAGTTTAAGCATGTAAAACCGAAAAATGAAAATTTTGAGTTAAGTCACTCTTGACTAGGTGTGCGATATGTAACTTAATATTTTTTTCGATTCCACATATATATTTTTGCTATTTATAGCAGTTTTGCTGCAACTATTTTTCTATAAGTGCATTAAATGCTGCCTCTTGTTAAATTTATACGTATTAATTGTAGAAATGTTGGCTTGATATTAAATGGTCTACAAAATTAATAATATGCCTTTTAGTTTTGTAAAACAAAATTCTCCATCCCTGTTGTGAACGTGTAAAAAAAATTGTATAAAGGAAAATAAGAGTAAAAACCAAAGTGTTATAATATTGTCCAATTGAATTGTACAATTTGAGCGTGTGCGGTGTCTGACAGTTTATAATAGTTTTTGACACTTGTATGACTGAAATTTCGTACATTAACAAAAATGTTTGTTTTATAGAAGAATTTAGGAAATGCTGCTATTTATAATGGGAGTGAGGTTTAATATATACATTTTTCTTGAAAAAAATTTTATCTGCCAATATTGGCATAATTATTCTAAAGTAAAGGCCATATGTTATCCATAAACTGATTAAGGTGACCAGGTGTGTGTTGTGTTAACGACAAATCATAAATGTTTAAACAAATCTATGAAATTGGCTGTTCAATTTAAAAAAAAAACGCAAAACTGATTTAAATAAAATTCAGAGAAGAAACACAATAAAAGATACAACTAATATAGAAAAAAATTCGCCATTCATTGTGTATGAAACTCAAATATTTGCCTGGCTGCTGACTAAAATTTCGTCAGAATAGAAGTAATTCTATTTCTGATTAAAAACATCTTACTCTCTTAATATGAGAGAGACTCTCAAATTTGTTTGACATAGAGTTTCCATAATTTTACCAATGGCTATGCAATGCTCTCAGTCTCTGTAAACACCTTGTGCCAGCCGTTTTTAAGGGAAACCAAAGCTAAATTAAACTAATTTTTGCTCAAATCATAACGAATATTTCGAAAAACTATCAGTAGCAATATTAAAATAAGTCAATTTATCAATTTAAAGTCACGAAAAAATATTCATTTTCCTATTAACACCCACAAGTTATATATTATTTCTCAGTAAGTGAGAGTATTGTAATCTCTTTATTTTCTAAACTCTTTGATTTAACTTTGTTTGCAAACAAAACATTTAGTTTCTGGTAGAAACTTAAAATCAATTTACACGACTCTTTTTTTACACATGCAATTCTTGATTGTGGACGAACGTGGTACCACGTTTGTGTTGCGTAAAGTGGCTCTTAAAAAAATAAGAAAACAACGCATACATTTTTACTATTTTATACCTACATGTAAAAAATTCAAAAACCTTTTTAAATAAAAGTAAAAAATAGCCAATAACGGGTTCCGAAATTTTAATTCATCACCCTCTCTTTCACTTTAGTCTTAGGGCCTTTATTGTGAATCCGACGAAAAAGGTTTATATGTAGGGTTATTTCGGTTGATAAAATTATATATATATATATATATATATATATGGCCTTATGTAACGATATATATATACATCTCATATTTATTTTTATGAAAATTTTTAACACAGCATTATATATCATCATATATCGTTATATATCATATTATATATAAGTTCATCTTTTTATCTCATTATATATACTTGATATTGCTAAATATGAGAACAAATATAATTCCATGTATTAATATATATTAGTATATATGATACAATAAAACCAAACAAATTCTATCACTTTTATATATAATAATATGGGACCGGAAGTTCATACAAATGCATGTTTTTCCATTAAGTCCGAGAACAGGATAAACAAAGTGTCTTTGCGGATCAAAGAGTTTGCTTTAAAATGGAATCGATTTGTTAGTGCATATTTTTGCATATCTTGCTACAAATGCATGTTTTTTGCATATTTCGCTTTAAATGCATATTTTAATTGCATATTTTTACTTATTTTACTTTTGTGGCATATTTTTATTGAATTTTTCTCAGTTTTTTTTGTCAAAAATCACTTTTAATATTATTTTGTTTATGACCAACGAGCATATATACTAACGAGGATCCAAGCGAGGATAAACTGTGATTAAGAGAAACAGGTTTAAGTGGTTTTTAAAATGCATATTTTTCAGTATAAATAATTAAAATTTTGTGTTAATTCTTCAAAACGTATGTACAGAATATATTAAACAACACAAATAACTTTAAAATATCTTAAAAATATGAAAATAATTAGTTTAAAACAAATTTAAGTGCATATTTTTGTAATGTTTAGTGCATATTTTAAGATTTTTCATCCATATTATTGGCATCTAAAATACTCTTTTTTAGTACATCAAGTTCCTGTCCCAGATAGTAACACATGACATCACATAAAATTTTATGTATAACTATATGAGTTAAAATTACTAAAAAAAAATGTTATCACTTTTTAATATAATTACCAGAGAAAAACAAAATTTAATGTATTTAAAGCTAAAATAAAAGCTACACTTCAAAGACAAAAGTTCAAATTTAAATCACGTCTACTTTTCCAGTCCATTGATTTTTATTTAAATTTTCATTCTAATTTTTAATTTGAAACAAAATAGTAGTGCTTATTTACAAAAAATATCAAGAAGTTATACCAAATTTGATTAAATTATATATAACTTGATCAAATTGAATAGACCAATTTTTCGGATCAAATTATATCAGAAGAGATCCCATGGGATCTCATGAGATAAAAATATGTATGCCAATTTTCGGATCAGCTATGATATGATGTTATAATGATGTATATGACTATATATGATTATATATTCCTATATCTTAATTTTTTTCTTCGGGAACATACTCTCATTTCCAACTGAAAAAGTTCCGATACGGGTATATATAAACATATATAGACGTATATATATATAATTTCATATCACATCTGATCCGAAAAGTGGAATACATAACCTTATATCATGTGATCCATTGTAATCTCATCTGATATAATTTGATTCGAAAAATGGGTCTATCTAATTTAATCAAGTTATTTTTTACAAATTGATATAACTCCATTAAACCCTTTAAAATTGTTTGGAAATTCGCACTAATAATTTGTTTCACATTTCAATTAATAATGCAAATTTAAATATAAATCAGTGGATTTTAAAATTAGATGTAATTTTAGTTGGACTAATATCTGGTGCCATATACAATTAAATGTAAAAGTTATTGAATTTGTTTTTAGCATATATGTTTATATTTAATTATCAGAGAAGGAAAATTAACATTTTTTTTATTTTTTTCTTCACTCTTTTGGATTTTTCGATTTGGAGCTTTAAAAAGCGGTTTATTAAGATTTTGGGATTATAAAGGCTTTTTACGATTTTCTGACTTATTTTATTACTCATTAATACTTTTTTAAGCGATTAAGTTTGAACTTTTCTTTTCTAAGTATTCTACTTTGGCTTTTTTTTACAACATTTTTATGTTTTAAATACATTTAATTTTTCCTTTTTGTCATTTCTGACAATTATATTAAAAAGTTATAACTTTTTTCTGTTAACTTCTACAATATATGTTCATATATATTTATATGTAAAAGTGATAGAATTTTTTCTTTTCATTTGAACACATATATCTAAAGGGTCCGCCATCTAACGTTTTTTTTTCCGATGCCGATTTTGCCAAAAAAATCATCTTTTCAGATGAAGCTCATACTGCATGGCCAGCCGAGGCAGCCATTTGAATGAAATTATATTCCATTATTAACCGGAAGGATTGTACTTTTAAATAAAAAAGAAATTTGAGAAAATATTCAGTAATTTTTTTTATAGCATTTTCAAAAAAAAAATATATATATAAAAGTGATCGAATTTGTTTCATATTACTGTATCATATATACCTATATATAAGTTTACATTAAGGTATATATGAAATTATATTTAGCTTTACCAAGTATATATAAAAAGGTAGGTACAAAGATCAACTTATAATGTAAATTAGATATACTGATAAATGATGATATATAGAGCTATATTATAAATTTTCGTAAAAATAAGTATGAGATGTTAATATATATCACTACATATGGCCACATATAAAATAACATTAAATTAGATCATGTTATAACAACAAAAAATAAGCTAGAGGTTTTTTTTATTTGAAAGGATAAGACAATTTAGATCGAACACAAACCGGGTACAAATAGTTATATGTAGTCATATATAATATGATTAAATCATATCTGACTTTGAATGGAGTCACATTACGGTTTATATAATTATATACAAATACATCAGATATATTTTATTGAGATCATTTTTTATATGGTACTTGATAGTACTTGATGACTACATAGGCCATGTAGTAATAATCCAAATATATGTAGTTATCGATATGTTATATATGGTCCTATGCTAATTTTTATTAAACTATATGTGACGTCATACTGAAAATATTTTCCTTATCATTTTATATAGCCTAATATATATATTCCCATACATATTTTGGTAAAGTTCAATATCAAATTATCTGCAAGTTAAGACTTTATTACATATCGCTTCACGTATAACCATATTTATTCTATAACGAAATCATTTTCAAATAATTTCTTGTATATGATTTAAAATAAAAAAAAGGTACATTTTTGAAACACTAAATTTATTCTGGATAATTTTTAAAAATTTCGTTATGTTTAATTTAAAAAAATTTGTGTCTTTAAAATTGTTGATTTCTAGAAATTTTAATTTTCAACTTACATACGTATAAGCATAACTTCAAGTTACAGAAAGCATACCCACGCTATAGGCTAAAATTTTATAAAATAACATATATTTATATCTAATTAGATATATGGACAAATCTCGGATAAAATTGTATCAAATTATATCTAATTTGATATAGTTAGAAATATGTTGATAACCAATTTTTCGGACCTAATTTTTATGTGTTTTTATATGGGAACTTATAAAATGAGATATTATTATATTATCCTTCATATTAAAATTTTTACCCGGGACTCTATGATCTTGAAATTATGAAAATTTTGAGCTTTTTTTATAGCTTATTTTCTGATATTTGCTTATTTTATCTTATTTTGTAAATATAAGCTTATTTTTACTCATTCCTTTAAAAATTAAGATTATTTTAACTTCTTTATATTAAAATAGGTCTTTTTGCATTGTTTTTTAGCAATCAGTATTTTAAGCTTTTTTTTAATTGACAGCTGAAAATTTGATGTTAAAAGTGATACAGGGGAGTACATATTGGTTTATCAAAATATTTTGTCAAATCAATTTAAGTTTTAAAGCTTAAGAAAAACTATTTTGGTATAACAACTTTGTTGACTGACAAAGTTTCAAGGAACATATTATATACAAAATTTATTTTTATCACCAATTTTAAGAAAAAATTATGAAATTTAACGTTTTTTTTTTTTTAATTTAACGGCTGATTTTTTAATTTTAACTGCATATTTTATTCTGCAGATAAGCCACCTGGCTTCGCAGGGTTAGTTAAGATGAAATGTTAAAATAATTTTTGAAAATTTTTTGAAAAATATTGTTATATAGCTTTTTTTAAGCGATTATAACGTTGTTTTGAGAGCCTTTTTTTGGGTGCCCTATATCTATATATAAAAAACTCATTTTCTGTTTGTTTGTTCTTTATACAAATTTGCAATTCTAAACGGATTTTCCTCAAATTTGGCATGAATAATCTTCGGACCTCAACTTAGATCGTAGTATAGTTTTCATCGACCGTGGGCTTGGTCTACGCCTACTTTTGAAAAAAAATGTAAAATTAACATTTTTTTTTGCCTTTTTCAACTTTTTTCGTTTTTTTCGAATACAAACGTCTAAAAAAGTTTTAACGGATTTCTTTGAAATTACTCACATATATTCTACATTACATTAAAAGTTTCATTACCATAGCCCACTTCAATACCGACTTTTGATCAAAAACGTCAAAATCAAATAATTCCACTATTTTTAATAAAGATTATTTTTTTAATTTGAAAGTATTAAATCCAATCAAAACATTTTAGGAAAAACCATTTTGTTTTTAAGAATTTTTTTCCCCCGTATAATATACCTACTGATTTTTTCGCAATGTCTTTATGATTTCATTTTTTTTTTAATTTAAATTTTCCTTACCGTTTTTGGCAACAACAAGTCCATTGAAAATGTTTTCTTTAAGGATAAACTTTTTGGAAACCATGCACTAAAATCAATATGAGACATCTTTATTGATAAAGTCGTGAATTGCAACTGAAAGCATCATTTTGTATTCAACAGCTTTAAAGATAAAATAATTTTTAATTTTGTAACCTTATTTCATAAATTTCAAATGGAATATTTAATTTCAAGTTTAACGTTAAAATCCCAACTGATCCTGCAAAACACAACAGAATTAAGTCGTCTATTTCCTAGGTTAAAATTTTTTCTGCATTCAAAAATCACAGTTGACCCGGGAAATACCGGGCACTTCAGCTAGTATAACTATAAATCGAAAATCTGGTCACCCCAATACTAACTTTGTGAAAAAATATTTCTAACAAAATATTTGTGTTAACGCGTGTCATTTGCTTCCGAATCTTTTAATTAACAATGTTGCAAATTATTATTTTGTTTAAACATTAATAACATTGTATATTTAAATTATAACAAACTTATTATTTATGTATTAATAAAAATTTACAAAATAAATATTTAAAATCTTGTCATTTTTTTCAATGAATGAATGAATGAGTGACAATGCAAATGTTTTAGTCTGTGGGCGGTGGTAAATCATATAGAACGTACATATTTATGGTTAAGTAGTCGTTATATTTGTTATGTTAATTGAAATGTTTTAAACGATTCAATTTTTATGTTTATTTTTAATATACTACCAATTAAAAAAACCGAATGATAAATTAGTTTTTTATAGCTTTTAAAAAAACCCACAGAAGACTGAACATTTGTTTGTATGAAAAGTATAAATACATTTCGTTTAGCGTAAACAAATATATATATTTCTGTATTATATTTTTATAAAAGACAATAATTTTAGAATCGTTTATAATCCATTAAAAAAAAAAAACAACACCATCAGTGATAAAAATATATTCCACATAGTTTTAGACACACTTTTCTTGTATTTTTTTGGTTTTGTCTAGAAAAATTAAAAAAAAAATTTAGTATTTTTTAATTTGATATAGATTTATAACTAATTGAAATACAATTTGATCATAAACGGATTTTGTATATAAATGGATCATATTACATTGAGTTTTATATAATTTGACTCGATTCTATCCAGTGAAAATAAATTTGTTAAATTTAGAACAGGTGGCTAGATATTATGGTCCGATTACACCAGACGCGGCTTAAAGGTAGGGGGGATGGGAAATTCACCCCCCCCCCCCCCCCCAAAGGTCATATTTTTCAATACAAAATTGTAAAGAAGATTAAAAAAATAATTAAACGTATTCTAAGTTCACTTAAACACTCAAAATGCATCGGAGATGCGACTTTTAAATTCTGATAGATTTTATTTTTTAGATCACGAATGTGAACCCCAAATTTTAATATTTGCTCTACTTTTAAAAATATTCGCGAGTTTAACTTTTACAAGAAATTAGGGTTTTTCTTAAAATTTTCTTATTTTTTCGTATACTTGAATAAAATACGAATAGTTTTTAATATGGTTTCAAAATATGGACTTTGAAAATTAATTTTATATGAATTTACTATGTAGAACAGGCATAATTTAAATCGGTATTTTTTCACTTTAATTAACTAAACGTTTTTTGGAATTGATTAGAAAACATGTGTTAAATATACACTCAGGGAACTTCTGCTTTAAAAATATGTAGTTGTTTGGGTTGTAATACAGTTTCTTTATTTTTAATGTAAATGTCAGTCATTTGTAGAACAAATTAAAATATTTACTAACCTTGTAGTTCATTTAAAAAAACAACTCACATCAAATGACTGTTTTATGACTTTACATTCATTTTTTACAGTTGTTTTTTGTTATTTAAAAAAATAAAAAAAAATAAATGTTTTTTTATTTTTTACTACCATGTGGTTCATTTTTACTACAATTGTTAGTCATTTTTTGAACATTAAAAACAAAATACAATGTTAGTTAAATTTAATGAAATGTAAGTCGTCCTTTCTTTGATTGAAATTTCATTTGTTTTTAACTACATTTGTAGTGATCTTTTTTTATATAGTGTTCTAAGTGTACTTAAATGTTTTTATCTGAATTTTATTAATTAGGATTCCATATTTTTAAGTCATAAAAATATATAAAATATTTGTAGTTTAAGCAATGGTGTTTTCCAAAGATAAATATTAAAATTTTGTTCCTTCATTTCGTTGTAGATTTTTTATTAGTGAAATCGTGAAATCGTGAAAAATGAGAAATTTGAACTTTAAATAAACTTTTAATATATTTAATTAGAAAGCATATTTCATAATATTTGAATATTGTAAAAAAGTAGCCTCTTTGTTTTCAATTTAGTGCAGTTTTGCAAAAAGTTTATCAAAAAAATAAATTTTGCAAACTTTTTTTTTTTTGCAAATATTTCTTTAACTATAGGTAACTTTAAAATTCTAAGGCCATATTCGTGATCTGTGTGCCAAAGTCTTTTAAAAATGATATGTCACAACCCGGTGCAGCAACTTTTTCTAATTTTGTTGAACTGTGTTATTGAGAGCCAAACTTACATTTAACTTATAGGTAAATTTTAATTTTAATGCTTAACAAACAAAAATTTTTATGTCAAACTAAAATTTTTGGAGTTTGATATTTTAAATTGTCATATTCATTTAACCCTTTCACTACTGACTTTTTCTTTGTGGATATTTTTTTTTTTTTTTTTTTTTTAAAAGAGATGCAACACTCAGGAAATTCTTCCTATTAATTAATGTGTTGCTTTCTTTTGGAAAGGGGATAGTAAAGAGATGAATGGTGGTGAAAGATGAAGGGCTTCAAACATGGCAACACTGTAATTGCGCGAGATGATAAGTCTTAGAACAGTTGTTCCTCGCCACCTGATGTAGAGTTGGTGAATTTATTGAAGCTTTTTGTTTCATAGCCCTTGTTCATTATTTTTTTTTTACTTCGGTGGGGTTAAGTGCTATGGGAACACCGAAGGTGGGCGCAGCGATACATATAAGTGATAGAAAACTCATACATATTATTTTTCTAAATTGATGTTGTCGTCACCGGGAATCGATCCCGGGACCATCTGTGTAACAGTCCAACGCGCTAACCATTAAACCACAACGCCCACCAAAACATTTGTCCAAACATCGAATTTTGGGAAACTTTTTACCACTCATAAATTCGATTATCCAGAAATGCTTTACCCGTATTGTTTTATATACTTGATGAGAAGTAAACAGCAAAATTTTAGGAATTGTACTAATTTAAATCAAAAATACAACATTTTTAACTGATAAATATTGTACGTGTGCAAATGATCTTGAACTTGAATAATCTTGCTCACTTAGATGAAGCTAAGTGACAAATTTCGAGTTTCTAGCTTTATTAGTTTAGGAGATATACAAAACCCCATTTTTTTTTTCACAGAAAAAAGGATGATAAAAAAATCTTTTTTTTTAACAAATATAGCGACTATATTTCCCCGATGAACAAATTATGCATAGGGATTTATTTTCCAATGACCAATATCGTAATGAACATATTTCAACAAAAATATTGCATTTAAAAATTGTTTATATATTTTTTTTTAAATGTGTACACTGTAGTGCACAATTGTAGTCAAAGGGTTAAGATAATTTCAATAGATATTTTGAATGAAAATTATCGAGTTGATATTAAAATTTTGAGTAGGATGTTATAGATTTATTTCGTACAGACAAGCCAAATGGCTTCGTTGGTATTAGCGTTAAATACAAATAAAAGATATTATATAATTGTTAATGAATTGGTAAAATTAATAAACTGATATAGTTTATTCGATTAAATATAAAATATAAAAAAAATTTAATTTATTTCAAAACAAAAATGTCACTTTTCCACCAACATAATATATTTTTATAACAAAATTATATTTTTTTGCTTAATTCCATATATTCATTTTCCATATATTAATTTACCCGTTTAATAACGTAAGATACTATTAAATATACCGTTTTACGAAAAATTAAAGTTGCTAGTTAAATTGTATCTTACTATACATGATGTCATACTTAACTATATTTAACTTTACAAAACTGGATCACATTATACAATATTATATAATATTATTTCTACTTGGGATGTAGATATTATGTTGGTCTATATAATATGAATATGAAATGCAAATAAAGCTAAATTTGAAAATTTTAAATTTGTTTATGATTTATTTTTTCTACACTCAAAAAAAAAGTTTGTAAAGTCAGCAAAAAATTTTGCTGAGTCAGCAAAATTTTAGTCAGGAGGGTGCTTGCAAAAAAATTGCTAATGTCAGCAAAATCTGATTTTTAGCAACAAAATTAGTAGATTCAGCAAAAGTTTTGCTAACACTTAGTGGATTAGAAATACAAAAGCCTTGCTAAAAATTAATAAATTTTTTGCTGAATTTTAGTAGACTGAGAAAAAAACGCAAAAAATTTGCAGAAAAATTGTAACTTAGTTAATTTATTTGCTGAAAATCATAAAACAGATTTTTGAGATTCTTTTAAAAATAACTTGCAATAATTACGAAATATAAAAATTTTCATTTTCCCACATTGACGACATGAATTAATTTAATATCTGAAAATATACAGAAATAAATATGTATATATAACATAACAAAAATTTTCTTTCAACTACTTACATCAATGGTTGTCTAAATGATGCTATCTTTTAAAGGACGCAACTGCCGAAGATAATTACAGAAACGAAGCGAAAAAATAAACAAAAACAAACGAAACGAAAAAAAACAACCCTTTTTTGCAATAAGAAAAATGAACCATAAAAATCTACCTAAGATGTGTGTCTTTGTCTTTCGCTTTACTCTGTCTACATGTCTGTATATGTTTGTTTGCAATTTGACCACACTAGATTATTAATCTATAAACATTTAGTTTAGAAATACATATTAAATTTAAATATTTTATTTTGTCTTTTATTTAATTAATAGACAATTATTTTGACAAGCCGGTGACAACGCAATCTTTAAGTTGTTTTAATCCTCAATTTGGTTTTATGTATGATACAAAAATCTTCCATGGTTGATTTTTTGATATGTCTTATTATAGTTGTACTTTTTAGTATCATTTTCCTCTTCTCTACTACATCTTGACATGCCGCGACATCTGCTTCATTCTGCGTATATCTTTCAATCTGGTTGTCGTCCACACTATTAATGTGCTTATCAGCACAATTTTTTTTAGCAAAATTAATTAGTAAAACATTAGTATAATATTAGTAAAGCATTAGTATAAAACAGTTAAGTGCTGCATAAGTATAACAAAAATTTTAGCTGAAAACACGATTTTAGCAAAAAATTTGCTAAAAAATAGTATACCGGATTTACAAGACGTTTTACTAACTTTTCTACTAACTTATTTTTTGAGTGTACTTATATTTAGCGATTTTTTTTGCTGGCCTAATTAGCCTCAAATATAACTGAAATTTTGTAGATTTGACATATTTATTTTCACTTTTATTATTTTATTAATATTTAGCCAAAAAAATCTGCTAATTTCACTAGTATTTCCAGCAACGTCAATTTGAATAAAATAATGGAGTAGTTCTTGCAAACATTTTTACTAATATTTTTCTGTTAGTGTAGCATTAAGTTGATACTAATGTTAATAATTTGTTCGGCATTTACAATACTTTGATCATTGCTGATTCTTACGAAATTTTCCAACTAAGCTGGTGGTATGTAGTACACAGAGAATAAAGTTCAAAGATTCCTACCACATGCTCAATTTGATATTTTAAGTTTTAAAATAAATTTCTTACAATGCTGAGCAGGGGAGTATTAAAAAAAAATTAGGTAATAAATATGGTACTTAAACCAATCTAAAAGGTCCAATTTTTATAAAATATGGTGAGGTCACAATATATTTTGGTAATTGAAAATGAAATTATTCAAGTTCGAGGCCATACTCTATATTTTGATCAATGGTGATACTCTTTAACTTCGAGCTCATATATTAGTTCTCATGTAGTGAGAAAACTAGTTTATATGAATGCTTGAGGTTTTGCATGGGATTGTTACCTCTTTCAAATCGTGTTCTGATGATGGGAACCTAGAAAATTACCGAAATAGATCTATCAACACATTCCTGAAAGGGTCGAATAATAAATTTGAAAACAAAAAAACTCTATAGAGTATTTGTTAGGAAATATAGAGTATGGCCTCGAACTTGAATAATTTTTATTTTCATTGCACAATTAAAGGTCGAACAAAACATAATTTTTATTTTTAATAAAAATTATATCAAACTTATTTTGGTAATTTTTACAAATATTTTGTGTTACTGTGCCGAGCAGATCACACTACTCAACAATTTTCAACTTTTTGTAGAACCTGTCTTTAACTCATTATGGACACAGTGTTCGTTTTTGGTCCAGTACTTTTAAACGGCTATATTTGTTTACTTGATAAAGATAATAGAAACGGTAATGACATGTCATTACTTTTCTCACTACCAGTCAGGGATGGCAAATGAAGTTTTTAAATTGTACCAACCTGCATTAAAATTTGTACTTTTTTGAACATAATTGTACCAAAACACATTTTTTTAATATTTATTTTATTTACATTTATTAAAAACATAAAAAATACATACATTTCATTTGTACTATTAACATAACATAACATAACATAACATAACAAAAAAAAAGTACATAAAATTTATGGAATTAATAATTTTTAAAATATGTTTTAAAAATAAAAAGGTCATTTTAAAATTGGGGTTTGAAAATATTGATATGATAAACTGCAGTTTAAAGTTTTTAAAATCTGATTCAATATCATTTAACGTAAAATAATAGTGTTATGGTTCCCATTGTTCCAAAATTCGCTCTATTACTTCTTGACGCGATAACTATCTCGTACAAGAATACTTCAAAATAATATGGACATCAGTACCAAAGTACTGATGAACTCTTCACGTCGACTGGAGCTGTTACAAAAATGGTGTTTGATTTCTCTCATAAATTTTTCAATTTCATATGATATAGCATATTTCGATGCATCCAAAATCTAGCCATTAGTATATAAATTTTTAATAATGGCCTTAAATTTTGTTTGTACACCATTTACAGACCCCATCATGACCCCACAATTATTGGTGGTTATACCAACTATCTGTTTTATAGGAATGTCATTTCCATTTAACATTTTAATTGTAGCATCAAATACAATCCTCAATTTTGATTATTCCTAGAAAACGATCACGACATTTATTGTCAAAAATTCTTATTATTACAGCTCACTTTTTGGACACACTGCAGTCTGTGCCCTCATCTAACAAATTGTCCTTACAAAAGTTTTTAATGTTCTTAACATTTTTCTTTCTTTCTCTTGATATTGATTTTTATAAAATTTGAGAGTCGGAAATACCTTGTTTTATTAAGCTGTTTAGAAACTAAAACTAGGGAAATTTAATTTGTACTATATGTGTCATTGGTGTACCATTGTACTTTTGAATTTCAAATTGTACCGAAAAAAGTACAATTGTACCAATTTTGCCATCCTTGCTACCAGTAATGACACAAACTTATTCTCTGCATTACTTTAAAACAAATAATAAGGACTTTTTGAAATTTATTTTTAGACTCATTATTTTTATCCATACTGGTAAGCATATAGGTAACGATATATTTTTCAATTTTTGAAAGGTGGTAATAATATGCCATTATTTTGAGCGACATCACCTTATAAAAGTAATAAGATTTGTAATGACAATTCTAAGTACCTGCCATTACCAAATACGTACTTATATAACCCATTATGTAGCAAAGCTTTTCTACACTTTACTGCAATCAGAAATAAAAAGATTGTGGAAGAATTTTATCCAGCGTTGCCAAATAATTTTTTGAAAAACTCAATTTTTGACCTTTTTTGATAGGTAACTTATTTTTTATTTAAAAATAAATGTTAATTTTGGCCGTTATAAGTTTTATCAAATGTGACAACACCTTTCCTGAAAGAGATATGAGTCAAAGTATTTAAATCGACTTCCCGATGCATCGCTATGGTGATGTACATTGACAAATATAGTGTGCTATGAAAACATTTTAAGGAACACACAGCGTATGAGTTACCTTAATTGTATTGACATAATTAAATATTAAGTATACTCCTCAGAGAGAATAACTTTCTGCATAGCTGAATAAAATAGCCCATGACCATGAAATAAAAACAACACATAGAGCAATTCCATATGAAAGCGATCACCTTTTGGACGACCCCTCTCCGATTTTAAAATAAATAGTCTCAATCGATTGCCCAGCAAAAAATAATGTACCTACATATTTTTTTTTTTTTTATAGTGACTGGTTTAGTGGTGGTGTGCACCACTGTCATGTGACAAAATTGAAGAATTCTTCATAAGGGACCTCATGAAACTACTAAAGCGATCGCAACGAGTGATAGCTCGTTGGAAAGGTATTGAATCAGGCTTTAATTGAAAAATAAAATTTTCCTAATTTTTCTCAGAAATTTACCTTTTTTCCCATAAAAATTAAATTTTCCCATGAAAATTAAATTTTCCGATTTTCCACAGAAGCTCCTAAATTTTCCGGCTAATTTTATTTTTTTTTGGATTCCTCATAATTTTTGCTTTAGGAATCAGCAATAAAAAAATGGGGCCCGACTCCTTGTTTGGACAGGAGAAGAGCATTTAAGAGACCACCTTGTTCTCATTGTTTTTATATTTTTTATAATTGAATTATTTTTAATTATTTAACAAGAAAAATTAGGAAAATTTTATTTTTCAATTAAAGCCTGATTCAATACCTTTCCAACGAGCTATCACTCGTTGCGATCGCTTTAGTAGTTTCATGAGGTCCCTTATGAAGAATTCTTCAATTTTGTCACAGTTTTTTTTTTAAAACAACTTTCAATGAGGTCCCTTATGAAGAATTCTTCAATTTTGTCACATGACAGTGGTGCACACCACCACTAAACCAGTCACTATAAAAAAAAAATATGTAGGTACATTATTTTTTGCTGGGCAATCGATTGAGACTATTTATTTTAAAATCGGAGAGGGGTCGTCCAAAAATTTGCCAATTTAGATCGTTTTCATATGGAATTGCTCCATATTAAAATTAAAGACCTTCCCTTAGGTCTGGTTGCTAAAATTTTGAATTTTGTGCGTAGTATTATTGAATTCCTTCAATAATACAATTAATTTTATTTTACAATGAATGAATGAATGAAATGTTTCATTGATCTAATGAAACATGTATCATTAAATCAATTTTTGTGAAAGACTTCATTGACCCAATGAAAATTTCATAAAGAATATATTAATTCTAACATAAACGTTATGAACGTTTCATGTGGTTAATGAATAAAATTCATAGTTGGTATCAAATATTTTCATTGATATTTAATATTTTTACTTTTGGTTAATTGTTTAGCATAGCATTAATAAATTTAAGTCATTAAGAAATTATCATTAGTATAATAATTTGTTCATATTATTTATGAAATCTGTTATATATCCTATACAAATACCCAGGTAGAAATTGCCAACCATACCAAAAAAAAAATGTTACTATCAAACCACTGGTATTTTTGTAAAAACCCACCATGTTGAAAATGACAAAAGGTATAACTAATATTGTATGTGCTAGGAAAACACTATTTTGTTTGAAAAGCTTGTGTTTTACCAGGCCAACCCTCAAAATTCTTTGCTAATACAATTTTTACCAACCAATTTTTTAGAACCATTTTTTTTTAAATATTTTGTTATATTTCATTGTATTGGTACTTTTGAAATGTGTTTTATTATTATACATCCTAGCAAAAAATAAATCTTAAGCAGAAGCGCTTCCGGAAGGCATTATTTAACTACGAAGCGCTTCCAAAGCAAATCCCGAAGGCATACTTTTTGTGGGTGAATGCAATAACCCTCACTGAAATAACCCCCACCGCCGAAATGAAATAAGCCCCACCAAATTTATAAAAAATTTAAAGTGATGGGGATTAATTCATTTTGGTGGGGTTTAATTCATTTTAATTCTAATATCAATTCTTGGTTTTTGAATTAATTCCTACTTTTACAGTACTAGTTTTATTTTGTAAATTTGATATTAGAAAGTACGAAAAAAGAATACGTCATTTCAATTAAAAAACACATTTCTTCTTATTAAAAATCCATTCGTGCCCATATCACCAGGTTCCTTAGTTGGTAAAAAAAACTAATAATTTGCCCTTTTACAGAATGTTGACATAAAGGTGTATCCATATTTTAGAAGGACACGGTGGGGTCCAATAACACCTACTGAAATAAAACAAAAATAGAAATGAAGTCAAATTCACAGGTTGACTTTATTTCCAATAAAAATGGAAATAAAACCAAGTTGGCTATATTTCCTTTTAAAGAATATCGTGTTATCCAATTTAAATCAATATTCCATTTATTTAATCTCAACGTGAAAAAAAAAAATTTAAAAAAAATGTTTATTGTTTTGTGTCGCGGTGTCGCGGGCAGGAAAACTTTATTGAGCGAAGCCACCTTAAGCTTGCGAAGCCATATTTCATTATTTGCCTCGTATTGACAAAATGTACCAACTTTGAATAAATATAAATAATGTAAAGTGGGGCTTATCTCATTTTCGGTGGGCAAAGTTTCATTTTAATACGTGGGTATTATTTCATTTTAATGCCCACCAAATTTGGTGGGGCTAATTCATTTTCATTGGTGGGGAATAATTCATTTTGGTGGGGATTAATTCATTTTGGTAGGCACAAATTCGGTGGGGCTTATTTCATTTTCGGTGGGCACAAATTCAGTGGGGCTTATTTCAGTGGGGGTTATTTCATGAACCCACTTTTTGTTCGCGATGCCCAACCTGGTATGTCTCTTTTTAGCAGGTGAAAAGCGCTTCTTTCATGCCTTCTTAGACTATAAGAAGCGCTTTTTTGTATGTTGACAACATTAATGCTTCATAGTATGCATTCTTTATTGCTTCAGTGTGATCAGTATTCACTGCTTCAAAGAAAGCATTTCTGGAAGCACAGCAGAATGCCTTCCCTAATTGCTTTATTGTAGGCAAGGCGGTGAAGCGCTGTTTTGGAAGCTTTATATGCTTCCAAAATAGTTACTGCTTACCAAATCCACATTCTGACGACGCATGACCGACCGTTGCCTACGCTTTCTCAATACTGTGTAGATTGTATTTTTCTGCTTGGGTTATTTTATTAAAAGAAATTTGAAATCTAATGAATCATGAATTACCTCCTCTAATGAATAATGAATTACCTCATCCCAACTATGTAATAACACATTTTTTTTTTGAGAAAAATTTATTGATACACTTTTTAAAGATGTTAAGACTTTGCATTCATTACATGTCTGTGGACTTTTTATAATCGCACTTATGCCGACTTAAGAAATTTTTTTTAACAATTTTAAAGTCCATATGAGACTCAATTTATTTCAAAGTTTTGGTTAATTCAAAATAATTTATGTCATTTGTTGGACTAGGACATTAACACATTTATTATCGTGTTTTATGTACATAAAACATGCATTTGAAAAATGCTGAAATATGTTCATAAAATTTTACAAATATACATTGATTACTGACTTTTTCAAAGCTTTCAACATTTTTAACACAATTTTAGTATTTTTTTATCTTAAAAATTGGTGAAACATTTGAAAATTACCGTCAGAAAGTTCACAGTCAGGAAGTTGGTAATATTATTATTCTTTTATTTTTGTATTCGTGATGAAACAAATGAATCAGAAAAATTTATAACTTTGAAGAAAAAATAAATTTATAAAATACTAGTACTTATATAAATTTAGCAAAAAGGCAATTTTAATGCATTTTAATGAAAAATATGCATTTACAGCAAAGAATGCCAATATATGAATTAAAAATATGCAGTTATCGCAAAATATGTAAAGGAAAATTCGATTAGTGTAATAAAAAGTAGCAAATTTATAAACACAGAAGACTAGAAGACCCCAACAATTAAATTTGTAAATGTAAACAACTTTTTTGGGAAATTTTTGTTAAATGCTATTTTTCATATAATATCGATAAAAAAATTTTAAGTTGCAAATAAAATTTAAAAAGGCTTTTTTGTATTTACAAATCCCATTAAAATTAAAATCTTTGATATGAAATTATATTAAAACTAGAGAATTCAATTATCATGGTTTTCGTAAAGTAAACGGGCCACTCGAGTTTTGAACCTGCAATTCACTCGATAGCGAGCAAGAATTAAAAATTACACGAGTAACTCAAATTATTTCAAAAAAGTTTATTTCATTAACTTTTCTTTGAAATCCACACCATTTACACAATTTACAATTAAAATGTATGCAATATGTAGTAAAAAACATATTGTCAGCTGATATCTGTCAGCTGGCATACTGATCATTTAAAAAAAGATTAAGGATTATATTATATATATGAGGCATTCCATGTCAAATCGAACAATTTAGAATATAAGAATCCATTGGCGTCCTACTCTGAAAATTTCACGGCTTGTTTAAGAAATGTATGCGTAGACGTTAATACATTTTTTCATCTTTTGGTGGGGTCGAAAGTGTTCAAAAACTCAAAAAAAAATTAAAAAAAGTATATTAAAAAGTAAATTACTTTTACAGAAAGAAGACCATTAAAATAAGCCATCAACCATTAAAATCGGCCTACTAGTTTTTGAAATACATCAATTTAAAAATCGGCATGTCGGAACATTTTTCACGTTTTTTTTTTAATTTTTAAACAGAAATAACTTCTTGTAAAATTTTTTTTAATTTTTTCCAAAAATACGTCTCAAATATTTTTGAAATAAGATTACGTCTGCAAAATTTCAAAGCAAATAAAAATCGTTCGGTCTGACATGAAATGACTCATATTGAATATGGGATTTTCTCAAAAACTGTCAAGCCTTTAAGATTGTTATTATATTTACCTCATTATCACAATTTTTTTATGTTAGAAAATTTAGTTATATGTTTGGATAAACAACATCTAACTCGTACCAGTGAAACATTTTTTGGCCATATGTCTATATTTCTAATTGTTATCGTTCCGCAAAGTTGTCAAAAATTAAAAAAATCGTCGTATTTTTTTCAGAAAATAACGATGGCAAACTAAAATAAAATCTTCCTAAAACTAGCTGTCGCGGTAATTCAGTTAAAATATGAGCTAATCAATTAAACTATATAAAAAGTGTATAACGAATATAATGAAAAGTGTATAAAATATATAAAAACATTTTTTTCTCACAGGTGGATTTTGTATTGATAACTTGTTTTTATCTTCCAGAAGATATATCGGCGATATTTGCAACACTTTTTTATATCTTCCAGATAACAATAAATCAATACCGTCGATTTATCTTAAAGAATAATTGCTTTTTTGCTGTAGTCCTGTGAAGTATTATATTCGGGATACTTTCTATATCAAATGGTGGTATCTTCCGCAATACGAATACGAAATTAGATTGGGAAATCATATTCATATTGACATGTTTGCTGGGTTAGTTTTATAGAAAAATTTTAACACATCATTTTCTGATATCAAAAAACACAATAAATTAAAATGTTTGTCTTGCTACGATTACATGTCAATATAAACCAGAAAAAATTAATAATATTAAATTATTTGTCTAAATTATATGCAAGAAATATTAGAAATTTCGGAAAATAAATAAAAAAACAATAACAATTTTAAAATTAAAATTATTCAAGTTCGAGGCCATACTCTATATTTCTTTATTAGGATATTGTCCTAACAAATAATCTATAGAGTTTTTTGTTTTCAAATTTATTACTTGACCCTTTCAGGAATGTGTTGATAGATCTATTTCGGGAATTTTCTAGGTTCCCATCATCAGAACACGTTTTGAAAGCGGTAACAATCCCATGCCAAACATCAAACATTCATATAAACTAATTTACTCACTATATGAGAACTAATATATGAGCTTGAAGTTAAAGATTATAACCATTGATCAAAAAATAAATTGAAAACTTGTTTGTTATGTGCAAGGTCCACCTCTGCTGGATATTTAATACACGTATTTTGTTCTTTTCCTCCTTTTTATTTTTTGTTTCATTTATAAACAAAACAGGGGGAGTAAACTAGACTGTACTTTGTCTTTTATACAAGTTTGATATAATTTTTATTAAAAAATAAAAATTATGTTTTTTTTAACCTTTAATTGTGCAATGAAAATGAAAATTATTCAAGTTCGAGGCCATACTCTATATTTCTTTATTAGGATATTGTCCTAACAAATAATCTATAGAGTTTTTTGTTTTCAAATTTATTATTTGAGCCTTTCAGAAATGTGTTGATAGATCTATTTCGGGAATGGACCTTGCACATAACAAACAAGTTTTCAATTTATTTTTTGATTAATGGTTATAATCTTTAACTTCAAGCTCATATATTAGTTCTCATATAGTGAGTAAATTAGTTTATATCAATGTTTGATGTTTGGCATGGGATTGTTACCGCTTTCAAAACGTGTTCTGATGATGGGAACCTAGAAAACTCCCGAAATAGATCTATCAACATATTCCTGAAAGGGTCAAATAATAAATTTGAAAACAAAAAACTCTATAGATTATTTGTTAGGACAATATTCTAATTAAGAAGTATAGAGTATGGCCTCGAACTTGAATAATTTTCATTGCACAATTAAAGGTAAAAAAAACATAATTTTTATTTTTTAATAAAAATTATATCAAACTTGTATTTCTATTTATAATATTCTATTTATAATAGATTTTAGTAAAAATACCCAATTTTACAATTTTTGGGCTGTTATGACACCAGATACAAATGGGTTAAATATGAGCCTGGGAAAAAAATATTTTTTTTCAGAACTTTTTTAGTCTAACGTATTATTTGGCAGTAATATACGTTTTTCACAAATTAATTTAATTTTTTTTTACAAAAATTAACATTTCTTTGAAATCCGCTGTTTTTAAAACACATGAAAATTGGAAAAGGGAATAAATACTATCATTTTCAGTTTAAGTCTCCATCTTATATACTGTGCAACTACGAAATTTTTTTTTCTAATATTTTGCAACTTTGTTAACCAAAAATTTTTAAAAATACCCAAAAATACTAATTATTTTGCTACGAAATTAAAAAGCGTTATCGTTGTCATAAAAAAATTATATTTTAAATGTACTTTAAAGGAAATAAAAATAAAAACAAAATAATATTATTCATTTCGACCAAAATTTCAAAACTTTGACCCATTTTCGAGACCTTATAAATTTATCCGATTTGGCTCCAATTTGTACCATACAAACACAAAACAGACGAGGTAGCAGCAACAGTATTTGTAGCGAATCGAATGGTTCGGTTGTAGTTATCGAATTTTTCTGTAGTTATTACCAAATTTCTGTTCAGGCAATCAAAATTCTATTGTCGTGCCAGAATTTCTGTTGCAATAATCGAATGATTGTTCTCACAACAGAAAAATTCGGTAGCAACAACCGAAGCATTCATTTGGCAACAAATACGCTTGCTAGTACCGAGTTTGTTTTCATTGTGTATACTTTTTAGACGACATAGAATAAATGTGGCTTATAGGAGCAAGAAAAATCGAAAAATCGTATGTTAAGAACCGGTCTAAATACCTATCATGATCCATTAACAACTATCATTGGGAAATATAAGCAGCTTAGAAAATTTAGAAAGTTTTCCAAAAATCACTTTCTATTACTATATCTGTACTGTGATATAAACATCATATATATACTAAGAAAGCTATTTCAAAAGAAGTAGTTAAATTAAAAATTGATAATTTTTTACCTTTTAACAGAATTAGTAAAAATAGTAGAACTAGTAAAAATGGCAAGCAAATAAACAAGATTATTATTAGAAATTTATGTATCTGATTTAGAATATTTTTTAAAGTGTTGAAAATATCAATTAATAAAAATCGGTCTAAATCGTATATTAATTCAAAAATGTTCTACAGTGCATTATCGATTCCCATTTAATATTAAATGAACACATCAACGTTAAACAATACGCATGCAATACACGCTTTTTTCTACAAAAATATTCACTCCATTTAATGCTTAGCAAACCACTACAAAATTTTTATTGGAACAAACAAAAAATTACAAAAAAAACCCAGAAAAACAGTACAATAATACACAATCGGAAAATATACAAAGAAACTGAAAATTTCTTTTAATGATTTTACAGTAGGGTGTCCCGAAATTTTTTCACTTGCGAGTTCTAGGAAAAAATACACAAACAAATTTTCAAGACTACTAATTGCTGGCTACTAGAGCACAGTGGGATATATCACAACATTTTTGAAAATAATTCGGCAATTTCTTACTTAGTAGTCCGATTCCAATGAAATATGGAATATGCATTTTTTGCTGCCATATCTACATTTAAAGCTGCGATTAGAAGAGACTTACCCAAAAAATTAGGTATGGGTTGGAGTATCTACAGCCGCTTCCGCTACCCAATTGGAGGCTTGCATAATTTTTAACAGTGGGTTAAAGTTGATATTTGCCATAAAAATGTGACACTCAAAAAAAAAAAGACTGTAAAGTCAGTAAGATTTTTGATGGGAGGATCCATGCAGAAAAAATTATAAATTCAGCAAATAATTTTGCTAATAATTTTTTGTTTTTTGCTAATAATTTTTTATTTAAAAAGTTTGATATAACTTTTATTAAAAATAAAAATTATGTTTTTTCAACCTTTAATTGTGCAATCAAAATGAAAATTATTCCAGTTCGAGGCCATACTCTATATTTCTCTATTAGGATATTGTTCTACCAAATAGTCTATAGAGTTTTTGTTTTCAAATTTATCAATTGACCACTTTCAGGAATGTGTTGATAGATCTATTTCGGGAGTTTTCTAGGTTCCCATCATCAGAACTCGTTTTGAAAGAAGTGACAATTCCATGCAAAACATCAAACATTCATATAGCCAAGTTTTCCCACTAAATGAGAACTAATATATGAGCTCGAAGTTAAAGATTTTCACCATTGATCAAAAATGGAATCGAATCAAATTATATATTTTTATATCTTTTTTGATATTATTATATTTTATGTGATCCAATTATATGGAACCAATATCAGCATCTAATTTTATCTGATTGAAAAAATTGTTTTTAAACGGATAATCATAATATAATGTTATATAATGTTACCTATAGATAGGTTTGGAAATTGATTTTTTTATTAAATTATCATTCAAAGAGGGCATATTTCTAATGGAATCAATCGTACAGTTTGTTTGTTTTGTATCGGTATTTTAGGGATAATGATATTTCAGTTATATGGTTAACGGTATTTTATCTACTATCTATTCCGGAACTATATTATAAGAGTATTGATTTTTCACTTATTTTGGTACAGGTATTTTAAGGAAAACGGGCATTTCAGTTATTTGGGCAACCGTGTTTTAAGGATAACAATATGTTTGCCCGTGCGGCAAAATAACCACCCAAAATATGCAACTTTTTGCATATACAATTTTGAGTGCTCGCCATTTCGTTGTTTCTAATCCGATTTTCAAAAAATTAATATATTTGTAATCAGCTGGTAGAAACATGTGGGTTATCGCTAATAGTTCCCGATATATTCCCATTTGAAAATGTTAAATCACAAATTTGGTCTGACTCAGGTCCAGTTTTTTGCAAATAGCGGGACGACATCGGGGCCAATTTCTACACAGATTCCTAAATACGATTCTTTTCAAAAATTACCGTAATCTACAGTTCATTTTCTTTCTAACAATAATAATATGATATGTTGGTAACTTCTTAACAGGAAATCTTAAAACTTAAGCTCGATATTACGTCACTTATGCCTATTTTAAATTTTATTGCAATAGCACTACTCAGTAAGAAATAGCCGAGTTATTTCCAAAATATTTGTGATATATCCCACTGTGCGTAGCCAGCAAAAACTCTGGAAAAAATAGTTCATTATTTTTCGAATAATCTTCTCAAAAAGTCCAAACTAAAAAATGTTCGGGACACACTAATTTACAGTATTTTTCAATTTTGTTTGGATTTTTATTTTTTTATTTTTCGAAACGCCGACGAAAGCTATTAATTAAATTGTTACTTTTGGAATGCCTCGGAACACATGTGTTGATAGTAAATGTGAGCATGTGTGTAACAATATTTAAATGTGGGTGGAAAATTTCGGAAAATTTTTTCTTATCAATTTTTCGAAAAGAAAATTTAGTTGAGCATTTAACGCCAAAGAAGCATCTTGGTGATCAATTCAATATACAATTTTAATAACAAAACTTTTAAAATCAAATTAAAATGGATTCCTTGATTGTAAGTGAAACAAAAAAGATTTATTAAAATAATATTTAAAATAAAATATGATAAATAAATTAAATAGAAAATAAATAAATGAATAAAAAAAACTTTATATACATATAAGAAAATAATTAAAGATGTTCTAAGTTAAGATAAAAAGTGTAATATTTATAACTTTAGTTAGTGGAATATATCGTGGTTATAATGTTAAAAAAATAATAAATTGAAAAGTATATGACAATGAAAAGAATTATACGGGATCAAAAGGAATACTAATATCAAAAATATTAAAATATACGTTCTTATCAAAATTATAAACTTCAGAAAGCAGTTGTATAATAACAAATCGTTGAAACGTTCAAATAACTAAGATGTGTATCCTTGTCTTTCGCTTTATGCTGTCTACCTAAACGTATATTTGTTTGCAATTTGACCACAGTACATTATTAATCTCTATAAACATTTAGTTAACAAATACACATTTAATCTTTATTATCTTTTGTCTTTTATTTAATTAATAGACAATTACTTTCACAAACCAATGACAACACAAAATTTAAATTGTTTTAATCCACAATTTTGTATTATAATGTATGAAAAAGTCGAGTTTTTCATATGTCTTACCAGAGTTGCACTTTTAAGTATCATTTTCCTCGTATCTACTACATCTTGACATGCCGCGACATCTAGTTGATTGTTGGTATATCTTTCAATCTGGTTGTCGTCCACACTATTAATGTGCTAATCAGCACAATTTTTTTTAGCAAAATAAATTAGTAAAACATTAGTAAAACATTAACTCAAAACTGTTAAGCACTGAATAAGTATAACTAAAATTTTAACTGAAAATATAATTTTAGCACAACATTTGCTGAAAAATATTATACCTGATGTACAAGTTTTACTAACCTTTCTACTAACTTATTTTTTTTTTGATTGTAGTTGAGGTACTTTTATTTCCCACTTAAGTACTCGGGTAAAAAAGTATCACCAAAACTAATTTTTTGGTGGTTTTTGGAAAAAAAGAGTAGATGGCAAAATATGACATTTTAAAATCGTTAAACTCCCAAAACGGGTAGTTTAAATAGTTTCAGGAGGTACAAACAAGAGTCAGACTGCTTTTTGGAAAATGCATTAAAAAACTTTTAGAGCTACAAAATATCGGTTTGGACAAGCACGCACATTTTTTATATACTAGTAGATGCGTCATTAAAATACTTTTCAATTGACTATAGTTTAATAACTTTTATAAGAAATATATTACAAAACGTTAAATTGGGACATTTTTGACCCCACTGTTTAACACCTAAACTTGAGATTGCGCACCTAAAAAAATACGTGTGTACTATTTTTTTTTGCCCTCTGCAAAATATTCAAGTTTCATACAAATCTGCGGATTCACCACTGTGTAGTTTCCTTGTTAGTCTTTTTTTTTAGATTCGTATTTAAGAGCTTTAATACTTTAATACTTTAATACCGTTTATATCATTTATTTGTAATTTGCACTCTTTTTAGGATGAAGATCTTACACCCGAGCAAATTGCTGTTTTGCAAAAAGCTTTCAACAGTTTTGATAACCAAAAAATTGGCAGTATCTCAACTGAAATGGTTGCCGACATTTTGCGTTTGATGGGTCAACCCTTCGACAAGAAAATCTTGGAAGAACTTATCGATGAAGTCGATGAAGATAAGTCTGGCCGTTTGGAATTCGAAGAATTCGTACAATTGGCTGCCAAATTCATTGTTGAAGAAGATGATGAAGCCATGCAAAAGGAATTGCGTGAAGCTTTCCGTTTGTATGATAAACAAGGCAACGGTTATATTCCCACCTCCTGCTTGCGTGAAATTTTGCGTGAATTGGACGATCAATTGACCAACGAAGAATTAGACATTATGATTGAAGAAATTGATTCTGATGGTTCTGGTACCGTTGATTTTGATGGTAAGTTTTTTTTTGACCCTAATTTGGCTATTCTTTTCAAACATTTCAATGATTAGGCTAATTAGCAACGCAATTTACTTGTCAGCCAAAATTAGCAAATGAAACATCTTTGAAATTATCTGTGTGTCCGCAGTGATATTTGAAATGTGTTTATACTAAAACTGTCATCTAATTGATGTTGTGTTTGGAATGGAAGTATTTTGTTACTTGGGTGGGGCCAATATATAAAAAAAAACTACAACTACAAAAATTTTTTTTAGTCTTTTCTTAACAAAAAAAAAAAAACAAGTAAAACTTGTTGAATATCTAGGAAAAACAACTACTTTTTTAAATTTTTTAAAAATCTTTAATAATAACAAAATAATTATAATTAAAGAAAAAACTTTAACTTTAGCAGCATACTGATGATTATAATTTGTAAAGGGTGTCCCAAGAAGAGCGCAATTTTTAAATTTTAAATAAAACACAGATGTTTAAAAAAAAATCGTGAAACTTTATTATATCGTAAAGTAGACAGAATGAGGTTATGTATGGAACAATATATCGTGCAGATGGCCGCCGCGGCTTTGCTGGCATGCACGCGATCTTTTAATGAAATTTTCAATGACCGTTTTGCATGAATGCTGCGGTATTTCATTAATGCAGCGTCCAATTTCCTCTTTTAAGGCTTGAGTCGTCGTCGGCTTGTTCGCGTAAACCATCGACTTCAAAAAACCCCAAAGAAACAAATCTAATGGTGTTAAATCGCACGATCTAGGCATCCAATTCTGATCTCCAAAACGCGAAATAACACGACCGGGAAATGACTGATGCAGCAATTGAATTGTTTCTCTGGCTGTATGACATGTGGCGCCGTCTTGTTGGAACCACATGCCCTCCACATTCATTTCTTCAATTCTAGGCAAGAAAAAACTGGTTATCATTTCACGATACCGAACACCATTGACTGTTTGCGCTTGACCTGCCTCATTTTCATAAAAAAGGTCCAATGATTCCTCCAGCCCAAAAACCACACCACACAGTGACACGTTGAGGATGCATTTGCTTCTCGTGAATCACTCGAGGATTTTCCTCACCCCAAATGCGACAATTCTGCCTATTGACTCTTTACAGTTGACTTTTTTGGAGCATTATTGTGACCCCAAATTGATCGCAATTTGCGAAATGTAGCCGCAAAACTTTCACCATTTTGGTAAAACAATTTCACAATGAGAATGCGTTGTTCATTAGCGCTCCATTTTTACTAACCTCGTACCTTCTACTAGCAAACAATAACAATTGTTATAAATGTCAAACAATGACACATCGAATGTTGCCAGATTTAAAAATTGCGTTCTTCTTGGGACACCCTTTATTTATTATAGTTGATTAAAAATTAAAAAAAAAAAAAAAAAAAAAAAAACTATAATTATCATCCCCACTTATGTTCTTGTACACACTCTCCATAGTATTTTATGCTACAATTCCAAAATTACTCAACTTATCTTGGCTAGTGTGTCTTCTTTGTTAATCTATTAATAGTTTTTCGTTTCGTTTTCATTTAAACACCAACTATAATTTAATTTATTTTTTTTTCTTTACAGAATTCATGGAAATGATGACTGGCGAATAGATATATTAATTTTCTTTTTATTAAAAAATTTACATTCACATATTTTTTATATTTCAAAACAAAAAAACATCAAAAAATAATAGTCAAATTATTAGTTTAATGCCTACAAACTTATTATATATTAAAAAAAAAAACTATTTTTATATAAATTGTTTTGTTTGTGTTATTATTGGCCACATTTTTCTCAATATGAGTTGTTGTCCCTTTATATTTAGATTTTCATATATTTTTGGCCATAATTGGATTAAAATATTTATGAAAATTAATGACCAGAAACTCTAAAACAAATAAGGAGAGACATTGATAAATTTCCGACACATATTATGTCTGTTCGATTACTTTTCCAGTAAAGTCCAGTAAAAATTACTCGGTAAAAAAATAGATAAAACTTTTTTTTTTTTTTGGAACTATGAAGCAATATTCAGGTGATGCCCGCTACTAACGCATCGCATTGTGTTGATATCAGGAAAAAAGGTTATGGGAGGAGGAAAAAGGAAGTAGTGTTTGTGGACATTTGACTTACAATTTTTCTACATTGTTAGTTGCAGAGAAGACCTCCACAGGGAGACGATTCCACATACGGCTAGTGCGACTAAAAAATGTAATGCGTTGTGCGATTTGCCGGGCTATAGACAACAAACGGATGAGATCTATTTGACAAGCGTGTAGTACGAATAGAAAACCGATCACTCGGGATGAGTCGACTTATCTCAGCAGAACACTTCCCATGATAATATCTATAGAACAAAGTAACATAACCCACATTCCGACGATGCTCCAACAAGTCAATAGAATTTGAAACTCCACTGTCGCTAATAAGCATCAACGCCCTCCTTTGTAAACGATTCAGAAGCCCCAAAATTGACTTTGAAACATATGTCCATATATGGCAGTTATATTCCATCTTCGGCCGGATGAAGGTGGTATATATAGTAAGGAGAATGGATAGAGTGAAGTATTTCTTACAACGATTTAGAAAACCAAGACACTTGAAAGCTTCTTTCGACACTTGAATGATGTGATCTATCCAACGGACATCACACTATATGCTTATGCCCAGAACATCAAGAGTATCTTAATCCTCAATAACGACACCATCCATATACACAGATAACATAGTTGAGTCCACGGACCTATGGGTCAACGTACAACATTGGGTGTTAGCATGACCCCACTCTGATATTGTCGAAACAACATGATTAAAGTGTGTCCTTCATAAAAGTTAATTGAAATTGTCGATCAGAAACAATTTAGAATGTTTTTTTACTTCTTCCATAGGTAATTCCTTAATAGTTTTTTCTTTAAATCCGTAATAATTTAAAACTGCATTTAAAGCATTTCGAATGGTGATGGTGTAACTTTCATAATATGGATCTACTACACTATACTTATAACACAAAAATTAGATTCTAAAATTTTGTTTACTTCCTAGACATTGTTAAATTCAACTTATTAAATAAATGTGAACAATTTATTTAAATAAGAAGGAAATTATTAATTTTCAATGTCAAAACCGCCACTTCTCTTTTTTATAATAGTGTAAAAAAAACTAAAGACGAACGATTTTAAAAAGTTCAAAAAAATATATTCTTCAGTAGAGAAAAAAAAGTAAAGCAAAAATAAATCAATTTGAACAGTTTTAAAAAAATTAAAATTTTTCCAAGATATATTTGCCAATACTATCTTTTAGCCAAATAAGAAATTTGTATTTTCTCCTTGTAAACGATTTTTAGCGAAAAGTTTCGTGGTTGAATATCTGAAATTTTAGTCCGCATCGGTCAAAACTTAGCATAGATTATTGGATCTCATTTTATTGGGATGTGCAAATTTGATGAAAATCGGTTAGTAATAAGATAAAGTTAACCTACAAATGAACCACTTACATGTATTAAAAGTGTTATAAGTCCATTTTCCAAAAAATTTTGATAATAATGAGGTTCAATAGTATTCAATGGCTTCTACTCACAGCACACAATTTATTTGTGAAAATATTAAAGATCGCTTAAATTTGAGCGGAATTCTTGTGTTGTAAGTTATTTTTAATAACACGGAAATCCTCCCAATAAAAGTGTTGTTTGGGTCTTATGAGCGTTGATCTCCAGATTTCAAATCTGTTAAAATTTTTAAAGGACGTATCATTTTCGCTAAACTTGCAATTTCGTTATTTCGTGGGTGTTAGTGTTAAGGGAACATCAAGGAAAATAAAATTTTGCGATTTAAATTTGTTTTTCAAAATTCTAAAAATTAGGTAAAATAAACAGACTAATTTGTTAAATGATTTAAATATAAAAACCGTGATATTGCAGAACTGCAAATAAGAAAACAAATGGGTTTTGCCAGATTTGGATTCAGCAAAGCTTAGTGTATTAAAAATATGTATTTCAAAGACAGGTTATTTATAAGACTTGGTTCTAAATTTCTTTAAAATGAATTCTTCTATAATTTTTCCATCTTGTGTTTTCTATAAAAAAAAAATGCAGGGTGGCTGACGAAAGCCGCTACAGAAAAAGCGTAATAACTATTTTTATGAGTAATTAATCGATTAATTTTTTTTTTGGTTTCATTGCCTGGTCTTTTATTTTAACGAAAAAGAACGATTTCCTAATGAAACAAAAATTTGGATTGTGCATTGGATGCTGTCGTTTCCGCCTAAACTGAGTTTAGGCATTTTTATTGCATGAAAAAAACTTTTTTTTAGAAAAATTTCGATTTACGAGTATTTTTCAGATTATTATAGTATTAGGTCTAAAAGTAATTTGGTGCAAATTTGAGAAATCTCGGCTAGCTTTAACTCATGGCGCCCCGCTACCCAAGTTTTCGATTTTCGAAAATTTGGCTTAAATTACTTTAATAAAAATATGTCTTGCGACGTATCATTTTTTATAAATTTTTGAAATCGGACTAACGGTTTGAGAGATATTGCTTTTTAATTTTCCCTAAAAATGGCGTCTTTTTCCTCTATTTTAGAAATTTTTAAAAATTATTTTAGAATTTTTTGTTTTTTCACTCAAATACATACTTGTAATCATAATTATGATCATAATTATATCTGAAAAGAGAAATGGTTTATCACAAAATATATTTTGTAAAATTAATTTTAATTTTGTTTATATATATATTTCAGATACTTCTTAGCCAAGGGTTAAGTAATCCGATTTTTCTTAAATTTCGCACCACAAATCCGTTGGACCTAGTGCTACAACAATGAAAATATTAATTAATGAAAAAAAATATTAAAGAAATATTCCTTCAATAATCGTGTGTATCAAATTGAAAAACATAACAATTTTATTATATAAATTTTCTGCTTTTCCTAGATATTTATAGGTAAATCGACTAGTTATCCTTCAACCAATATTGACATAATTAAGCTCAAATGAAAAGTAGTTTCGTCTACTTTGCAAGTGCAAAAATAAAATTAGTATGACGGAGAAAAGAAACTCAATTTTGAGTACAAATCAAGTCACAATATATCGAAATCGCCAGTCCGATTTCAAGTTTTTTTTAAATATTCGTGCTTAGCATGTCAAAATTAATCAAAATGATGTCTCGCAAGACATATTTTTATTAAAGCCGTTTAAGAAAATTTTTCATAAATCGAAAACTTTGGTAGCGGTTGGCACTGGTTAATGCTATCCGATTTTTCTCAAAACTTTTAGACCTAGCGCTACAATAATCGCAACAATAATTGATAAAAATCGAAAGTTGAAAAAAAAAAAATGCCGCTCTACTGTACATACACAGGACAGCAGTAAGTGTTTTTGAGTCATCACTTATTTTGTAGGTTTTAGCATTATCTACCTTTGACCATAAATAAATTTTATATAAAATTTTGTACACAAAGGTGCTGAGAACAAGAAAGGACTGAATTTGGAATCACGTTATTTTCGAACACAAAAGAAATTTTTAGTTGAAAGAATAGTTTAATCATTGGGACAAACTACAAAACAACATTTTAAATTTAAAGTCGGATTAATTTTTAAACATTTGGTTTTTCAAATTTTAAGTAAGCAAACACTAAAAAATTATTTGTTTTTTTTTTCAAACATTTATATTGACTGAAACCAAGATACCAACAAAGTTTTTTTTTATAATTTTGTACCACTGTATTTATTTTTATTTAATTTGTTAGAGCCTCAAAATATGCATATTATTTTAATATAGCTTAATTTAACTTAATAGAGAACTGCAAATGATTTAATTTTGTTATAAATACAAATGTTAAATTTATTAACAGGGATGGGAGCTATTTATTAAAATAATTTTTTAAGTAAATTAAATTAAAGTAAGTTAAGATTTCTGTTGCTATTACATATGGCAACCAAGACAGCAGCATTAAACGAGACATTTAAGGAGTTAACGAACAAAATTAAGTTTTAATTTTAATACAAGTCTTTGTCTCTTTTACATAATTTTCAAACTATTTGATATACTTTTAGAAAGTTGTTATTATAAGTGCACTTTAGAAAATATTTGCGCTAAAGTGAACATTTAAAGTTATTTTGAAAGTATTTAACTTTTTTGTATTAGTTGACACAGAAAACGATATTTTGAAAAATAAAATAGCCGGCTAAAAATTTGCATATATGGATCCATAAATGTTCCATTTATGTTTGTACATTTACATAAGCACACGCTGGGAACTTCTGCTGTAAATATTTGTAGTTGTTTGCGTTGTAATACAGTTTCTTTGTTTTTAATGTAAATTTCAGTTATTTGCAAAACAAATTAAATTTGTTATTAACCTTGTAGTTCAGTTAAAAAAACAAACCACATCAAATGACGGTTTTATGATTTTACATTAATTTTTTTACAGTAGTTTTTTTTTTTGTTATTTAAAAAAATAAATGTTTGTTTTTTATTTACTAACATGTGGTTAATTTTTACTACAATTGTTGTTCATTTTTCGAACGTTAAAAAACAAATGACAATGTTAGTTGAATTTACTGTAATGTAAATCATTCTTTCTTTAAGTGAAATTTCATTTGTTTTTAACTACATTTGCTGTTGTCTTTACCTACATATTATTCTAAGTGTATGCATATTCCTACATGGATACATAAATCTCCATACATGTATGTGCGTCATTTTTTTTTGTATGAAGAAAAATTTCAATTTATTGTTCAGATTATTATAGTATTTGGTCTAAAACTTATTTGGTGCAAATTTGAGAAAAATCGAATAGCTTTAACCCATGGCGACTAACTCAATTTTTCGATTTTAGAAATTTTTCTTAAATTGCTTTTATACACATAATTTTCTTATTAATCTTGGCATGCTGAACACAAATACTTTACAAATTTTGAAATCGCTCCAACGGTTTTCGAGATATTGCCATTTGATTTTCACTAAAAATTTCGTCTTTTTCCTCTACCTGGTTTTATGATTTTTATGATGATTTTTAAATCATCTTGGAATTTTTGGTTTTTGCAGTCAAATACTACTCAAAACATGCTTTCATTTGAACATAACAAGGTCTGAAATTATAGATGATATACTACAAAATATATTTTTTAAAATTAATATGAATTTTTTTTTCCACATATCAGTGGCTTTTTGCGCAGCTCAGCAAGGTTTAAGTAATCCAATTGTATTAAATTTCGCACCACAACACTTATGGGCCTAGTGCTACAACAATCGAAACATTATTTAATGAAAATCAAAGTTAAAGTAAATATTCCTGCAATAATCATGTGTATAAAATTGAAAAGCATAACAATTTTACTAAGTAAATTATGTGATTTTCTGTATATAAATTAATAAAATTTAGATAAATACATTTAAATATGTTTAAAACTTGTTTGTTAATCAATACCAACACCTTGTGTCCGTAAAATTTTTCAATAAAAATGTTTTCTTCTTCTTCTTCCTGTAGAGAGACTAACTAAAGTTCCATTTAATTGAGGTGTTTTTCCTGCGTGTTCAAAAATGTATTTCTTTTTTTTCCTAATAGTAAATACATACAAAATTAATTTTTAATAAATTTAAAAAATATTTAACTTCGGATTGAATTTTCGGAAAATTTTGATATGAAAGCGATGGTTCTTTTGCTAAAATTAATTAAGTGAAATATAAATTAACATCATGTGTTAAATTTTTGCAAATTCGATTAAGGGATTTTATAATATTCTCAAAGAAGGAAAATAAGTGAAGTTTTCACTTCAATTGCAAGGATATCCTACATCCTTCACCCACTCGCAATTAATTGATAAGGTTTTTAATACTCATCGTCCATACTTAAAACCCATATTAAAAGTTATTCGTATTTAATTCAGGTATATGAATTAATAAGAAATTTTTAAGAAAAAACTAGATTTTTGGTAAAAGTTAAATTCGATTATTTTGAAAAGTGTAGCTTGTTCACATTCGTAATCTACATCCTAAAATCTAACACAATTAATAAGTCGCATCTCCGATGCATTTTCAGTGTTAAATTTAACTTTTTCCCGATTTTCCAGCAATTTTGAAACCTTACCCGGGATTTCCTGAAGAAATTTTTCTAGACCCGTACCTGTAAAATGACGAGCACTTAAAATTTGTTATGCAAAAAATAGCTCAATTTTTGGGTCATATAGCCATCCCCAGGGAGTCTGTGAGGTTCAATGTCAAAACTTAAACTTGATGTTATTTAAATTATGCCTGTTCCAAATTTCATTGGAACCCGATGGGTTTTTTCCGATTTAATTGAAATTCAGGTACATATGTGATAGAGCAAACAAGGGACACGTATTTTTTTTAGCTGTTCAATCTCATATTTATTATCTAAACAGCAGGATCAAAAGTACCCCATTTGCGATTTTCGGTTTATTTCGTATACGTTGAAACAAATTTTAGGACAATAAGGTACCAAATGAAATAGTTTTTGAAGACGAATTATCTGCAGAGCTTTAATGATTTTTCAATTCTGATTGACTATGGAATGATTGCATTTTCAAATCATAATTTTACAAATGGAATGAATTCCCAATAGGTCTCATTTGATTTTCTTTCTAGAGAACTCAATATTGTTCATCACTCGATTTATTCAATAAATTAATTCAATCGTTGGCAATTCAATTGTTGGGAATTCAGTCGTTGGGAATGCAATCGTTGGGAATTCAGTCGTTGAATTTGATATTTTGAAGTCAATCGATTTATTATTTGAGAATTAAATCTTCATTCGATTTTGTTTCAATTTTAAAATTTATGAAACAAACAACAGACTAATTAGTTTTTGTTTTAGGGAAAACTATTGAAGTTGACAATTGTCACCAGAAAAGACATAAAATCTAAATTCAATGTATTTTATGCAAAAACTATTTTCTATAAAGATTAAAACAAAAAAAGCAAAAGTAAAAAACTTGGAAAAATAACACTTTTTTAAGGAAAGTTCCAAGTAAATAGAAAAAATAATATTTTATTAGTATAATAAGCATTTTAAGTCAGAAAATCTTAAAAATAGCAATTAAAAGTCTAAAAATCTTAAAAGAAATTCAATTTAAAACTCATAGCAATGCAAGTAGTTAGGGAAGTTCTTACCAAGTACTTTCAAGCTTAAAGAAGTAGTGCCTAATAGGTTCGAATTCAAAACTGTCTGAAAGTCACTTTATTAGAATATGAATTTACAAATTATTATCGTACTATTTTAAGTAGATAAATAATTTTGACTCACACTCACTCACGCACACGAGAGAAATTCCACTCACGAGCATTTTAAACTACTCGCTCACGTGGGTAAATGTAAATTCAGTTTTTACTCACACGTGAATCATGCAAATTCCCGAAACCTTAAGGCAGACTATGAATGTTTAACTCAAAATTTCTCTGAATATATAATTTTGTCATTCATTTTAAAAATGCAAAAACATTAAATCGGATATAAAATTAAAATATTTATTTAAAGAGAAATTTTTTTTTGTAAAATTCTACTCACTTCCACTCACTCACCTAAAAATTTGGCTCACGCACACTCACTGACGTATAATATTTTCCTACTCACACCAACTCAAGCTCACGTCAGTAGAATACGTTTTCACTTACACTCACGCGTGATTCACGCGAATCACACAAAATTATGCTTACGTGTCCATCTCTAATTTCAAGTAATTAGTATTATGCGTGACTTCGTATTCCTTTGATTATGTAAGGCGTAGATGTTTTTACAGAAAAGCCGTTATAAAAACAATTATTGCAATATTTAACAGACAAGTAAGACTTACATATATCGCTCATTTACTGCAAGACTGACATAACTCCAAAAACACGATTTTGCAGAAAACGAGTTTAAAGTTTTCTATTTGTTCTCTATTTGTTTGGTCACGTTTATTATAAATATGGGGTTTTAATGCATTTTTTAAAGAAAAAATAAAATATATTATCCTTTATCTCGAATTGTATACATGATATTAATATGCAATTTTTACACAATATAAAGCATGATATAACTAATAAATATGCTTCATTAACTCAAAAATCGCATTTTTTTTTTTTGACTTATGACAGTCTTGAAGTAAATGAGCGAATATTTATTCCAAATTACATTAGATTTGCCAAGACAATTTTAGTTTTTATTAATTTTAATTTTAAAAAATTAATGAAAAAAAAAAATCGAATGATCGACTGAATTCCCAAATTGTAAATTGATTGAGTAAAAAATCGATTGAATTCAAAATGATTGAGTTTAGATGGATTGAATTTTCGAATAAATGGCCGTTTACGTACGACTACTTTTTTGTGAAATTTTCAAATATTTTTCATATTTATTTTGAAACGCAAATTTTCAAGATCCCCTGGGACTAGCTTTACTAAACTAGCTATCCTATACCAAGATTGGTTGAAATCGGAAAGGGTGGAGCAAAACGATTGGTTGATTTTATATGTTTTCTCTCCATAGGAACACCGAAGAAAATAAAATATTATGTACAACAACAATTTTGGCATAAAAAAATTAAACTTAAATTTTTTTTTTCAAAGTTTCCTCCACAAAGACTTGAGTAGGAGCCGCCACTGACTAAGTTACTATATAGGCAATATGGATATAATAATTTGTTTTTTTTTTTGAGTACTCAAATACTGCGTACAAATAAATGTAATTTTCGTTAATTTCAAGCATGTTTCCATACAAAAAATTAATAATTTAGACACCTCCTTTTAAACCTTAAACGTAAGATTGTTTTGCTACACTCAAATAAAAAAGTTAGTAAAATGAGCAAAAAATTTTGCTGAGTCAGCAAAATTTTAGTCAGGAGGGTGCTTGCAAAAAAGTTGCTAATGTCAGCAAAATCTTTTGCTGAAAATCAGGGAGCTGACAAAATTAGTAGATTCAGCAAAAAACATATTTTTGTGATTCTTTTTTAAATTATTTACAATACGTTACAAAATATAAAAATGTTCATACTCCCAAATTGACGAAATGAATTAATGTAATATCTAAAAACAATAGAAATAATTATATATAACATAAACGAAATTATCTTTGAACTACTTACATCAATTATTGTCTAAATGATGCTATCTTTTAAAGGAGCGCCAATGCCGCAGAGAATTAGAGAAACGAAACGAAAAATTAACAAAATATAAAACATATAACCCTTTTTTGCAATAAGAAAAAGAAACAGAAAAAGCTACCTAAGATGTCTTTGTCTTTCACTTTTTTAGATGTCTTTGTCTTTGTCTTTCGCTTTAGTCTGTCTATCTATTGAATATTTGTTTGCAATTTGACCACACAAGATTATTAATATACTCAAAAAAATAAGTTAGTAGAAAAGTTAGTAAAACGTCTTTTAAATCAGGTATACTATTTTTTAGTAAATTTTTTGTTACAATCGTGTTTTCAGCTAAAATTTTTGTTATACTTATTCAGCACTTAACTGTTTTATACTAAAGCTTTACTAATATTATTCCTAAGGTTTACAAATTAGTTTTGCTAAAAAAAACTTGTGCTGATAAGCACATTAATAGAGTGGACGACAACCAGATTGAAAGGTATACGCAGAATGAAGTAGATGTCGCGGCATGTCAAGATGTAGTAGAGAATAGGAAAATGATACTAAAAAGTACAACTCTAATAAGACATATAAAAAAATCAACCATGAAAGATTTTTGTATCTGTTTTTCATACATAAAACAAAATTGAGGATTATAACAACTTAAATTTTGCGTTGTCACCGGCTTGTGAAAATAATTGTCTATTATTGAAATAAAAGACAAAATAAAATATTTAAATTTAATATGTATTTCTAAACTAAATGTTTATAGATTAATAATCTAGTGTGGTCAAATTGCAAACAAACATATACAGACATGTAGACAGAGTAAAGCGAAAGACAAAGACACACATCTTAGGTAGATTTTTATGGTTCATTTTTCTTATTGCAAAAAAGGGTTGTTTTTTTTCGTTTCGTTTGTTTTTGTTTATTTTTTCGCTTCGTTTCTGTAATTATCTTCGGCAGTTGCGTCCTTTAAAAGATAGCATCATTTAGACAACCATTGATGTAAGTAGTTGAAAGAAAATTTTTGTTATGTTATATATACATATTTATTTCTGTATATTTTCAGATATTAAATTAATTCATGTCGTCAATGTGGGAAAATGAAAATTTTTATACTTCGTAATTATTGTAAATTATTTTTAAAAGAATCACAAAAATATGTTTTATGATTTTCAGCAAATAAATTAACTAAATTACAAGTTTTCTACAAATTTTTTGAGTTTTTTTCAGTCTACTAAAATTCAGCAAAAAAAATATTAATTTTTAGCAAGGCTTTTTTATTTCTAATCCACTAAGTGTTAGCAAAACTTTTGCTGAATTTACTAATTTTGTTGCTAAAAATCAGCTCACTGATTTTCAGCAAAATATTTTGCAGACATTAGCAATTTTTTTGCAAGCACCCTCCTAACTAAAATTTTGCTGACTCAGCAAATTTTTTTACAAACTTTTTTTTTGCGTGTATATATAAACATTTAGGTTACAAATACACATTTAATCTTTATTAAATTTAAATATTTTATTTTGTCTTTTATTTAATTAATAGACAATTACTTTCACAAGCCGGTGATGACGCAAAATTTAAGTTGTTTTAATCCACAAAAAATCTTCCATGGTTGATTTTTTTATATTATGTCTTACTAGAGTTGTACTTTTTAGTATAATTTTCCTCGTCACTACTACATCGTGACATGCCGCGACATCAAATTTATTCTGCGTATATCTCTTGGTCTGTTTGTCGTTCACAATATTGATGTGCTAGTCAACACAATTTTTTTTAGCAAAATAAATTAGTAAAACATTAGTAAAATATTAGTAAAACATTATAACTATAACTTAAATTTTAGTTTAAAACATAATTTTAGCAAAAAATGTGCTGAAAAATAGTATACCTGATTTACAAGATGTTTTACTAACTTTTCTACTAACTTATTTTTTTGAGTGTAAGAGATACGTGTTCGTTATAAGTTTCTCCTCTCTCACATATTCGAATTTCATTAGTATCGGAGAGAACCTATCAGAAGACTCCCCTTGTAAGAAAAGAATGTCCTAATTTTTTCCAATCATTTTGTGATATATCACTCTGTGGCATGGTAGTTACAATTATTTTAATAAATTCATGTGCATTATTGTTACATCAAAATGTTATTGAACCTCAAACAAAACGAAAAATTACAAGCTTAAATAAATTCTAAATGAAAGCAAAAGTTCATAAACACAATCAAAAGCAAAAAAAAACTTTCGTTTTCATGTCAATACTACAATATTTTAAAAAGATACATTCATTACAAAAACCAGTTTAAACTTTCGTTGATATTGAAATTTCCGTAACATGAGATCAATGAACGGGACACTGTTGTATTCATTCATTTGGATGAAGACCACATTATGAAGTTCAGTTGCATAAAATAAGGTTTTGAGGTTACTCTTACTTACATTGAATTATGATGCGTCTAAGAAAAGTGGAACACCTAGAAATGTGTTAAAAAACTTGGCATAAAATACGGTTTTATGTTAATGTGATTATTTTTTGACACTTCAATATGATAAGACCATTTATTATATAGTTTTTATACGGTTATTAATAGCTCATTTTTTTTTTATATAAATATATTATTTTCTGGTTTTATCAATACATGTGATGTATTCATTTCGGCATCTTTGGTGGTTTCGTATTTGACAGACTTCAAAACTAAAACAAGTTAATTAACATGCATAATGATACCGGTTAAAAAAAAAAAAATATATTAAACAAATTTTTAAATAAATATTTATGTTTATTCTTTTTTTTTTATTATTTGTTTAAACATGACATGTTCGTTTTTTGTTAGTTTCAGTATGTAACCAAAGAATTTGGAATGATAGGAACTTTATCGATAAGTATCGATCAGTACATATTAATAATATACAAATGATGTTTTCCAAGTCAACTGTCCTGCTGGTTTTGGAGACAATATTCGTTGAATCTTGATATTCATAAATTTGAAAATACTTGCATGTTAAAACTATATGGCGTATGATCAATAAATAATAGATATAATAAAATTCCTAATACATCATGTAGTTTTAATATACAAATATTAAAATATTTTTTAAGGAGAATATATTCAAGGATTTTTTTTTCTCCGAAACTAAACCCAGTTGCAACATGACACTCTACGGATCGATAGTATAACAAATAACCTTTATTTAATAAAAAAATATGTTGTTTGAATATTTTGGTTAGTTGATGTCCAAACATCATATATATTTAAATATATAATTTATTTTTTATTTTTTTAAATTTGTTTGGGTACGTGCTGTACATGTATCTTTTAATATAAATATATGTAGTCATTCTTAAACTTTTAGCCTTTAACTTATGTCAGATCTAATCAATTTGTTATTTGATATTCAGTTCCATATGAAACTTGTGCCCGTAGGTTGTTTTAACAATATCTTTTTGTTACAATGTAACGAAATTTTGTTTGAAAGAATCTTTCTTATTTTAGAACTTGTTATTGATCTTCTTATATGGATATGCTGAAATTTCCTGTATTATGTGCGTCATTTAAAGATTTAAATGTAAAAATAAATAACAATCATGTAAAAATTATGTTTTACCTGTCGTTTTGCAAAACTTGATCTTTAATATGAGTTATAATAACACTGTTTAACACTAAAAATGCATCGCAGATGCGACTTATCAATTGTGATAGATTTTAGGACGTAAATCGCGATAATGAACACCAAATTTTAATATTAGCTCCAATTTTTTAAAATATATGCGAATTTAACATTTACCAAAAATCCAGTTTTTTCTTTAAAATTTCTTATTAATACAAATACCTGAATAAACTACGAATAATACTTAATATAGTTTTAAAGTATGGACTTTGAGCATTAAACACCATATAAATTAGTTGCGATGGGGTGAAATCGCAATTAATTGTTTTGTGAATATAATGAAATGCCTTGATCGAATTTGAAAAATTTTAGCACATGCTATTAATTGATCTTCCACTTAATTTATTTCAGCGAAAGAACCATCGCTCTCATATCAATATTTGACGAAAATTCAATCCAAAGTTCAAAATTTTTAAATTTTTTAAAAAATTAGTTTTGTATGTATTTACTACACTAATAGCATCTTCCTTCATAGTATTAATGAATCGATTTCTTTAAAATGGATTCATTGATTTAATGAATAATTTCCTTAACTGAATGAAATTCATTAATATTGTTAATTTTTCCATTAATACTTTTTATGATTTTTTTATAATTTCATAAAAAAAAATCATTATCATTATAAATGAAAAATTTTCGAATTTTTTTCAATCAAAATATTAACTTGTAATGTGGAAAAAAGAGTTTATTATAATTTTTTTATTTTTGTTCTATATAGTACATTTTGGACTAAAAATCGCTGAAGTTCAACTCCTAATATTACAAATGACATAATTTTTTTGTTAGATAGAATTAACTAAAACTTTGAAAAAAATTGATTCGAGTCGATCTTTAAAATTTAGCGTATAAAGCGCTAAAGTGAAATGACTGCAAATTTTTTAAAACATTTGCTTAAGTCGACGTAAGTGCTTTTGTAAAAAGTTAACAGAATTTTATATTTTTTAAATTAAAGAACAAATTGTTTTTGGTTAATATCTCAACCTCTTTAAAAAGTGTGTTATAGAAAAATGTATTTTTTTTTGTAATAAAAAGTAATGAAAATATTTTATGAAAGCTATGAATTTTATTCATTAAACACATGAAACTTTTATAACGTTTATGCTAGCATTAATGAAAAAAAATGTATATACTTTATGAAAATTCATTGGCTCAATGAAGCAATTCATTAAAATAGTTTTAATTAAACATGTTTCATTGATTCAATGAAACTTTTTTTGGGGACTTTTTATGAAAAAAATTCATTGTATTAATGAAGGAATTCTTTAATACTATGTACAAATTTTTACATGTGTTGAACATATTTTAATGTTTTTATTTGAATTTTATTAATTAAGATTAGCAGCAGACTCCATATTTTTAAGGCATAAAAATATATAAAATTTTTGTAGTTTAAGCTATTTTTTTCTTAAACTACAAGAGAAAGTGCGCGAGTTTTTCATAAACTTTAAAAATCTAAGGCCATATTCGTCATCGGCGTCCAAAAGTCCTTTAGAAATGATACGTCGCAACCTCATCAAAATTTTCTGCTATTTTTGAACTGTGTAATTTGGGTGTTTCCCGCGGAATTACCGGGAAGGGAAAATTTTCAATTATTTTAGTTTCCCGCTTTCCCGGGAATTTTATTGGGTAATCCCGGGTGGCAAAGCAGGAATGTGATGCTGTAGAAGAGAAACATTTGAAAAAGTTTTAAATGAAGATAATAACTTAAATTTATGCTCTCAATCTATTTCCAAAAATACCTAAAAAATATTCCTTAAAGAAAGAGTTTGAAGTTTTTGAAGAAAGCGGTAAAAAACTAGAAATATTAAACATTTCCCAGCAAAACACACCTTACTAAACTCGAAGGTTTGGAAGTATTACCCTTTATAAACGGTGTTTTTTTTATAGAGGTATAGAACTTTAAAATGGAATAAAACAAAGATGATTTTTTTAAACTGACATGAAATTTACTTTGTTCGAAAGATAATCTTCTGGCATTATAATTTAAATATGACTTCTGGCATATGACCGCCATTGCTGGCTAGGACGTAGTCTAATCCGTAGGTCAAATTTTCGATGACTTTTTCCAACATTTGTGGCTGTATATTAGCAATAACGGAGCGAATGTTGTCCTCCAAGTGGTAAATCGTTTCGGGCTTATCGGCGTAGACTAGCAACTTCACATATCCCCATAGAAAATAGTCCAGCGGCGTTGAATCACACGATTTGGAGGCCAATCCAAGGGGCCGAAACGTGAAAAGTTTCTTTCAATAAATTAATTGTGTCACTAGCTGTGTGACATGTTGCGACGTCTTGTTGAAACCAGAGCTTATGCGCATCATGGTTGTTTAATTGATGAACGAAAAAGTCAGTCAGTAATCATGGCTCTATACCGGTCATCATTGGTGGATAGACTGATTGGGGTCTTCCTCTATGCTAAGCTCTACAGCAGCAATGACTTCTTCTGCGCTCGCTGTACGACATCTTTGTGGATGCATATTATCATTTAGAGTAAACGTTCCATAGTTAATCGAATTAATTGCTCTGATTGACAGTAAAATGGACGTAGTGCGCGATACGTATTTCGAACAGAACCATGATTTTCAAAATCAATTTGCACAATTTGGAAGCATTGTTCAGGCGTCAGACTATTCATGTTGAAATGCCAAACCAAACTAAACATAAATCACTTGACAGTTGACAAAATGGCCGCCAGTTAAAAAAGTGTTGCCAGCTTACAGTTTCATACCTGTATAAAAAACACCCTTTATTATAATTCTAACTTTTTTTAATATTAAATGTCCCAAAAGCATTGAGTTATGCATTACAGACAACCTTACTTAGATATGAATTATAATGGGTTACCTATATGCATACAAGGGTATAAATAATAAGCCATTATCAGAAGGAAAAAATAATGAGGCTTAAAAATAGATTTAAAAAAAAAATTACGAATTAAAAAAAATATGTTATTAAATTTTTTTAAAACCTGGACATGCCGGAAATCGGTTCCGGGTGGTCTGAATAACAGGCGACAGCTCTATACAATGAGCCACCTACGCATAATCATACATGAATTCGTTCAAGATATACCAAAACTAACACTAAACTTTACATTCAGTTAAATTATAATTTTATATGCTTAAGCAACATTTTTGGACTTTAATATTTTAAATTTTGTTGTACTTTAAAATAATTTCAATAGACATTTTCAATGAAAATTTTCGAGTTGCTTTTCCAGTTTTAAGCTTGATGTTATAGACTTCAAAACAAACTCTTCATCGTACAACTTTATAAATATGCTGAATAATTGGTGCCAAACGATTTATGAAAGAGTTTCATCTACATGTTGAAACTTTTTTCTCTGAGTGTATGGTGCATTTTCGTCTAATTTTCTCATAGTGTATTTTGACATATCATCAATGTTTTTTAATTAAAAATTTTAAAATTGTAAAGTTTTTCAATTTATTTTCTTTTAATTTTTATTTATAAAACCGCTCAAAAATATTGAAAAATTATGTTCTTATGTAAAATATATTTATATATGTATGGGTACACGGAGAGAAGTTTATTGGATGAAAATAAATAATAAATTTTTGTGAACTGAAACATAACTTCAAAAAGAAAACTAAAAAACGCTAAAATACCGTTATCGATTCAAACCTTTTTCAACTTACTATCGTTATCCCTAAAATACCTTTGGCGAAATATTTGAAATACCGTTACCGATATAACTAAAACACCAATAGCCTTTAAATACCATTACCGAAATAAATAAAATACCGTTATAGTAATAATTGAAATAGCGTTATCCTTAAAATAACGTAACCGAATTAACCTGGCAAGATGAGAAAAAAACAATTACTAAAGTAGACATATTTTACCAAATTTTCATCATAGACTAGCGAGTCATTGGAATTCGGGCATAATTTTGCTAAAGATGACAGTGTAACAGTGTAAGAGTGACATTAACTGAATACCTAAAATAACGTTACCTTTAAAATACTTTTTTCAGGCCGAACAATAAAATACCGTTACCGAAATAACTGAGAAACCGTTATCATTAAAATACCGTTGCCGTAATAACTAAAATACCATTACCGCTAAAATACCGTTACCGAAATAATTAATATACCGTTAACGTTAACGCTAAAAACCGTCACCGAAATAACTTAAATATCATTACCCATGAAAATAGCGTTACCCTTACCGATACCCGCATCGAATCGTTCACCATCCAAGGTTTTTTTCTATACTGGAGTTCTTTAAAAAGGAATAATATTTTTTTTTTTAATAAAAGCCATGAAAATACTTCCCTCAGTGTATCATATATAAAGTGGTCTTTGCACTATTGTACATCTTTGAAATTCTTTTGAAATAAAATAAAAGAAATATTCATAGAAACCAAATCCGCAACAGCATAAAGGTAATCAAGTGCTCTTTAGGTGTTATATCATGCCACGATGTAGTCAAAGCAGTTTTTTCTGTGTGTTAGTCATATAAATAATATTTATTAATGAATACTTACAGTTGGGAGCTCTTCTGAGTACATGTAAGTACTTTTTGTACCTAAAGATTCAGGCCGAACAATATTTGACACTAGAGTAGCGTATTCAGGTGAAAAATCGGAACATTTTTATCTTAATCGATTCTTTTCCCGTTAATATAGCTCGAACGCCTGTTGCCGGAGTGTGATTATGAGACAAGATTTGGATTCAGTGTACCTTAAACCTTTAAAAAAGTATTTGTTTGTTCTAGTGTCAATTATTGTTCGGCCTGAAAAAAGTACTTACATGTACTCAGAAAAGCTCCCCCACTATATGTACAATTTTTAAAAGTAAATACAGTTTTTACAATTTATGCATTCAAGTAAAATAAGTAAAAATTTCTTTTGGAATTACACAAATTTATGAGCGTTTCTACGTAACACAAAACAAGTGAGAAATGTTAAATTCGGCTGTGCCGAATATTTGGATACCCTCCCTTACATATACTCAGAAGAGCTCCCTACTGTATGTAGAAATACAGTTTTTACAATTTATGCATTCAAGTAAAATAATTAAAAATTTCTTTTGGATTTATACAAATTTATGAGCGGTTCTACGTAACACAAAACAAGTGGGAAAGATTTAATTCAGCTGTGCCGTATATTTGGATACCCTCCATCTCGGTATTTTTATTATTATACATTTCATGTGATATTTCTTAAAAATAATAATTACAGTTCAAATTTTGTTTTTTTTCTTAGCTATAATTATTGGTCTCCAATTTATATTTTTCATCTCTACCATAACAAATATTACTTGCTCCATAATAATTATAAATAATTATTACTAAGCAATGAAAAAAACAAATTGGACGAAAATAGTTATGAACAAGGAATTTTTTATATGTTGCTAACTACACAGAAAAAACTAAAAACGGGTTTCAATAAAAAAATTGTTTTAATCAATTAATACTTTAATTGATTTTGCACCTAATACGGCAATGATAATATCAATTAACACTTTTATTGAAAATTAAAAAGGAAAAAAAAATAAATAAATAACTGCAATAAAAATGCAAATTATTTAAGTTCGAGGCCATTTTCAATATTTCTTTATTAGGATATTGTCCTAACAAATAATCTATAGAGTTTTTGTTTTCAAATTTATTAATTGGCCACTTTCAGGAATGTGTTGTTAGATCTATTTCGGGGTTTTTCTAGGTTCCCATCATCAGAACATTCATTTTCATTTTCATTGCACAATTAAAGGTCGAAAAAGACATAATTTTTATTTTTAATAAAAATTATATCAAACTCGTTATAAATAACTTCTACAAAAAATATGATACTCACAAAAAAAGTGTGTGAACGATACGTTGGTATATGTGTTTTTGATAATGATGATTCTGTTTGTATATTTGTGTGGATGCTTGTTTCGTTTGTAAACTTCAAATGCATTTGGTACTAAAAATTTTCTATTTAAGCTGTAGTGTATGAAAAAATAATTTAAAAGTCAATTAAAATATTAATTGATTCAATTAAATATTTGTTAAGAAATAAAATTAATTTAAATCAAATCTTTAATTAGATATTTTAGGTTGATAATTTTTTCTGACAATCAATTCTGTATATTTCGGCCATAGTTATTTCAATGGCGTACTTAATTTGTTGGCCTATGTTGCAGTTTTTCCGCAAAATGACTTTAAAGTTTTATGCATCTTCGTTCTGTTTTTTATATACAAAAATTTCCAAATGCAATAAATTTGACTTCTATCTATTAAAATCTGAGGACCAAAACTTAAAATCAAACTCGCTGTTAATCTTTTTAGCTATATTTTTCGATTTTCTCGAATTCTATCTATAATTAATCGGGCTTATCAAATGTTCACACAGTGAAAGCTTCATTTAAGATGAGTTATATTATTGAGAAAAAAGTTGTTTAATCAAAGCAATTATTATGCAATATTCGCGATTTGTTTAAAATTTACTTGGCACCATAGCTTTCCAGGATCACCGCAAGGTCCAGTTTTTAGTATGATATGTAAATACATTTCAAAAGTATGTTATCAAATTTTCAGTGAAAAATATTTATAGCAAAAAACTTTGTTTTGGTACATATTTGTCACAAAAGTATGATTTTTGTTAGAAAAAACTTTTTATATATAAACATTATTGGCTGATTTTTTGCATATAGACGTTTTAAAGGTATTCACATATTATCACATATTGGACTCTGCGTTCATCTTGGAAAGCTATGCTGCCATAGAAAATTTTTGAGATATCGCTCGTTTTGCATATGAGGCACTATATTAAAGTAATTGTTTTCTTGATGCAACACCTCTTCTTAATAAGCTCTTTCTGCTGCATGACCATTTGATAAGGTCAGTTGTGAGTTTCGCGTTAAAATTCGCTTAAACTGTAACAATGTGAAAAAATATGAAAAACCACTAAATATCGGATTTAATCTACTGTTTTGTGAATCAAATATGTGCATCAAACAACATTTAAATAGAGATGGGTCTGGCTGATTGCAATTTTAAAACGTTATATATAAAAGACTGTATATACATGCGCCAAACTTTAAAGTAAATTTTTGGTAAAAATTTAGCATTGATTGAATAATAAAGTACGCCATTGCAATCAGCGTACTTGAAATGTATACAATTGGTGGTTATAACCTTATTAATTTTTAAAATTTATGACTTTGTCTTCCTGTGTAATAATTATGAATCAATCATTTTAAATATTCCTTGAATTATGATGTGAGCAATTTTTTTCGGATACCAAAATTTTGATAAAAATTATTTTTGGTCTTTGCAAAAAATAGCAAAACAACAAATATTTTGAAAGAAAAAGAAAAAAACTTTGAAAGCGTGAATGACTATGCAAAAGCTGTTTTAAGACCAAAAATTAAAAAAATGGCATAAAAGCAAATATGAGTAAAAATTGAAAGAAATCTTATTTGTCTTCTCTGATCAACACACCAAAAAATATTATTCATTCATTTCAATACAAACAATTATTACACTCACAATATTTTTCCGGTAAAGACTACTGAATATACACATTCAATTAATTGAAAATCATTTAAAAAAGGACTACTTACTTTTCGTTTTAAGCAATTGTGTTTTTTAGTTTATATTCAACTGCTGAAAAATTATTTGACCAAATCGGTAAAAACAATAGATTATTTTCGTTTTTTTTTAATACTTAATATAATATAACAACTTTTTGTTTTAAATAGAAAATGTTTACTGAATGTTTTAACTTTAACAAATGGTAAAAAATAGTAGCATTATTCGGAAAAATTATTCAGCAGATACAAAATTGCGTAACATCTGTATTTTTAACTAAAAAATCGAGAAAATCAAGTTTTTCACATAATAAAAATTTCTTTAAATCGTCAAATTCTGCTGTTTGTATTGGTTTGAGATGATTTTGCAACCTAAATAAGTTTTATTATTATATTTATTTTGGTTATCAAAGCGATTCCTATTCCTATTTTCACTTTTACCATCACCTAAGTTTCTGAACCACCTCAATTTCTCTCAAATAATACAAATGTTAAAAAATCGAAAATCAAAAATTGGACAAATAATAAACACACAGAAATATCTAATCTAAAGTACAAGTGTACTTTTATATGATAATGTATATGAAAATGTATGAAATAACTATTCCGCAAATATCCGGCATTCGTCAAAGTGCCGAGTGCACTATTCGTAACATCTATAATTAATAGTATATTAACATTAGCGAAATTCTTAAGAACACCATGGCGTATGATGAATAATTAATTGTAATATTATTCATACGTCTGATGTACCGCCTATACATATTAAAATGCACTAAAACCGAAAAATATGCTCTTATAAAAAATAATGATGAAAAATTAAATAAATAGTATTTTTATTTATATTTTAAACGTCTATGAACTTGAAAGTCTGTTAAGAGGTTTCTCAAAAACTTCAAAGAAAAATTATTCTTACTTTAGGCACATTTTAAAAATAATGATTACTAAGAACGACTGATTTTAGTGAAACCTGGTAAAAACATTCACCAAGATAATGTGGAATTTAGGTGTTTTTTACATTTTCAAAACTCGTTATAAATGGTCCGCCATCTAACGTTTTTTTTTTTTCAACTAGTGCTTATTTCGTGAATGGTAACACTTAGTTCATGTCTGATTTGACAGATAATTAGTTTTATCTTTCCGCTAAACGAATATGGTTGTGTATACGCTTGAACAACGCTGGGAAATATTACGACATTACTTTAAAAATCATGGTAATGTTGCAGAATGTGTGCGAAAATTGCGTACGGATTTTGGAAGAAGAGAAGCACCTTCAGCACCGTATGTTCGTTATCTTGGGAAAAAAAGTGAAAGAAACTGGCATCCTCATCGATAAACCAAAGCGTGAAAAGCCAAAAACAGTGCGTACACCCGAGAATATTGCTGCTGTGGCAGAAAGTGTGCGTGAAGCGCCATCAACATCAATTCACCGTCGTTCTCAACAATTGAACATTTCGGAGACATCATTGAGACGAATTTTGCATAAAGACCTTGGTATGACGCCATACAAAGTCCAATTGGTTCCGGAGTTGAAGCCAACTGACCATCCAATGCGTTTTCGCTTCGCTAAGTGGGCCTGCGATCAACTTACAGAAGATGCCGATTTTGACAAAAAAAATGGACCGATCATGTAGGCTACTGCATGGCCAGCCAAGGCAGCCATTTGAATGAAATTATTTTCCATTATTAACCGGAAGGATTGTACTTTCAAATTAAAAAAGAAATTTGAGAAAATATTCAGTAGTTTTTTTTATAGCATTTTCAAAAAAAAGAAAGTTATTTGGCGGACCCTTTAGTTTGCGCTTAGTAGCTGCTTAAAGTTGGGGTTTTTTTAAACAAATTTGTACACTTAGAATACTATGTAGATACACACAAAAAAATCTTTGCCAAATAATTAGGCGCATTTCAACTAATAAAGTTTACTTACAAAAGATATGCGAAAACTAGTAATATTTTACCTAAATTTAACTTGTTTCTACATAATTATTGAACAATTTATGCGAACAATTTTATTAGTTGAAATGCTTCTAGTTACTTGGCAACGATTTTTGTGTGTGTAACAGAACAGCCAAGTTACCTCTTCTCCAAAATAAAATTTAGTGGGCTACCCCGTGGGAAAAGAATTATCCGGAAAAAACATAAAAATTTAATGTCAAAGAGACAATTCTTCATTTCAACAGATAGTCTTTGGAACAAACTCCCCTACAGAATTCAAACCATAAGCAATGCATTTCAGTTTAAAAAGGAGTTACAAAATCTTTTTAACTTGTCATAAACTCGTAAACTTTGTCATAATCAAATTGGGTTTCTTAACTTTAATTACACTAATTTTATATTTCACTTAATAATTAATTCTTAAAAATATAATTTTGTTTCCTATTTAACTTTTTTTTTTTTTGTTTTTCTTAAAATTGTTATATTTAAATATCCATTCAAAATGTATATATTACACTACTAGCACTGTCATTTATAAGATATCAATCTTGTTGTGCTAGTTTATAACTAGTTTTCAAATAAATAAATAAAAAAATAAAAATAAAGACCACTGCAAATGTAGTTAAAAACAAATGAAATTTCACTTAAAGAAGGGACGATTTACATATCAGTAAATTCAACTAATATTGTCATTTGTTTTTTACTTTTCAAAAAATTAAAAACAATTGTAGTAAAAATGAACCACATATGCAGTAAAAAATAACAAACATTTATTTGTTATTTAAATTTATTTTCATCGGGATAAACATTAATTGCGTTTATAGTAATTAAATGTGCTAAAGTCCCAAAACTTATTTAACAAATTGTGAAAAGCATCTGATGTAGGCGTGTCCCTATCCGGATTTCATTCCTGCCTAAGGAAATCTTCAGGGGACTTTGTTATTAGAATTTCTAGAGATATTTGTTATGTTAAATCACAAACTCAATGAGAATTTCTTGTCATCGTCTAGGAGCGAGATTCAAAATTTAAAATATCAAAGAAAAAACACAAACAACAACAAAAAATTGTCACAATTGGCTTTGTCATCTTCCAAATACTACTCTGTTTTTTTTTGACAGACCTAGCAATGTAGTGACGTTTATTCAAGTAAATCAACAATAGAAAATCATATGTTTTCTATTAGTGTCAGTTACATTTAAATTTGCACAAGCACCTGCATATTTGTTATTTAAATTTATTTTCATCGGGATAAACATTAATTGCGTTTATAGTAATTAAATGTGCTAAAGTCCCAAAACTTATTTAACAAATTGTGAAAAGCAATCTGATGTAGGCGTGTCCCTATCCGGATTTCATTCCTGCCTAAGGAAATCTTCAGGGGACTTTGTTATTAGAATTTCTAGAGATATTTGTTATGTTAAATCACAAACTCAATGAGAATTTCTTGTCCTCGTCTAGGAGCGAGATTCAAAATTTAAAATATCAAAGAAAAAACACAAACAACAACAAAAAATTGTCACAATTGGCTTTGTCATCTTCCAAATACTACTCTGTTTTTTTTGACAGACCTAGCAATGTAGTGACGTTTATTCAAGTAAATCAACAATAGAAAATCATATGTTTTCTATTAGTGTCAGTTACATTTAAATTTGCACAAGCACCTGCATATTTGTTATTTAAATTTATTTTCATCGGGATAAACATTAATTGCGTTTATAGTAATTAAATGTGCTAAAGTCCCAAAACTTATTTAACAAATTGTGAAAAGCAATCTGATGTAGGCGTGTCCCTATCCGGATTTCATTCCTGCCTAAGGAAATCTTCAGGGGACTTTGTTATTAGAATTTCTAGAGATATTTGTTATGTTAAATCACAAACTCAATGAGAATTCTTGTCCTCGTCTAGGAGCGAGATTCAAAATTTAAAATATCAAAGAAAAAACACAAACAACAACAAAAAATTGTCACAATTGGCTTTGTCATCTTCCAAATACTACTCTGTTTTTTTTGACAGACCTAGCAATGTAGTGACGTTTATTCAAGTAAATCAACAATAGAAAATCATATGTTTTCTATTAGTGTCAGTTACATTTAAATTTGCACAAGCACCTGCATATTTGTTATTTAAATTTATTTTCATCGGATAAACATTAATTGCGTTTATAGTAATTAAATGTGCTAAAGTCCCAAAACTTATTTAACAAATTGTGAAAAGCAATCTGATGTAGGCGTGTCCCTATCCGGATTTCATTCCTGCCTAAGGAAATCTTCAGGGGACTTTGTTATTAGAATTTCTAGAGATATTTGTTATGTTAAATCACAAACTCAATGAGAATTTCTTGTCCTCGTCTAGGAGCGAGATTCAAATTTAAAATATCAAAGAAAAAACACAAACAACAACAAAAAATTGTCACAATTGGCTTTGTCATCTTCCAAATACTACTCTGTTTTTTTTGACAGACCTAGCAATGTAGTGACGTTTATTCAAGTAAATCAACAATAGAAAATCATATGTTTTCTATTAGTGTCAGTTACATTTAAATTTGCACAAGCACCTGCATATTTGTTATTTAAATTTATTTTCATCGGGATAAACATTAATTGCGTTTATAGTAATTAAATGTGCTAAAGTCCCAAAACTTATTTAACAAATTGTGAAAAGCAATCTGATGTAGGCGTGTCCCTATCCGGATTTCATTCCTGCCTAAGGAAATCTTCAGGGGACTTTGTTATTAGAATTTCTAGAGATATTTGTTATGTTAAATCACAAACTCAATGAGAATTTCTTGTCCTCGTCTAGGAGCGAGATTCAAAATTTAAAATATCAAAGAAAAAACACAAACAACAACAAAAAATTGTCACAATTGGCTTTGTCATCTTCCAAATACTACTCTGTTTTTTTTGACAGACCTAGCAATGTAGTGACGTTTATTCAAGTAAATCAACAATAGAAAATCATATGTTTTCTATTAGTGTCAGTTACATTTAAATTTGCACAAGCACCTGCATATTTGTTATTTAAATTTATTTTCATCGGGATAAACATTAATTGCGTTTATAGTAATTAAATGTGCTAAAGTCCCAAAACTTATTTAACAAATTGTGAAAAGCAATCTGATGTAGGCGTGTCCCTATCCGGATTTCATTCCTGCCTAAGGAAATCTTCAGGGGACTTTGTTATTAGAATTTCTAGAGATATTTGTTATGTTAAATCACAAACTCAATGAGAATTTCTTGTCCTCGTCTAGGAGCGAGATTCAAATTTAAAATATCAAAGAAAAAACACAAACAACAACAAAAATTGTCACAATTGGCTTTGTCATCTTCCAAATACTACTCTGTTTTTTTTGACAGACCTAGCAATGTAGTGACGTTTATTCAAGTAAATCAACAATAGAAAATCATATGTTTTCTATTAGTGTCAGTTACATTTAAATTTGCACAAGCACCTGCATATTTGTTATTTAAATTTATTTTCATCGGGATAAACATTAATTGCGTTTATAGTAATTAAATGTGCTAAAGTCCCAAAACTTATTTAACAAATTGTGAAAAGCAATCTGATGTAGGCGTGTCCCTATCCGGATTTCATTCCTGCCTAAGGAAATCTTCAGGGGACTTTGTTATTAGAATTTCTAGAGATATTTGTTATGTTAAATCACAAACTCAATGAGAATTTCTTGTCCTCGTCTAGGAGCGAGATTCAAAATTTAAAATATCAAAGAAAAAACACAAACAACAACAAAAAATTGTCACAATTGGCTTTGTCATCTTCCAAATACTACTCTGTTTTTTTTTGACAGACCTAGCAATGTAGTGACGTTTATTCAAGTAAATCAATTTGAAATAATAAAAAAACTACTGTATAAAATAAATGTAAAATCATAATACAGTAATTTGATGTGGTTTGATGTTTAAAACAAACTACAATTGTAGTTAAAACTGAAATTTCTTCTACGAATGACTATTACAACTCAAACAACTACAAATATTTACAGCAGAAGTTCCCTGAGTGTAGAATAATACAATGTTTGAATTGTTATAACTTTTAAACGCGTAAATATAAAATTAAAAACTGTGTGGAATTTTAAATATCAAATCCTCTTCTTTAAACATTACTGCACAAAAGAAATTTTTTTACGCGAAAAGGGTAACAAAATAAAAAAAATTTCCTTAATTCGCGAATATCTCAAAAAAAAAATATAATTTTTCTGAAATTTATTTTACAATTAACTTAAAGTATCACTGTCAACATACAAAAATTTCAAGTTGGGAATCAGAGAGGTTCAAAAATAAATGGAACTTTTTCGAAAGTATCTTTAATATTTAATATAAAATTTTTTATATTCATATAGCACATTACGACATATTTCAATTTTTTTTCTCACATTGTAAAAACGATATGCATGTTAAACAGCAGACCACATCTAGTAAAACTACGTACACAGATTTTCGGTATCACATCCTATGTCCTTTAAAGAGGACATTTAAAGTTACATTTTGAAATAAATAAATTAAATACTTGTACTTATTAAGTGATGATAATATGGGTATCATATGAGAGATCATAATCTCTTGTATTAAACAAAATTATTGTTAGTAATATTTCAGGACCAATAAATGAAAAGAAATAAATGTAAAAATAGAGGTTGAAGTATTTAAAACTATCCTTGCTTTAACCGCTTAATATATGATCTGAACATTCGGATTATTTTCCCACGGGCAGGGCCGAAGGGGTATATGCCTCTTGACAGTCTCGCCAAGCCGCTTAAGCGAGAAACTCGAACTTTGATGTGTGTGTCTTTGTTTCAGTCTAGACATACGCTTAGACGTTTCTTTTTTTTTTTGGAAATTCGTACAGGTAAAATTGTCAAAAAATCTCCTCCCTGACGGCCTGCTCAAACTTCTTAGTTTTGAGACCAGAAATCTATATATATAAAAAGAAGTGTACATTTTGATTGTCACTCCATAACTCGAAAACGGCTGCATAAAATAAAAAATGGCTGAATACGTTTTGTAGAACATGCAAAAATATTTTCGTTTGGTCAAGATGTGGTGATTTTTCTGAACATTAGTTATTTTCATATAAATTGTGTGAATATCAAAATTTTTGAAAATAAAATTTGAAGGCAAAACAACGTTTGTCGGGTCAGCTAGTTTAATATAAAGGGTCCGCCAAATAACTTTTTTTTTTTTTGAAAATGCTATAAAAAAAACTACTGAATATTTTCTCAAATTTCTTTTTTTATTTGAAAGAACAATCCTTCCGGTTAATAATGGAAAATAATTTCATTCAAATGGCTGCCTCTGCTGGCCATGCAGTAGCCTACACGATCGGTCCAATTTTTAAGCACATTATCGAATTTTCGATTGTTTGCAGCTGTATTTCACCAATGGCTTCACGAATATTGTCCTTTAAAGCGTCAATTGTGTCTGGCTTGTTGGCGTAACACTTATCTTTGACGGAACCCCACAAATAATAGTCCAACGGTGTCAAATCGCAGCTCCGAGGTGGCCAAACGACATCAGCTCTGCGGCTGATAATGCGATCTTCAAAAGCAGGGCGCAAAACATTGAGTGTAGCTTCGGCTGTGTGGCACGTAGCGCCGTCCTGTTTGAAACCAAATGTTGCCAATATCCTCCTCTTCAATTTTTGTGAACAAAAATGGGTTCAACATGGCCCGATAACGATCGCCATTGACTGTCTGCAACATTACCATGATTTTCAAAGTAATGTCGCAATATTTCCCAGCGTTGTTCAAGCGTATACACAACCATATTCGTTCAGCGGAAGGATAAAACTAATTATCTGTCAAATCAGACATGAGCTAAGTGTTACCATTCACGAAATAAGCACTAGTTGAAAAAAAACGTTAGATGGCGGACCCTTTATATGTTTCTTTGAATATGACCTAACTCCTTGATATATTACTTCTAGAAATTTTGGTCTGGAACATGGCAAAAATAGGTATGAAAATATGTAAACTAATCTCCCTAACGGCCACGCCATACCGTTAATCCAGGGTGAAGAGCTGTCCAAACCTCTGTGGTTAAAAATTTTAAGATTTTTTTTAAGTTTAAAATAAATGTTCCTACGCTCAAAAAAACTTAGTAAAGTCAGCAACAAATTTTGCTGAGTCAGCTAAATTTTAATCAGGAGGGTGCTTGCAAAAAAAAAGCAAAATCTTTTGCTGAAAATCAGCGAGCTGACTTTTAGCAACAAAATTAGTAGATTCAGCTATAGTTTTGCTAACACATAGTTGATTAAAAATTAAAAACTCCTTGCTAAAAGCTAACAAAATTTTTGCTGAATATTAGTAGACTCAAAAAACTTAAAAAATTTGCAGAAAAACTATACTTCAGTTAATTTATTTGCTGAAAATCACAAACATTTTTTCTGATTCTTTAAAAAAATAATTTACAATAAGTTATAAGTTACAAAATATAAAAATATTCATACTCGCACATTGACGACATGAATTAATGTAATATATGAAAATATATAGAAATAATTATATATAACATAAACAAAATCATCTTTCAACTACTTACATCAATGGCTGTCTAAATGATGGCATCTTTTAAAGGAAGCCTTAGATAATTCTGAAAACGAAAAAATAACAAAGTATGACATATGCAACCCTTTTTTGCACTAAGAAAGAGGAAAACTAAGAAATTTATCAAAGATGTGTATCTTTGTCTTTCGCTTCAGTATGTCTGCCTGTACGTATATTTGTTTACAATTTCAAATTGCAAATTTGACCATACTACATTAATAATCATTTTAAGCATTTAGTTTACAATCACACATTTAATCTTTATTAAATTAAAATACTTTATTTTGTCTTTATTATTTTCACAACACAAAATTAAAGTTGTTTTAATGCAAAATTGTTGTTCTATGTTTTCATACATAAAACAAAACTTTCGATATAAAAATCTTCTATGGTTGATTTTTGATATGTTTTATAAGAGTTGTAGTACTTTCTGGTATTATTTCCCCCTTCTCTACTACATCTTGACATGCCGCGACATCTACTTTATTCCACGTATATTTTTCAATTTGGTTATCGTCCACACTATTAATGTGCATATCAGCTCAATTTTTAGCAAAATAAATTAGTAAAACATTAGTAAAATATTAGTAAAACATTAGCTCAAGCAGTTAAGTGCTGAATAAGTATAAATAAAAAAATTAAATTTCATAAGTTTGTACTTAAATCCAAATAACGGCATGGCTGTATCATTTCAGTTAGAAAATTTAAATTTGAAATATTTGTTCACTGTTGTAAGGGCTAATTCACTGATGAGTTATATTTTGGAACTTTTGAATAGAACGTTGTTAAATGCGGGCTTATTTTGGGAAAGTCTATCCCTAAACTTGCTTTGAAGATTGCTGAGCCAGCGTAGAGGTAATTCTAAAAAAGTCGAAAAAGCGAAAGATCTCCAGCTTATGCACACATCATAAACCGTTGAATTTATGCACTTTTTCTCTGCGTAATCGATATGGGCTAAAAGTATAAAATTTTAAATAACTTTTTTCAGGTATGGGTTAATTCACTGTATATACCTTTTGGGTTTTCAATTTATTTTTTGATCAATGGTATAATCTTTAACTTCGAGCTCATATATTAGTTCTCATGTAGTGAGTAAACTAGTTTATATGAATGTTTGATGTTTGGCATGGGATTGCTACCCTCTTTCAAAACGTGTTCTGATGATGGGAACCTAGAAAATTCCCGAAATATATCTATCAACACATTTCTGAAAGGGTCAAATAATAAATTTGAGAACAAAAAAACTCTATAGATTAATAAAGAAATATAGAGTATGGCCTCGAACTTGAATAATTTTCATTTTCATTATATATTGTCGCATTTAAAGCGTGGTGACTGTTTATTAGTATGTCCCGAATTTAAAATTATTGAGCTGTTATGAATAAAAAACCAAAAATTTTTTGGAATTACTTATGGTGTTTTCTTTTCTGGAAATAAGTTTTGCATTTTAAAGTGCAAACATTTTAAACATTTCACCCTCGCCCCAATAAAATGTTTCATTTTTACAAACAGAATAGAACACAATTTTATCACATATTGCTTTCTTCAAACATGTGTGTTTATACAATATTGTTATGGCAGTCCCGGTTCGAATCTCAGCCAACATGAAAGAATTTTTTTTTGAGTAACTATTTTTTTTTTAATTAAGTTTTATATTATAATTTTGTTTTTTCTAACGAATTTTAGGTCAAAAATTATTAAATACTTGCAAACAGAAAAAATAAAATATTATAACATAAAACAAAATGAATAAAACTCCTAAATTATAATAAAAAAAAATAGTGGTCCAATGAAGGCTTGAACCTAGGACCTTATGCATCAGAAGCCAGCACACTACCCTTTGGCTACCAAGGTGAGAGTTTTCTTGCAAACAATCTCATGTGTATGTATTATAAATACATACACATGAGATTGATAAATCGAAAAAACAGGGCAAAAACAACCCTGTAAATAATTTGTTGGCGCTAAATTTTCACTTTTTGTCTTTTTTATGGCAACATTTTTAGAAAGAAACACGGCACCCTCTCAGGGTGCTCACCTTATTTTAGAAAAGAACACAAAAAAGGAAATTCGAGGGCAAAGCTCAAAAAAATGTGACATTTTTGTCAGAAAAGAAAACGCCATTAGAGTTGCTACCCGCTGCCTTCGTAGTGTATTTTTAAAATTTTTTTCAAAGTAGAGTTCAAAAATGTGAAATGCTGATATTATTGTAAGAAGATTTATAAAATTTCCATAGATAAATTTTGGTCCAGCTCAGCATCATTTAATTTGAAACAAGTAAATTTATTTATTTCTTTTTTTAAATTGAAAGATGCAGTATTTTATGGACATTTTATAAATATATTTCCAAAAATATGCTGATGAATTTCATATCAAAACCGATATTCGTTGAACCCGACCCCCTCAGAATTTGATGAAATTTAGCATATAGCTACATTTTACCTATACAAACACAACCTCATATTCAGAAATTGCATTTTTGAAAATATGTGGGCGTTGCAAGGTATCGAAGTTTTTGAAAAATCACGATAACATGTACTTTCAAGCTGAGATTACTACGGAATGGCTGAACCGATTTCAAAGATTTTGGTACCATTAGAAAGGTATTTCAATTAGCTTTCGAAAACATACACTGGAATTATAGCATTGCAAATAAAAACCAAATTCAAACGGCGAAAGACCTTTATCATTGGGCTGTACAAACTTATAAGACCTCCATAGAAGTTGCTTAAGCAGACGCTGACGACTATAATAAAACAAAAGAAGAGCTATTTTAAAGGTATAAAAATGCTAAAACTATTACAGGAACTCAAAGCTTCCATTCTTTTATACCTTTAGATGAAACTTCACTAAAAGTTAGCAAATATTCCGAAAGTCAGCAGTATGCGCAATATTATATATTAAATCTAAAAAATGAAAATAAAAAAAAATTTACCAAGGGTAAATCCTTATTTTGGGGGTGTCTGAAAATTTGATAATACGATTCTTGTTCTAATCCATTAGAATTACAAAAAAATCTGTATAACTTTCAAAGTATAGTTACTTTATTCTTTTTTGTCACACAATGATATCAAAATATAAGGAAGTTAACAAGAGATGCATTTACTTAAAAAAATTTAAAAAAAAAAGAAAAAAGAACGCCACTTTAGTTTTTAGATATGTTGTATATATTAAATAGACCCTTCTAAAAAAATTTTTTTTTGGAAAAAACACTTGGCCTTTGAAGTGTTTTCCCAGTTTAAAGTTTTATTTTTGGCAAAAAAAAATTTCAGTGTAATATAAAATTTTAACAGTATATGTTTTCGAAAGCTAATTGAAATACCTTTCTAATGGTACCAAAATCTTTGAAATCGGTTTTAGCCATTCCGTATTAATCTCAGCTTGAAAGTACATGTTATCGTGATTTTTCAAAAACTTCGATACCTTGCCACGCCCACATATTTTCAAAAATGCAATTTCTAAATATGAGGTTGTGTTTGTATAGGTAAAATGTAGCTGTGTGCAAAATTTCATAAAATTCTGAGGGGGTCGGGTTCAAAATGTGCATTTTTTTATAGGTTTTGATATGAAATTCATCTGCTAAGCATTACCAAATTTTTGAGCCTAATATTGTCAAAAATTCAAAAAAAATATGGCTATCAAATTGTAAGCATTCTCAAATTTTTTATTTTTTTATTTTTCCCATAATCAACTGGATAAGATGCATTGTTTGAGCACTATTGCGTAAAATTGGCCACTTTCAGGACCCCCTAGTGTGTATTCAAACTTAAAAACGTTTTATACGGGAGCTTTTTGAAAAACAACTATATGGGCCCACACAACACACACAGAGAAAAATGTAGCTATTTGCCAAATGAGATTCGGTTACTGCGACTTAAATTAGGTTATTATTAATTTCAGTCGGTTGGTACAATAGGGCATTAGTTTTCACAACAAAGTTCGGTTATTTCAACTGAATTTTATTTGCAACCCCCAAAATTTTCAGAAATCTAATATAATTATCGTTGTACTAACTGAATTTATAAGTTGTTACCATTAAAATACATTTTTCAATTCGGTTGGCACTTTATTTCTCTCTGTGCAGTCGCATAGAAATTAATAAAGCTCCATATCAATTTTTTTTTTTTAATCGGGAGTATTATCATAAAATATTAGCAAATTCTAGTAATAACGAGAAAGAAGAAAATACATTTTCAATTTCTGTGATATTTTCTTTCGCAGATTGTAATATCTACTAAAATGTCGTTGGAAATTAAAAGCAATATTGAATTAAATTTTTTACTTAGAAAGCTGGGGTTAATACACTCTGGGAACTTCTGCTTTAAAAATATGTAGTTGTTTGGATTGTGATACAGTTTATTTACTTTTAATGTAAATGTCAGTCATTTGTAGAACAACTTTAATTTTTTTCTAACCCTGTAGTTAGTTAAAAAAAAACAAACCACATAAAATGACTGTTTTATGATTTTACATTAATTTTTTACAGTTGTTTTTTTGTTATTTAAAAAAATAAAAAAATAATTGTTTGTTAATTTTTTAATAACATATGTGGTTCATTTTTACTACATTTGTTGGTAATTTTTTGAACATTACAAACAAATGACAAATGTTAGTTGAGTTTAATGAAATGTTAGTCGTCCTCTCTTCAACTGAAGTTTCATTTGTTTTTGACTACAATTGCTGTCGTTTTTACCTACATAGTATCTTTAGTGTATGATTAAAATCATAATTGAAACTGAAATCAATTAAAGTGTTAACATTTATTTTAATTAATACGACAATTTACTTAAAAGGACTGAATTCAATAAAATTTTTTAATGAAGTAACAAATATTTTAAGATACTATTAGTGAGTTTTTTTTTCGATTTTTTTTTTCATAAAAGTTTCTATAACTGTGCCCAGAATATGTATTTAAAATTTCAGGTCAAAATTCAAAATTGAAAAAAGTTATACCGAAGTTTATCTATAAATATTTTATAAAATATAAGTAAAATATAATTTAAAAAAACTTTAAACTCGTTTTTCTCGAAATGATATTTTTCAAATTTGCGCAAACTTTAGGTTAACAACTTTTTATCCGATTTTAATAAAGCATGGCTCATTTTGTTTATTATTATACCTCTTGTGCATTCCCCCACAGATCTGGTGAGCGCGGAAAAACTGAGTCTGTTTTTAAATTTTTTTTTTTCAAATACGCGTCATTTTTCGAAAAAAACGCTTTACTTCCGGTTTTGGTGGGGGGATGCACAACTAAATATGTCTATATTACGTAAAATGCCATTTGCGCAGATTTGGGCTCTTTTATTTTTACGTCGACTTTAATGCCCTCTAGCGAAAAAAAATATAATTAAAAAACAAACATTTTTTTTATAAAATATAGATCCTAAGTTATCCTATATAAAAAAATTTAGCTCCAAAAATAAATTTTTCACATAAAAAAAATATTTAAAAAGGGTATTTTTTAACTTCACTTGCTTATAAGTAGTACTTTAATTGAATTTCGATTTTAGTTATTTCTTTTTAAATGAAACTAAATCTGCGGGTTTGCTTGTTAGTCGTAACATTTAATCACTAAATGATTTTTTAAGACTTGTCAATTTTAAAATTGAATATAATATGAGCATTTTTATTAGATTATTTAAACACAAACAAGTTACGAAAGTATAATTAATTGATAATTAATTTTAGCCGCTATTGTTAATTACTGAACAAATATTACCAAAAATACAGTATGGAATTGCAAACATGTGCATTAGAGGTGTTCAACTTTGTATGGCCGTTTTTCAAAATGAGTTCTAAAGTCAAGATATTGGCTAGTTTGGTTCCTTTGTATGTAAAAACATTTAATATGAAGTTTGGTGCCGATTGGATAAAGAAAACACGAGGCGGAAATAGATTGAAAATTGAAAGTGTGTTTTGTATGGGGGAAAATGGCTTTTTTTTAGGTTTTTTTCAAAAAATTGTTAATATTGAAGCAGTTTTTATTCCATATTATAAATTAATCGAGATGAAGACAGAAAAGTATTTTCAAAAAGATATAAAAATCCAAAATCGGTTGAGAATTACCTGAGTAAAAAAAAATACCCCAGACCACTAATGTGCCAAATACCACTTGATCAAACATTTTGAGCCCACATCCTAAACGTTTTCGAAATTAAATACCAAAATATTTTTTTTTTACTTACTGTACCCATTAACTGTTAGTTATGAAAACGCAGCTTCATTAAAATCAATAGTTTTCTATTTATAAATAGAATTTTTTTTTTTTGTTATAATTTTTATTAAAAATAAAAATTATTTTTTTTCGACCTTTAATTGTGCAATGAAAATGAAAATTATTCAAGTTCGAGGCCATACTCTATATTTCTTCATTAGGATATTGTCCTAACAAATAATCTATAGAGTTTTTTGTTTTCAAATTTATTATTTGACCCTTTCAGGAATGTGTTGATAGATCTATTTCGGGAATTTTCTAGGTTCCCATCATCAGAACACGTTTTGAAAGCGGTAACAATCCCATGCCAAACATCAAACATTCAAATAAACTAGTTTACTCACTACATGAGAACTTACATATGAGGTCGAAGTATAAGATTATAACCATTGATCAAAAAATAAATTGAAAACTTGTTTGATGTGCAAGATCCACCTCTGGTGGATATTCAATACACGTTTTTTTGTTTTCCTCTCCTTTTTATATTTTGTTTAGTTTGTAAACAAAACAGGGGAAGTAAACTAGGCGGTACTTTGCCTAACTAACAAAATATAAAAAGGAGAGAAAAACAAAAAAAACGTGTATTGAATATCCACCAGAGGTGGATCTTGCACATCAAACAAGTTTTCAATTTATTTTTTGATCAATGGTTATAATCTTTAACTTCAAACTCATATGTATATTAGTTCTCATGTAGTGAGTAAACTAGTTCTTATGAATGTTTGATGTTTGGCATGTGATTGTTACCGCTTTCAAAACGTGTTCTGATGATGGGAACCTAGAAAATTTCCGAAATAGATCTATCAACATATTCCTGGAAGGGTCAAATAATAAATTTAAAAACAAAAAACTCTATAGATTATTTGTTAGGACAATATCCTAATAAAGAAATATAGAGTATGGCCTCGAACTTGAATAATTTTCATTTTCATTATAAATAGAAATGTTTAATTTTATTATACAGATATTTTAATGAAGCTGCGTTTTTAATGTTACAAAATATTGAGTAATTTTTGGCTCAAAGAGCATTAAACGATTTTTAGGTAATTAAATTAAATAAAATAAATCTGTATTTTGTTGTTTATAATTCAAAAATTTTACCTTTAATGTTAAAAAATATTGGGACATTTTTGGCCCCAAGTGCACAAAAGGGTTAATTAAGTTTTTTTTCTTTTTAAATAATAAATACCAACTACGGAAAATAATTTAGTCAACTTTCATTCAAATACGAAGATACCACATGACTTTTGGTTATCAATTTCATGAAATCTTCAAAATTTCGAAAAAATTGATCTTTGACCTTGAAATTTGACCTTTGCCGTGGTTCGATTTAGACCAAATTTTCAGAATATAGTGCTTGTAGATTGTTTCATAAAACTCTGAATCGCATTAATTGTTACTTGTTAAAAGTAGATAAATTTTACCCTATGATCGAATTTCGTGCAAAAAAAAAGCGTTTTCCCTCAAAATCCGCCGAATTTAAATAGCTGCCCTTACTAAATTAAACGGAAGATATGTGTAATTTTTGGTATTTTTATTTTAAATTTTATACTTAATGAGGCCTTAGTGTGCGAAACTATTTTTTTTTAATTTTGTTGAACAAAATTTTTTAAAATTTGAAATTGGAGATTTGAAAAATACCCCAAAAATATTGTTGGTTTTCGACGTCACCTTAGGATAGGATACCGACATCCTAAAAATTAAATATTTCATATATAACAGTTAATGGGTCCAGTAAGTAAAAAAAAATATTTTGGTATTAAATTTCGAAAACGTTTAGGATGTGGGCTCCATATGTTTGCTCACGTGGTATTTGGCACATTAGTGGTCTGGGGTATTTTTTTTCCTCGGGTAATTCTCAAACGGTTTTGGATTTTTAAATCTTTTTGAAAACAATTTTTTGACTTCATCTCGATTAATTTTTAATATGGAATAAAAACTGCTTCAATATTAAAAGATTTTTGAAAAATCCCAAAAAAGCCATTTTTCCCCCATACAAAACACACTTTCAATTTTCAATCGATTTCCGCCTCGTGTTTCCAATCGGCACCAAACTTCATATTAAATGTTTTTACATACAAAGGAACCAAACTAGCCCATATCTTGACTTTAGAAATCACTTTCATTTTCTTGGACCCCTTTAATGTGCATACATAAAAATTCTTGTTAAACTGGCTAAATTGTGATGCAATACAATAGAAAGTACGGAATTTAGAAATAATATAAATATAGTACAACAAGTAACGTTGAAGTATCAGTTATTTTGTTATAATCGAAGGAAACATTCAAAATTTACAAAAAATGAAATTCGTGGTAGGTGGATAAATACAAAAATTCAATATAAAATTCATTGAAATTTATTTTTGTTTTAAACTTAGATTGTTCTTGCTTGCCTTTTGGCTGTTGCTTATGCCAACGAAGAAGCAGAAGTCATCAAGTTGGATTCAGAAGTAAATCCTGATAGCTTCAAATATGTTGAAGAACTGTCCAACGGAATCAAGCTAAACCAAGAAGGCCACACAATGGATAAAGATAATTGGCTCGTATCTGGTTCATACGAATATGTTTCCAAGGATGGTAAAAATATCAAAGTAACTTACACCGCTGACGAATCTGGTTATCACCCAAAAGTTGAAACACATTAATTTGCTATCATGATTGTTATTTTGTTTTTTTTTTGTTTAAATAAATTGGCTTAAAGATTAAAATAAAAAACTTTAAAATTTAACTACAAATGTTGTTGAAAAGCATAAGAATGAACCAATTTCGTACGCTTAAAAAAAATAAATAAACAGTTAGTAACAAGAAATGTTGGTCACCGAAACGAATAACGGTATTGCTATCTATTTTTTGTTTGCTTCGGTGTTAGTATAACGATACCGAAACATCAACATACCGGTATTATTGAAAAAATGAATTTAATAATAGATTAAAGAATGCCTACGAAAACACTTTTACATTTTGAATTCATCATAACTTTATGAAAGGGAAAACATCAAACAAGATTTTTACACCAAATTAAATACAAAACTTTAAAGATTTGAAAAAGTAAAAAAAAACAATTCATTGCTAAACTAAGCAAATTTTAGATTTTTCGTCAAAAGGTACGATTTTTTTCGATTTTATTTTCAATACAGGGACATTTTTAAAATAATGAGCACAAAAAAAGGCATTTTCAACTTTACCTCTTCTGATTTAGTAAAACTTCATATAAACATTCTCCTATACTCAGAAAAAAGTTAAAAGAAAAAATTTTCAATCGAACTTTACTATTTTTGTACTAATGTTTAGTATAATTTTTTTATTTTAGTAACATTTTTTGCTAAAAATATATATTTTTTTTTTAATTTCATTTTCCTTTAGTTCAGCAGAAATGCCAAATTAAGCAAAAAATACCGCAAGGCTCAACATAGTTAAATTAATGAAAATGAAAATAATTCAAGTTCGAGGCCATACTCTATATTTCTTTATTAGGATATTGTCCTAACAAATAATTATAATAAAGAAATATAGAGTATGGCCTCGAACTTGAATAATTTTCATTTTCATTGCACAATTAAAGGTCGAAAAAAACATAATTTTTATTTTTAATAAAAATTATAACAAACTTGTATAAAAGGCAGAGTACCGCCAAGTTTACTTCCCCTGTTTTGCTTAGAAAGTAAACAAAATATAAAAAGGAGAGAGAAACAAAAAAAAAACGTGTATTGAATATCCACCAGAGGTGGATCTTGCACATCAAACAAGTTTTCAATTTATTTTTTGATCAATGGTTATAATCTTTAACTTCAAGCTCATATATTTATTAGTTCTCATGTAGTGAGTAAACTAGTTTATATGAATGTTTGATGTTTGGCATGGGATTGTTACCGCTTTCAAAACGTGTTCTGATGATGGGAACCTAGAAAATTCCCGAAATAGACACACATTCCTGAAAGGGTCAAATAATAAATTTGAAAACAAAAAACTCTATAGATTATTTGTTAGGACAATATCCTAATAAAGAAATATAGAGTATGGCCTCGAACTTGAATAATTTTCATTTTCATTGCACAATTAAAGGTCGAAAAAAACATAATTTTAATTTTTAATAAAAATTATATCAAACTAGTTAAATTAATTATTACAAAAAAATTAAGAAGTTTCTGACCATCAATTCTGTATATTTCGGGCATGGTGTTTTTATTGGCGTACTTTATTTATTGATCTATTTTACAGTTTCTTCGCAAAATTATTTTAAATTTTAATGTATCTTCGTTCTGTTTTTTATAAACAACAATTTGCAAATGCAATAAATCTAATTTCTTTCTATAGAAATCTAAAGACAAGACTAGCATTAATATATATTGCCAAAGATTTGAAAGCCAAAGCTTAAAATCAAACTCACTGTTAAGCGTTTTTTTTTTTTTTAGTTTTTTCGGTTTTTGCGAATTCTATCGCTAAATAATTAATTGGGATAATCAAATGTTCACACAGTGGAGAGCGTCATTTAATATGAAAAAAGAATGTTAATCAAAAAGTTTTTTATGCAAAATTCTCGATTTGTTTAAAATTTTACAAGGCACCATAGCTTTCCGAGATGAACCCAGAGTCTAAATTTTTGTGTAATATGTGAATACCGTTGAAATTTTTTGACAAATTGCTCGTTTTTTTTCCTATGAGGCACCATATTGTTTTCTTAAGGAAACTCCCCGTCCTAATAAGCTCTTTCTACTGTATGACGATTTGTTAAGGCCAATTACTAGTTTAGCTATAAAATTTGCTTGAACCGTAAAAATGTGGAAAAATAAAAAAAAAAAAAACACTAAATACCGGGTTTAATATACTATTTTGTGAATCAAATATGTCCCTCAAACAACATTTAAACAGAAAGGGTCAGGTTGATTGCATTTTAAACCCGTTTTATGGCATTTAAAGTAATATTTGGCAAAGCTTTCGCATTGATTGAAAAAAAGTACGACATTGCAATCAGCGTGCCTGAAATATATAGAATTGGTGATCGTAACCATATTTATTTTTAAAAATTATGATTTTGTCTACATGTGCAATAATTATGAATCAACTTTATTAAATATTCCTGAAAATTAAGCAATTTTTTCGGATCCCAAAATTTTGATAATAATTATTTTGGGTCCTTGTAAAAAATAACAAAAAAGGTAAAAATTAAACTTTTTGAAAAATAAAATAAAAAAAACCATGAAAACAGTTTTTAAAGCGAAAAATGATTAAAAAATCTTAAAAAACAGCTGTTTTAAGACCAAAAATTAAAAAAAATGCCAAATAAATAAATATGCTTGAAAAATACCATTAATTTTAATATAAACTTTTATTATACATTAATATATGAGATGTCCCGAATATTCAGTGACTATTCAGTGTTCGGCATGTTTTTACTATTCGGTCGAATACCGAATAGTAGCACTATCTGCAAACTTCAGTTTAAATAAAATAGCTAAACTAGTTTTTCACAAAATATTTTCCTTTAAATCGTCAAACAATGTTTTGAGATGATTTTTCAACCAAAAAAAGTTTCATTATTCTATTTATTTTGGCTATTATTGCGATTCCTATTTATACTTTCACCATTCACCTAAGATTTTGAAACTCAACTTCTCTCAAATAATACAAATCCCAGGTGAAAATGGTAATATATGGTAATATAAACATGCATAATTCCATGTATGACAGGCGGGGACCCAGGGGGGAAGGAAAATGTGACATTTCCTCCCCCAAAATAAAAATTTTCAATATAAAAATTGAAAAAATTGAAAAGAAATGAATTAAAAATACTCCAACTTCCATCCCCAAAACTTTTTCCTGGATCCGCTCCTGATGTGTGAGCATATATAGTTTCATATATCAATATATATGAAGATATATGCTATGTATGTAAGCATATGTTAATTCAATTCGTGGGCGTTGTGGTGTAATGGTTAGCGCGTTGGACTGTTACACAGATGGTCTCGGGTTCGATTCCCGGCGACGAAAACATCAATTTAGAAAAATAATATGTATGAGTTTTCTATCACTTATATGTATCGCTGCGCCCACCTTCGGTTGTTCCCATAGCACTTAACCCCACCGAAGTAAAATAATGAATCAGGGCTATGAAACAAAAAGCTTCAATAAATTCGCCAACTCTCCATCAGGTGGCGAGCAACAACTGTTCTAAGACTTATCTACTTGCCGTGTTTGACAAGGTCCGACCTATAAATTTTGATAGAAGAGACAAAAAAAAGACACTTGTATCGGCGTTTTGAAAGTTTACATCTGGGTTTCATTTTAGGAGGAGGTAAAGTTTCCCTCCAAATGCAAATTTTGAATTGTCAATCGGCATAAAAATCGAGTAAAGCTTACGTCTATGGTATATATTGTATTTAGCTAATTTATGTAAAATGTTACGGAGAACATATTTGTAGAATATGTCAACCCTCTAGCTCCTGTCCTTCTTTTAAAAAAGAGCAAAAGACACCATTAAAACAGGTATTTAAGGGATTAAAATGTTTCGCAAAAATATTCGCCGTGAAATTTTACTAAAAGTCTCTGAATACACCAAAATCCAACATTTTTGTAGAATATGTTAACCCTCTAACTCCTCAAGGTAAGGGTATTTTTTGTCCTTCTTTTGAAAAAGAGCAAAAAACATCATTCAAACATGTTGGAATATGAATTTGAATTTGAAGTAATCGATAACCAATGCGACTATTTTAAATAAATACAACTCTGCTATTTATGTAAAGTTGTTTGCACTTTGCTTTTGTACTTATGTCTTTATATTTTTTAGTCTTTAATAAACGTTCTTATAATAAACATCGTGTGTTCGTGTTTAAGATTATTTCTTTCTAGATAGAAGTTTTATGCCCAGGAACTTTCCATGTCCTAACAGGTTATGGGCCCAGGACTTTTTCGGAAAAGAAAGCCCAGGACATTACAAAAAATACAATTTTATCGTGATTAAAGAAAGAAAAAAAGGTTTAACGTTATTAAAGAAAAGATTATCGTGTGTGAGAAGAAAAGAAAAAGAGTACAGTGCCGGTAACCAAGAAAGATGAATTCGCTATACCAAATAGATAAACTCGATGAGAAAAATTATGATTCCTGGTGTATCCAGATGAAAAGTGTTTTAATTCACTCGAGTCTGTGGAATGTCGTGTGTGGAAAGTCTACTCGTGACGACTCTAAAAATGTGAATGAATGGGATCAACATGATGAACGGGCATTGGCCACTGTAAACCCTTAGTGTAAAGGCATCACAGTTGAATCACCTTAAATTGTGTAAATCATCAAATGAGGCTTGGAAAAGCTGGAAGAAATTCATCGTCCAAGTGGTCCAGTAAGAAAAGTTTCTTTGTACAAAAAGTTATTAAATTCGCATATGACAGACAGTGAAGATATGTCGTGTTTTTTAAATGATTTTTCTAATGCCGTTGATAAATTGGCAGAAGTGGGAATACAACTCCAAGATGAATTAATAGTAATCATCTTATTGTCGAGCTTACCAAAAGCTACGAGCAGTTTGTAGTTGCAATGGAAACGAGAGATTCGTTACCACAATTTCAAATTTAAAAGTGAAGCTTCTAGAAGAAGGTGAAAGAAAAAATCAAGATTGTGCAAGAGAAACAAAGAATGAAACTCAAGCGTATGTAGCAAGAAGCAAAATTTAAACGGTACAGAAAATGCAAAGAAGAGCAATAATAAAAGGGAAAATGCAATTTTAAATGTTTCAAGTGTGGTAAGCGCGGTCACTACGCAGCAAATTGTTACACAAACACGCATGCAAAAGAAGAAAACAACAAGAGAGAGCAGCAGTATACGATGCTAGCAGCAGCCGACGTTAATGTTTTAAATAAGTCAACGTTCTGTTTGGATTCTGGTGCGACATCGCATATGTCTTGCAACAGAGCTTTTTTTATTGAAATGAAAGAACATACAGAGAACATATATTTAGCTGGGGAAAGCTGTATGAAAGCAGTAGGAAAAGGAAAAATGGAAATTGAAGTTGACAACTGCAAAATAGTTTTGCAAGATGTTTTGTATGTACCGGCTATGAAAGGAAGTTTTGTGTCTGTAAGCATTTTGTGTAAAAAAGGATATGAAGTAATATTTAAAAATAACAATGCATTTGTAAAAGACAAAAATGATCGTGTTGTGTTTAAAGCCACAAGGAAACAAAATTTATTTATTATTGAAACTAAAAATCAACAACAGTGTTTTAGTGCGGTAAATGAAAACGCAATAAAATGGCATAATCGGTACGGCCATTTGAATTATCGTAGTTTACAAGAACTTTCAAATAAACATATGGTTGACGGTATGAAAACGTAAATTTTACAAAAGATAATCCGTGTAAAGTGTGTATGAAAACAAAAATTCATGTAAAGCATTTAAAATTAGTGAAACGCGTTCAAAAGAGATTCTTGACAAAATACATTCGGATGTGTGCGGTCCGTTTAATACAAAATCACTCGGTGGAGCTCAATACTTTTTAACGTTTATAGACGATAAATAGCGGGGTGTATTTGTTTATTTCCTAAACGTAAGGATGAAGTTTTAGAGAAATTTAAAATGTTTAAAGAAATGGTCGAGCGACAAACTTCAAGAAAAGTAAAAATATTGAGAAGTGATAACGGGGGTGAATTTGTGAACAAGGACTTTAATTCGTATTTAGAGAAAAATGGAATTGTTCGCGAATTGACGGTGCCTTATACGCCACAACAAAACGGCGTGGCCGAGCGAGCCAACCGAACAATTGTAGAAATGGCACGCGCTATGTTACTCCAATCTGGTCTAGGTGAATCGTTATGGGCTGAAGCAGTAGCCGCAGCAGTATATATTCGAAATCGGTCACCTACAAAAATTGTTGGAGATGTTACACCACTTGAAGTTTTTACTGGTAAGAAACCATCTGTAGAACATTTTCGTATTTTTGGCTCAGTAGCTGTAGCACTAGATAAGACAGCACATAAAAGTTCCAGCCAAAAGGTAAGGAGTACAAAATGGTCGGTTATTCATTAACATCAAAAGCATATCGTTTGTTCGATTCGGAAAAACGTGTGGTCGTTGAAAGGAGAGATGTAATGTTTATAGAGCCAGTAGCTTCAGATGATAATAATGATAATGATGATAATACAATTGATATGTCAGATTTTTTAATAAATGATACACAACCTGAAGAAGATAATGCCACTGAAGTCAATCCAGTTGTTTCAGATGAAAGCACAAGTGAAGATGAAGACGCATTTTTGGTTTTGACGAAGATGATCAACCAACCAACGGTATTGATGAAATTGGTGATTTTAATGAAAATAACGATGTTTCCAATAAGGAGGAGCAGGTTGGTAAACCCTGTGTGGGTAGACCAAAAATTGTACGTACTGGGAGGCCTGGCCGACCCAAGAAAATTCGTAATGCTTTAAATGTGATTAAAAACGATGATGTGGAGATACCCCAAACTGTAAAAGAGGCGGTAAATAGTAAATTTGCGAGTAAATGGAAGCAGGCCATGCAAAATGAATATAATTATCTTATTGCTAATGAAACTTGGTCGTTAACAATGTTACCAAAAGGCCAAAGAGCCATCGGCTCCAAGTGGGTATTCAATGTTAAACGCAATAAAGATGGTGAAATTGAAAAGTTCAAGTCACGATTGGTCGCAAAGGGATGTAGTCAGCAGTTTGGTGTTAATTACACTGAAACATTCTCTCCAGTCATCAGATATGAAACAATACGTATGGTTTTTGCGCTTGCAGCGGAATTAAAAATGTATTTGCATCAAATGGATGTTTGTACGGCTTATTTAAACAGTGAACTGTCAGAAGAGGTATACATGAAGCAGCCCCAAAGATTTGTAAATGAACAACATCCAGATTATGTTTTGAAATTAAATAAAGCAATATACGGCCTCAAACAATCAGGCCGTCAATGGAATTCGAAGCTTGATGAAGTTCTTCGAAAAATTGGTTTTTCTGCGTGTATAAATGATCCGTGTTTATACAAAAAGACACACGAATTTAAATTGTGTATAATAGCTGTTTATGTCGATGATTTAATTATCGGTAGTCAAGATAAGAGAATAATGTTGCAGATTAAAAAGCATATTTTAGAAAGTTTTGAATGTATCGACAAAGGCCCACTTCATTTATTTTTGGGCATGCAAGTAGAACGAGAAGGCGAAATTGGTGCTATAACTGTATGTCAGTCACAGTATATAAAAGATTTACTAAAGCAGCACAACATGGAAAATTGCCGGTCAGCATCAACCCCTTTAGATGAGGGTTTCAACATTGGTTGTAAAAATGAAAAAAGTATTAATGTGGATCCCACAACTTATCAATCATCCATTGGTGGACTTATGTATTTGGCTATGTGTACGAGACCCCGATATTTTGCATTCGGTATCAAAGTTGGCTCAGCGTAATATGAACCCTCACAAAGAACACGAAGCTGGTATTAAACATGTCATACGTTATTTGGCTAGTACGATTGATTTGAAGTTGGTATACAAATATACAGGTAAAATGGTTGTAGGCTATGCAGATGCTGATTGGGGCAGTAACGCATTGGATCGCAAGTCTTACTCTGGTTATGCATTTTTCCTTGGTGGCAGTGCTTTCTCGTGGTCTTCAAAGAGACAACATTGTGTGGCATTGAGTAGTACTGAAGCCGAATACATTGCTATGGCTACAGCGGCTAAGGAGGCAGCGTATTTGAGAGGTCTACTTGGTGAACTTGAAATTCATGATCAACAACAACCCGTTGTATTATATGGCGACAATTTAAGCGCACAACAGTTGGCGAAGAACCCTATATATCATTCACGCAGCAAACATATAGATATCAGATATCATTTTGTCAGAGAATTGGTTTGTAATAAGATAATTGATTTAAAATATATACCTACTGACCAGATGATAGCTGATGTATTAACTAAGAATTTGTCGAAATTAAAACATAAAAAATTTGTAAAAGATTTGGGTTTAATTTAACTTTATTAATTATTTTAATTTGACAAAATAATCGCATTGAGGAGGAGTGTTGGAATATGAATTTGAATTTGAAGTAATCGATAACCAATGCGACTATTTTAAATAAATACAACTCTGCTATTTATGTAAAGTTGTTTGCACTTTGCTTTTGTACTTATGTCTTTATATTTTTGTCTTTAATAAACGTTCTTATAATAAACATCGTGTGTTCGTGTTTAAGATTATTTCTTTCTAGATAGAAGTTTTATGCCCAGGAACTTTTCATGTCCTAACAAAACATAGATTTAAGGGGTTAATCCTTACCTTGAGGAGTTATAGGGTTAACATATTGTACAAAAATGTTCTCCGTAACATTTTACATAAATTTGGTTAACACACCATATATTTTAATTGTAAGCTTTACTCGATTTTCTATGCCGATTGACAATACAATACATTTGGTGAAAACTTTACCTCCCCCTAAAATGAAACCCAGATGTAAACTTTCAATACGCCGATACACGTGTCTTTTTTTTGTCTCTTCTATCAAAATTTATAGGTCGGACCTTGTAATTTTGGAAAAAATTTATTTTGTTGAACAGTGTAATTATATGTATATTAAACACTAGAAATTCTTAAGAATAGACACCATGGCGTATGATGAATAATTAATTGTAATATTATTCATACGTCTGATGTACCGCCTATACATATTAAAATTGCACTAATCCCAAAAAATATGCTCTTATAAAAAATAATAATGAAACATGAAATAAATAGTATTTTTATTAATTTTTTAAACGTTTATGGCCTCGAAAACCTGTTAAGAGATTTAAAAAAAAAAACCGTCAAAGAAAAATTATTCTTACGTTACGTAGAATACACCAGTTAAATATTATTGATCAATTTTAGTTTGTTTACAAAAAATTAAATTTGTGTACTCTATATTGAAAGTTAATCAATTAAATTTATAAATTCAAAATGATTTGGATTTTTGTTTTTCAAATCCATATTATTGACAAGTTTGTGGGCAATATTGAGTTGTATGAAATTTTTCTTTCTTGTTTGAAAATTAATAAATTAAATAAAAAAGTATATAAATTATTCCAAAATAAAAAATAATATCTGTGAACATTGTTTTACTATAAAATGTGTGAAATTTTTTAACAAATAGAAAATATTGCTGAATTTTAATTTAATTTGTAATATTTTAATAAAAATGAAAGTGTATGTGCAAATATTCATATAGTGTAAATTAAGTTTATTGACTATCTCTGCTCGGAAAAATAATGATCATAAAGAAACGAAATTTTATTAATGCTCATACTCGGGTTCCATTGCACACATTGCTACAAAATTTGGCAAACAATTTTACAACTACATATACAATGTATCAAATATGAACGGGATAAAAGCAGAAAATGTTATACTTCCGCAAACCCCAAAACTTCAAAACTCTTTTACTCAACAGGAGTATTAATACACCCTGAAAATACAAACATGCTATGTGCGGGAAAGATCTCAAGGATTCCATTTTTGACAAAGCGGTCACAGGGTGATTTATTTATTTTTTACGTTTAATATAGATTTAGATATAACAAAGCCAGTAAAATAGTAAAAACCAAATAACTGGTTGCAGAACAACATATACTCTATTATAGTAGGTTCTAATTTCTGTTCTGCAACTGCTTCTTTTTATATGGAGTTTGCCCTATTTGCAATAGGTTCTATACCTCCAAACAAGAACAGGTTGCTTTAGAACCGGTTCTAGAACCAGTTATATAACTGGTTCTGATTCTGGGACAGTGACACCTTACATTTCGACTCCCTGGAACCTGTTCCAGAATCGGTTCCATGTAACCGGTGGTAAAAGAAGTTGTTCCAGAAAAAGCTCAGAGGTAGGTAATCTGTTCTAAAAAATTTTGCTGGGAAGTATATTCCCAGTTCAATACAATTGCGTAACCTGTAATAAATGTTCCTATTACACTCATAACCCGTTCTATTCAATATCGATTTCCATTTTTATTCTTTCAATTCCACTCATTATACGATCCATTAAATTTCGTTCTTAATATTAAGCACTCCAATTCCACATATTTCTAGTTTTATTTCATAACATTTCGATTTAAAAAAATTTTATATTCCATCCATAAAATGACGTTTTTGAAAAATTATTGTATTTTTACCACCCTGTTATTCAATTTCATTTAACAGGTAAATAAATAGTTTATTTTACCAATTGTAATTAGTTTTTGTTTATGTATTAGTGTGATTTCATTATCATTGATAATGATTTTTCTAATGCAAAATACTCAATTATCATTAAATTGTAATGACATTTTTTTCATTTCCATTATTATTCTTATTAACTAATGACATTTCAGTGGTAATGAAAAATACCCATATATGACTTTTAAGCACTTTGTGTGATATCCATGCAACCTAAAAAATATCTTACTAGACTTTCAAACCTAGAAACTATATCAGGACAAAAATAATATACAATATTTTCATGCTAAAAGTTAAAAAAAAAAAAACGGAAGTTAAACTTTGAAATTAAACTCCTCAATAAGTACACAAGCGAGCTTAGTGAAATCAAAACTGAAGAAAAGTTAAAATAAGAATCCCACTTAAATATCTTAATCGGTTTTCAAGTTACAGAGATTTGGCCAACAAAAACGATTCTTTTGTGAGACGTAGATAGGCTTCGCACTTACTACATCTGGTTCTGCTGCGACCTTTACATCCGGTGTAACGGCATATCAAAGGATTTTCATCTACTACTTCTATCCAGATCGTATCTATCGTACCGAATATCCTCTGGAGTTATAGTGGGTCGAGATCTTTTGTTTGTTTTATGAACTGTTGATTTAGATTGGTTCAGATTCTAAGGGCGAGAGTAATGTAACTTCGTTTTGGCCTCCATGTGAAATGGGAATTTCTGCATTATCGAATTTTGTTTTTTATAAAAAAAAATGTGAAACTAAATAATTAAACCACCCAAAATTTAAAAAAAAATTTTTAAATGCTTTTTGGACAAAGCAACTTAGTTCACGCAATACGCTAGCCAATTTAAAATTTAATTCCGAATGTCAGACGCAAAAAACATATAGTTTCGAAAAATTTACTCTAATTTTTTATAAGTTTCTGATGTTCGCATCCCTTTATTGGTGCGCTGACATCACCTCGATATACCTCAAACTATATAAAACTACAATATTTTTCAAATACTAGCCTCAAAATACAATTCCATTAAACGTCGCAAAACCCCTGTAGAGAAATCTGCGAAAGATTAAAAATTGGAAATTTTGAGTTTCACTTGTAAGCCACCATACAACTGTTCACCAAGCAGCGATATGGAAATTACATTTTCTGTGAATGTATTTCCCAAAAACTCTTTATATTATTTGTTAGGATAATATCCTAATAATGAAATATTCGAACTTGAATAATTTTCATTTTCATTGCACAATTGAATAAAAGACAAAGTACGGTCTGGTTTATTACTCCCCCTGAATATTTGTTTTAAACAAAACAAGTGTTGTAAAAGGGGAAAAAATAAAAAACGTGTATTGAACATCTACCATCAACAAGTTTTCAATTTACACACAAACAACAAGTTTTCAATTTATTTTTGATCAATGGTGATAATCTTTTACTTCGACCTCATATATAAGTTCTCATGTAGTGAGTAAACTAGTTTATATGAATGTTTGATGTTTGGCATGGGATTGTTACCCTCTTTCAAAACGTGTTCTGATGATGTGAACCTAGAAAATTCCCGAAAGTGGTCAATTAATAAAGTGGTCAATTAATAAATTTGAACACAAAAAACTCTATAGATTATTTGTTAGGACAATATCCTAATAAAGAAGTGTAGAGTATGGCCTCGAACTTGAATAATTTTCATTTTCAAAAATATAAATTATTCACCATCAGTGTTATAGTTGTTAGGTTCAACATAATGTTAACTGATTGATAATTTTTTTTTAAATAATAATTTGCTTAGAAATGTATCTGCATATTTAATTGTAGTTTATATTGCTGCCAACTATTTTGAATGATCGTAAAAATAAACGTGTTAAATTTTAAAAGACATATTTTGCTTAAAATTTAAATAATCAATATGCAGCAACATATTATATTATTATTTTCTTAGTGAAAACTGGATTTTGACACAAAAGAAACTTTTAAGGTTCCTAAATTCCTATAAAATTAGCAATATTAAATGGAAAAAGCTATCAATTTTCGTTTAGAAATCTAACAAACAACATGAAATTCTTTGTGAGTTAAAATAACTAACATTTGTATTTAATTTAACTAATTTTGTGCTTCTCTTATAATTTTGTTAAACAGATCACTTTTGCTTGCCTTTTGGCCATCGCTGCTGCCAACCAAGAAGCCAATGTACTTCGCAATGATGCTGAAGTCAATGTTGACAGTTTCAAATATGCTTATGAATTTGATAACAGCATTAAGGCCGCTCAAGAAGGTTCGTTGAAGGCTGCCGATACCTGGGTTGTCAATGGTCAATATTCATACACTTCTCCTGAGGGCGAACAAGTTAGCCTTCAATATACCGCTGATGAAAATGGTTACCATGTCGATGCTGCCAATCCCTTGTTACCTACTCCTCCACCAATTCCAGCTCATATCCTTAAAGCTATTGAATATATCAAAGCTCATCCTTCCCATGAATAGGAAGGAGTGTTGTTTGAATTGTTGTTGTTAGCCTAGATAAAATAAATGTTATTAAAAACAATTTTATATAAATATTTTATTGTAGTTCGCTTTGAGTTACTGCCCAGCAAAACTTTTTAGAACTGGTTATTCCAAAACACCTTATTTTACCACCGGTGTCATGGAACCGGTTCTAAAGCAGATACTTGAAAGTCGAAATGTAAGGTTTTCCTGTCCCGGAACGAGTCTATCTAGTTCTAGCGACGATTCTTAAGCAACCTTTTCTGGTTTGGAGGTAAAGCACCTATTGCAAATAGGACAACAATCAATACAAAAAGAATCAGTTGTAGAACATAAACTGGAAGTTATAATAATACAGAAGAAGTGGTAATGGAACATGTTATTGGATTTTATTATTTTACTGGGTGGTACCGAAATATTTTAATTTTTATTTATTTTAAGTGGATAATTTCTAAAAAAAAATTCTCTGATTAAGGAGAAACTTAAAATGTTAAACATATACCCCATTAAGTACCGTCTATTATGTATCAAAATTTTAGAAAAATCTGAAATATGGTATTCAGTTCATTTCCTAGTGGCTTTCTTATGGTGAAAAGCCCAATATGGATCAAGATACAGAAAATTATAGTTTTTATTTTGTAGATTTTTTTTATCTACCTGATGTATAGATGGCGGCAGTAGATTGAAAAAAATTACCTTTGTTAAAAGTGGCAACCTTATGAAACTTTTTTCACTGAGCGTAAGCGATTAGGTCTTCTTCAGCCTTATTCAAATCCACCTTCCACAAGAACTCATGGTTTATTCATGTATGTATACACAGTGGAGCAAAAGTGAGCCAATGTTTGAAAATTAAAACTCAATACGTATTTATTCTCCAAATATTTTTGGAAAAACGAATCAAATTATGTATAAATGTATGATATTGTGTATTCTTCATAATCAGAAATGTACAACCTTTTGCCCCCCCCCCCCTATATTTCCTACAATCTCAATTGTATAGAAGAATGTGATTGACTCACTTTTACACCAAGACCAAGATAAACTAAAACCTGTACTTTTTTTTATAGCATTTCTGACTTTTTTATTATATGATAAATATATAGGTGAACTTAGAACATTTTCAGTCAACAACGTAATTAAATTTCACATTTAAACTGACAACGATAATAATTAGAAATTATATCTTAAATATGCGTTTTTAGACCAAAATGTCAAAAATTTCTTAAAATTAGAGTGCCCTGTGTTGTAATATTTATTTATTATTGCTAATTCAATAAAAACTAGTTAAAACATACAAGTTTTTTCAATAAAAAAAAATCAAACTTTCTAAATTAAATTTGTCAAATGCATATTAATTAAAAATTAATTGCGACTGTCTATATGACGTTAAAATAACACTGTACTAAAATACATTATATAATTTGCCCTGTGGCGATGTCTCAACTTAAACGCAAAGTTGTCAACACTAAACGTAGAAACCATATGTCAATTTTGGTAACGTTGCGAAATAGCGACAGAGGAGTTTAGAAAAATAAACAAGAAATTTAAAAATAGAATATTTGTGTTTGTTAGTGTTGGTCACTTCTGAGAAAAGCTAATAGGAAAGAAAAAACTACAATTTAGCTGCATTATATTGGAGGCCATACATGGGTGTGATCGCTAAACGGTCATGACTTGGTACTGTTACGTTTGTAATGTAAGAAGAGCGCAGGTTTGATTCTTACAGTTGCAGGTTGTTGAAAATTTTATCATATAGAGACACTCTGACAATTAAAAGACAAAAATAAAAATACAATTTAAATCGAAATCACTGATGATGCCTGTCCATAAAAAGACAGAATCTAGTCTAGTCTGCTTTAAATTAATAGTGTTTATAATTTTTAGAGCAAAACGTTTATTCTTCTTCTTAACCAAAACCTTTCTAAAAAAACATAATATTTATTTATTTTTATTGAAACACAGTATCCTTATTTATAGCATTTGGCTCTGAAGTTTGAGAAAAATGCATCGATTTACTAAGGGTTATTGCATGCTTAGTTAATTTCGATTCCCTTGTTTCAGAAAAATTGTATTTAACATCAAAAAACGATGCTTAAACTCTTAATTTCATAGTAAAATTTGATTCATTTACACCTTACCTTATGCATATGGGGCATGCCACGTTTCCACCCTAAATATTTGTATATATCACTTTGAAAATATCCAATTTTAATTCAAATGTTCTTAAAACACACAAATTTATATAAAAAATACAAAATATCAAAAAATAATGCTTTTAAATTTTGCTGTATAAGTGGGTGGTATTGGAAAAATGTCATATAAATATGACTTCACAAAGTTAAGTAGTATTTTGCAAACAAATTGTATCGAGTCCACACGATACAATTTGTTTGCAAAAAATGTTGAAAGACCCCCAAAGCATAATTTCGTGTACTACTTAAAAGTAATAAATTTTAATTATGTTAATGAAAAACTGTTATGTTTTCTGTGGTTTTGATTAAATTGCTTACGCTTTTATTTAAATCAATATTGACAAATTTTTGTCTAAAAACGTATTTTAAGGAAATAATTTTGAGCAATTTTTCTGATCAGTTGAAATGCAAAATTTAGTTTATTTTTCTACTGGGAATTAATCTAATTGCCCCATACATTTATTAAATATAAAAAAGTTCTTAGTTCTATAATAAAAGTACAGTTTTTAAATCATCGAGGTCATGGTGCAAAAGTGAGCTAATGGACTTCTTCTATACAATTTCAGATTGTAGCAGATATAGGGGGACTAAAAGGTTGGACTTCAATTACTATGAAGAGAAAAAATTATCTTACCTTTATACCTAATGAGATTCGGTTTTCAAAAAAGATTTGGAGAACAAATACATCTTGAAGTTTTATTCTTAACACATTGGTTCTCTTTTCCTCCACAGTGTATCTACCAACTCACTGAAATAGCAAATGTTTTTTTCTTTTCTTTCTAATTTAAGGACTCCTAACAAGAATCTGAAGTCAAAATAAAAATATATCAACAAACAAAAAGTCGGTAGTGAAAGGTTAACATATCGTACTTGTTAAACATATCGCACTTCTTCAACAAAAGGGTCATAACTCAAAAACAATTTTTTGTTTGAAAATGACATACAGTAATCTTCTTTAACCACTGCAGGTTTTTTTTTGTTGCTAACGAGTACAGAGGGTAGAGTAACCACTGCATGTCGCTTTATTGAAAAAAAATAGATTTTAAATTATGACCATTTTGCTGAACAAGGGCGATATATTATACAAGATAATTTAATATTACAACAAATGGTTTAGAAAACTCACACAAATAAGTCTGTAAAAATAGCATAAAAAGTTACTAAAAATTAGTTAAAAACTACGTTTGAGGAAAAAGCAGTAAAATTAGCAGAATCTTTTTGCTAAATATTAGTAAAATAAAAACAGCAGAAAAAAACTACAAAATCTAGTAGATTTTTGGTAACTATTTAGTTGTTTGGACGAAAACTAAGCGCCATCTATAAATAATAAGGCAACTAAAATACAATTCGAATTCGGTATTTATAAGATAAATAAACTACAGCACTACTCAGCTTTCAATATTGAATATGTTATTGAATATGTTATTGGAAATGAATATTGAATATGAATATGTTATTGAATATGTAAAAAAAAAAAAAAATGGGTTTTAAATTAATTTTTTTTTTTTCAAAATTTTAAATTATTTTGTAAACACAAAAACCACTTATTAAGTCCTTCAATTCAGAAAAAATTTCAGTTTTTTATTTTTTTTTAAACTCTTGAATATTTTTATAGTTTAATTTTTTATTAGTTTATAATAAAACTATTTGCATAAATGTTTCTAAATATTTCTTAAAAAACTCTTGAATGTTTTTTATAGTTTAATTTTTATTAGTTTATAATATAACCATTTGCATAAATGTTTCTAAATAGTTTTCAAATACGACATGTTTACTTCACTTGTCTATTTTATACTGATACAATATAAAAAAATACATTTATACTGAAACGCAGACATCGCATTACAAGACCTCTGCTGGTTTGATTATCAATATAATATTTTTAGACTTAAGTAATTCAGCAAAAAAAAAAATTTTTTTCTTAAAAATTTTGCATTTCATCAAGTCTAAATAGCAAAATTTTTAAATAAAATCTCAATTTGTCTAAAACTTGGATTACACTAGTTTACACCGAAAATGTACATTTGATGATATGTGATTGTCAGTATATATTTTCTCCCGCTGAATTCGAAAATCAAGGTTACATTTTTTTTATGGAACAGTTTTTGAGATATTGTAATTTTTTCATTTTTTCGACCTTTTCTCACTTGACAAATTATTTTTCGAGCTAGAAATGTCCGATTGGGTCGTTCTTGGTACCCAAATGCAAGGTATTGATATGACGAACAAATATATGTATAATCGGATCTTTGATTGCGATTAAAATATATCGATGAAAATAGGGCACATTTTCAAAAAAATCATATTTTATAGTGATTCTGTGCCGACGGAAAAGTACAAATCGTTAAGAAAACGTTTCGTTTCTCTTCATTTACGTAAAGATGATACTTTTACGTAAGAACTACGACTAACCAGAAGAAAATCGACCGAAAAATAACAAAATTATAAGCAATTGAGTGAATAAATCCAAATCTCATCTTTTCCGAATATTTTATTTTTTCGACAATTTATGAGTTCAATCATCAAACTTCTGCTCAGCAGAGAAACAAGCCGACCCTAAATATTCGGCGGCGCAACCTCTTTAGCTACGGCGGCGGCGGCATTTAGGTTAAAAAACCGGCGGCGGCTGAATTGTCTGCTTAAAATTCTGTTTTTTAACTGTTGTTATCTTGTCGATTTTTAGATAAAATCTAGTGATATATCGCTATATTTTTCATCAGATCTATTTTCGTGTTAGTAATCAACAAAAAAAACCATTTCTAAGCATATGCACGAGTTATTAAGTATAAAGATTTAATTAAATTGGGTTGGCTAATTGTAATAAAACAAATAAAAGTTCATATATATAAAAACTCATTAAATTTATTTCAAGAAAAAAAAAACAGATAATAATTAATAATTTTTTTAAAATTAATATAATACATTTAATGCATGTCAAAGCAATCAATGGGTTTTCAGCACTTTTTCTAAATTTAACGACAATTGGTATGAACGTTACCTTTTACAAAACAAATACTCTTACAAAGCTTATGAGTTTTGTTCCTTCTAGTTTCCGAAATGTAATCTCTTAAAAATCAAAGATTTTCAGAAAAATCTGCCAAATGTAGATGATCAAGTAAATTTTCTACACAACAATATGGACTTACTTTATAACAAATACATTATAATCAAAACAAAACGCATTCGATATGAACACCCTTGGTTTTCAAATGAAATAAAGTTACTAATCACTGAAAGAAATCATGCCTATGCGAGATGGAAAAGGTTTAAAACTACGGAGCTTCATCAAACTTTTAAGTCCTTGAGAAACAGAGTAAACATGCAAGTAAAGATTGCCAAGTCAAAATTCTATGAAGAGCATTTTAAATCTGCAGTTAGTTCGAAAAAGAAATGGAAATCAATTCGTAACATGGGAATTATAAACCAAGAAAAAAATTATGCCAAAGAACGTATAGATGTCAATCAACTTAATCAATCATTTATAAATATACCAATGCCAACTCCTGATACTAATTTTTACACTGAAATTTTTGCCCACCATAGCACACATAATATTAATACTCCTGCGCCAAATAACATTAATATCAGTGACAGTAACAATTCTGAAAATCAAATATTACACGGCTTTGACTTTAAAGCTACTACACAGGAAGATGTTCTTGAATCTATTTTGAGTATTAAGTCTGAATCTGCTGGTCATGACGGAATTCACCCAAAATTCATAAAGCTAATTCTACCATACATTCTGCCTCATATAACTCATCTGTTTAACACAATTTTAACAACATCCACATTCCCTTATATGTGGAAACATGCAAAAATTATGCCCACACCAAAATCTAATCATGAATATCGGCCAATTGCAATCTTGCCATACTTGTCAAAAGTCTTTGAACGCTTACTTCATTCACAGATAAGTAAATATCTACACGATAACTCCTTGCTTACAATATAAACAATCTGGCTTTAGACCACAACATAGTTGTGTTTCTGCTTTATTAGAGGTCTCTGAGGAATTAAGAATTAATGTTGATGAGAAAAGAATATGTTTTCTAGTTTTACTGAATCACTCGAAGGCGTTTGACACTGTGGAACACTATATTCTTTGCCTTAAACTTAAACATATGTGCAATTTTTCACCAACTGCGGTAAAATGATATCTTCATATTTACAAGATAGATCCCAGGCAGTTTACTATTGTAATGACAAATCAAATAGTTGTTTAGTATCGAGAGGGGTACCACAGGGTTCTATACTTGGTCCACTTTTATATTCCATATACTCAAATGATTTACCTTCTCAACTTAAACACTATGGAATACAAATGTATGCGGATGACGTACAACTGTATATCAGTTGCCAACCATCCGATACCACAGAATGCATTAGTAAGCTAAACCAGGACCTAGACAGAATAAACTCATGGGCTTCAAGGAATGGTCTTTGCTTAAACGCTAGGAAACTAAAGCTATGGTAATTGGTAAGAGCAAACTGATCCCCACATCTTTTCCGCCAATCCAAATAACCAATTCGAGTATAGAAATAGTGGAATCAGCTAAAAATCTTGGTGTTATATTTAATTCTAAACTTGACTGGTCTAACCACATTAATGCAATATGCGGTAGAACGTTCTCTATGTTACGCAATCTGTGGATGACCCAATATAACACTCCGTTTAAAATACGTATGTTATTGGCAAAGACATATCTAATGCCAACACTGTTGTATGGGTGTGAACTTTTTTCAAGCTGTGATTCGGCAAGTCAGAAAAAACTTAACGTAACTTTCAATAATATCGCCAGATACGTTTTTGGTATTAAGCGGTTCTCAAGAATTTCTCGTTATGCAAAGCAGTTATACAACATATCTTTTGATAACCTGTTAAAATGCCGCTGTCTAATTTTCTTACATAAAACTATCTATTCAAAACAACCAGGCTATTTATACAATCGTCTTATCTTCTCTAGATCAAATAGAGGAAAAAAGATAAACAGTTTTCGATATCGTAATCAGATATCTGAAAAACATTTTTTTATAAGCTCCATTCGGCTCTGGAACCGACTACCCCACAATATCCAAGCAACAAGCAATGCTAAGCACTTTAAACGCGAAATATTTAAGCATTTTTCTTAACTATTTTAATTAAACTATTTTATTTAAATTTATTTTCATCGGTATAAACATTAATTGCATTTATAGTAATTAAATGTGCTAAAGTCCCAAAACTTATTTAACAAATTGTGAAAAACAATCTGATGTAGGCGTGTCCCTATCCGGATTTCATTCCTGCCTAAGGAAATCTTCAGGGGACTTTGTTATTGAAATTTCTAGAGATATTTGTTATGTTAAATCACAAACTCAATGAGAATTTCTTGTCCTAGTCTAGGAGCGAGATTCAAACTTTAAAATATCAAAGAAAAAACAAAAACAACAACAAAATATTGTCACAATTGGCTTTATCATCTTCCAAATACTACTCTGTTTTTTTTGACAGACCTAGCAATGTAGTGACGTTTATTCAAGTAAATCAACAATAGAAAATCATATGTTTTCTATTTTCTATTTATTTTTTTAATATTATTGTTTTTTTTTAATTTTTTTAAATTTAGTATTTTCTTTAAATCATCAAGAACTGTTTTATAAAATTATTTATTTGTTGCCTACTGTATTTTGCCTAATTGTATATTAATCTTTATATAAGTCAAACTTTTTATATGCTACATTTTGTGATTAAAGTTATATGTATGTACAGTGCTATAAAAGACTCGTTCTTGTTGCACTGTGTACCAAATAAATAAATAAATAAATAAAAAAAATAATTAAAAATTTTTCCTTTTTGAGGTATATGCATAACTTAGGCATCATATGAAAGGTATACAATGCACCTTATAATTGTCTGCAACGTGGTTTTTATTTTCAAAAGGTTAAAGTTAATTTTTAAGATTAAAAATTTGGAAAGCTTTATTTCAAAATGCGACATACATAAAGTAAAAATCTAATTTTTTTTGCATTTCCTTTATTTTTAATTTTTTCTTCTTTCTGTGAACTTTTGTTATTTTTATTTTTTACATGTTTTACAACTAAACACGACTGATTAAAATGTTAACAAAATTGGATTATTATACATATAAAAAAATTAGCGGCTGCCGCTTTCGCCGGCTCACATTTTAAGCCGATGCGAGCCAATTAAAACGGCGGCGGCGGCGCGCAGCCGATTTTGCGCCGATCGGCTTGTTTCTCAACTGCTCAATATATGCAAACCGTACGCAACTGTTCCCTTAGACCCCAGACATTGTTGTTTGTATACTACAGGAACTCACAAATTTGATTGAAATTATATTTCATTGTGTTCACCAAAATGCCTACAAGAAAACGAGAATTTGAGTGCGTAAACAATCCAAATAATTTGTGTTACGTGTGTGGCAATTTTGTCCCTCAACGAAATAGACGTATATTCACCGATTCATTACAACAGAATTATCTGCAATATTTTGGAATACCACCTGCAACTTTTCATGAGCAATGGACACCAAATAATGTTTGTTTATCGTGCCATATAACTCTTGCCGTGAGGGCTTCTGGTTCATCACAGTAAGATTAAATTTATATATATAATTGAATTAATAATAAAGTGAATGTTTATCCAAAATTAGACGATACATGAAATTCGGTATACCGATGATATGGAGAGAGCCGCTCTGCCATTCGGTTAATTGCTACTTTTGCCTGAGTTGAAGAAGCAATTTTTATTTTCTCCATTAATTGAAGATTCAATACAGTTTTGAAAGAAGCAGACGTGTTTTTTACTTCAATTAATTTTGTGAAAAAATAATTTAAAAATTTGAAAAAAAAATTATTTAAAACTTTTATTGGTTTTAAATTAAGCATTTATTGCCCTTGTTTTCCGCCATGGATAATATTAATCCAATATTGAATGAAAAATTACTACCCGATAAATCCCAAAATACAACATCTCTACAAATATTGCTCACCAGCAATTGCTTTTGTGATGAACTTTTAAGAAGCAATAATTTACCATGTTCGTCCTGCGTTGTGACAAATGAAAGGAAAAAAATAAGCATAATTAGTGATGTGAAATTAAATTATACAGATGATGCTCAATCAAATAACACTTACTACAATCAAGATTATTCAAGTAATTCTCAATGTGTAAGCAGTAAGTCAATGGAGTCCCAATCAAGTAACTCTTTCAGCAATAAGATGATTCAAACAATAATTAAGTTATTAACAGTAAGTCAATGGAATATGACGACTCATTTGAGTCAGATACGCTATTTTCTGATGGACACACTCAAAGTATTAAAAGAAAAAGATCAGACGACATCGAGGCAGATTTGTCAAAACTTTCTTACAAATATAAAGCTCATTTGACACCAATTGTTAACACACATAATAGATTTTCCATTCTCGGAGAAATAGAAATTAAAAAAGAACAAATATTTCTAGAAATACAAATAGTAAGGCAGCTCCAGTTAAAGATAACAGCTTTTGTCCACCTATTTTTCTATTTAACGTTAATATTAAACACTTAGTTGAACAACTTAATGCAAAAAAGATTATTTATAAAATTGTTAACAAAAACAACCAAAAAAGTAAGCTATATTTAAAAAATGCTGCAGCTCTTTCTGAGATGATGGATCTTTTAAGAGATAAAAAAATAGATTCTTATTCATGCACTCCTAAGGAACTGAGACATACTAGTATAGTGTTAAGAGGACTTTATTATAAAACTGACGTAACCGAAATCAAAAGCAAAATTGATTCGTTAGTCCCCAATACAATTGACACAGTTTCGAAATTTTCTACAAACTATCTAGAAAGAACAATTTGGAAACTGGTTTATTTTTAATTACACACAGAGAAAAAAGTGCCAACCGAATTAAAAACTGTATATTAAAATTAACAACTTATAAACTCAGTTAGTACAACGATATTAACATTGGATTTCTTAATATTTTGAGTGTTGCAACTAAAATTCAGTTAATTAACCGAATTTTGTTGTGAAAACAAATGTTCCGTTTTACCAAACGACTGAAATTCGTATTAACCGAATTGGAGTCGCAGTACCCGCAGTATTTTGCAAATAGCAACATTTTTTTCTGTGTGTACTCTTATATCTGGTAGGAATCTAAATGAAGTTATGGGTTTACGTTATATACCAAATCAAAGGGTATCTTGGGAGTCACCGAAGGCAAATTTAAAGGAAATTCAATGTTGGCGTTGCCAAAAATGGGGGCATATGTCCCGAAACTGTAACAGACCGTTTAAATGCGTTAAATGTGAGGAAAGTCATGTTCCAGGCGAATGCAAATTTGTATCTTCTACGGAGAAATTACCTTTTTGTGTTAATTGTAATGAGCATGGTCATCCTTCGAGTTTTAGAGATTGCCCAGAATATAAAAACTACATTAAAATGAAAGAAAATATCAAAATTTCTGCCAGAAAGAAAAAGGAAAGAGTTTCGAACAATGTTACTAGTGCTATAAATGCTTCAAATTTTGTTCAGAAAGATAAATCCTTTGCTAGCTTATTACAGAATGTTTCCCCGAGCAAAAGTGTTAATACAAAAAAGACGCCTTCTTATATTCAAGATTTTTTAACGATTGCTCAATCTTTATGCCAGCCTGCACTTTTCACATTGGAGGAGAAAATTGAACAATTTATGAGAGATTATAAAACAATGACAAGAGAAGTAGCTAAATATCAATGGAAGAATTTAATGAATGAATATCAATGTAAGAATTTAATGAAATAATTGTTTAAATTTAGTAACTTTTAATGTTCGATCCCTCATTGAGGTGAATCGTAGATTAGACCTTTTAAATTTGTTGAAATACAATAGTATTGAAGTTGCATTTATTCAGGAAACACATTTGAGAGAAAATCAAAATTTGGGATTAGAAGGCTACTCTTTTTTTAGAGATAAAAGTTCTCAGGGTGTTGGTATTGTAATAAGAAATATATATGGATGTATAAGAGTATATATTCCATGAATTAAGTTTCCAAATGTATTGCTAAGTGTCAAAATTTTAGTTGATAGTTCACCAAAAATCTTTTTTGTTTGGCTCAGTTTATATACCTTGCAATTTTGATCAATCTAAAATTTATGATGGCCTGTCATTATTAGCTAGACTTAATGAAAATTATGATGGCGCTTTAATGCCATTGATATTGTATTTTTCAACTGGCTGCAACACTTTTTACGTTTCCTTCCTTTCCGAATGGTTCATCTTTTCTTGACCATTATCTATTAAGTTCAAATTTAGTTGAATTATCAAATCCAAACTACAAAATTCATAGTCTTTCCACGTTTCCGACCAGTTTCCGCTCAAATTGGAAATGAATTTTCAAAATATTGAATTTATATTAAAACCACTCCCAACTTTTATTTCTTTTAAAAATACAAACTGGGATAAATTTAAAATTGATATAATTTAGGGACTCTCAAATCATTCCCCAGACTTTTTAAGTAACTTGTCTAATTAGGAGATTGATGAATTTATTGACGAATTTTCTACAACAATTAATTTTATAACAAATATGAATACCGAGAAAATTAGCATGGGAAATAGAAAATTTGTAATATCACCTATTTAAAATAAAGTACAATTGGCAAAAGAATTTAAAGAAAATATATCGTAGTACCTGGAACCGATTGAATCCAGATTATGTTTTAATGTCCAAACAAAATGGAAATTGAACAAGCTCATTTGTTTTGTAAAAAACTTAAGAATATTCGCCCTGGTCCGAATACGCATAGAAATATATATACAATTATAGGTTACAAGAAAAATTGATTTGTTAATAAACTATCAGTAGATGTTGTTTCAATAGATAGCGATACGCAAAAATTGGATAATTTAAAGCAACATTTCTCTAGAATTTACAATGCATCTGGTCTAAATAGAGATGTATCACATATTGAAAACTCTATTAATGAAATAGTTTCTAGTGTTTCAAATAATAATTTTGTTTTTGATAATAATTTTTCGGCTCTATATTTAAAATTGTGATAGACTTGTCAACTTTGAACTTTGAATTGTTGGAGCATACAAAGAATATTAACAACAAGAAATCTTGCGGATTTGACAATATTTCAAGTTTCATTATTCGAACACTTCGTATAAAAGCGCTTGAATACCTTACGATCATTTTCAATCAATGTATTAGCAATTCTTATTTTCCAAATGTGTGGAAGATATCTAAACTAATTCCTATTAAAAAGAAGCCTAACAATACGGATATCAATAACCTCAGGCCAATTTCTTTACTTTCAAATGTAGGAAAGCTTTTTGAAAAAGTTTTACGTGACAAAATGGATATTGGAGTTACTGAAACTTATATTCCAAATCTGCAATTCGGTTTTCGGAAAAGTCATTCCACTACTGATGCGCTACTTAAATTCCAAAATGACGTAGTGATTAATCTTCGAATTAAACATTGGACAGTAGCGGTGTCATTGGATGTTGAGAAGGCATTCGACCATGCTTATCACAATGGAATTATTTATAAAATGATTCGAATTGGATTTCATCCTCCTATTATCAAATTATTGAAAAGTTTTTTTTCTAATAGGAAATTCTCTGTTCAATTTGGCCAAATGCTTTCGGATTTTGGAAACGTATATTGTGGTGTTCCTCAGGGATTGATTTTGGCACCACACCTTTATAACATTTTTATGCATGACTTTCCTCACATTGGATCGAGTTCCATTACTTTGTTATATGCTGATGATTCTCTTGTTTACTCTCACAACGAGCAAGTTACTAAACACTGGGAACTGTAAGAAATTTTTATGAAGAGTGGGGGGTAAAGATAAACATATCAAAATGTGAGGCTATCTGCTTAAGTAATGCTTCAGGTAAATGTAGAGGATTTGTTGTTCCAGAGAGTAAACAGCTAAGGCTCTGCTTCAACAATATTGAAATTCCGTTTAGGGATAAGATTAAATACCTTGGAGTGACCTTTAATAAACTTCTAAAATTTAACGAACATGCCCGCATAGTACTGGAAAAAGCCAATAGAATATTGGGTCCATTTTCAAGAATTCTCAATAACAAAAATTTACCAGTAAATACTAAACTTTTGCTATATACCTAAAACGAGCTTAAGACCAATTATACTCGTACTATATGGATTTCCAATTTGGTTCAATGTGTTACCGATTATAATTAAGGAAATGGAAATTTTCTAAAGAAAAATATTGCGAAACAGCATTGGGAAACACTTTAAATCCATTTGAAAACGATATTTAATTAATATATATATAGCGAATCTAGAATAACGCCCATCGGACTTTATGTTTGTGACATTCTTGAGAGATTCATAACAAGGACTTGCTTTCATGAAAATAATTATAGCTCAGATATTTACGAACAACAGAAGCAATTTAGCTGATCAAATATTAATTATTTATCCCCCATTGGATACATGAATGAAACTGCACCATCTTTTGATCTGCCCACTTCTTTGAGACACAATTTTTTTCTCAAAGAGTGTACAAGGCACACACAGAGGTTAGTTTGGTTTATCCGAATTTTCTATTATTTTTTAGTATCGTTATAATTTTTTGTTTGTTTTTTAATTTTGTTCTTAGTTATAAGTTAATATTGAGTTAGTTTTAAGCATACTTTAGGTTAGGAGATCCACTCTCAAAACATGCTAAGCCTCGGGAGCAAGGACGCAATTTTCCTACTAATTCTATTTTTTATTTAATTAAATTTTAACAAATTTGTGTAAGTAGGATACTGTTTTTTAATTATTTTAATTAGTATATTACATTTTAGTCCTAATTTTTAATTTTTTTACAAATGTTTTATAAAAATATGCATATGTATGTACTAAAAAAAAAGGCTCAATAAAATAAACCTTAACCTGAGCAAATCCACTGGTTTTGGAACATTTTGCAGAAACCGTGATAAATCTTACGCACAACATTTTAAGAAGGAAAACGACTTATGCTAGTGCAGCGATATTCCTGCATTGTTTGAGAGCCTTATGATCCAAATGAGAGCTTTATGATCCAATTGAGTGGCGTTTGTTCATTAACGGTAGTAAGGAGAGTTTGAAAGCAGTCCTACTGCATATTGGAAATGAAAAACCTTCTTTCCCCATCGCTCATGCCATCAACACCAAGGAATCATACGCCACAATGGCCAGTTTGCTAAAATACATTGAATATGAGCATCACAACTGGAAAATATGTTCCGATCTCAAAGTCATCGGCATGTTGTGTGGAATGCGGGGTGGATATACAAAATATTGGTGCTTTCTTTGCCTATTTGATAGGAAAACCTTACAGTGGCCAAAGACAATATTAAATACGTGCCTCTCGGCCAAAAAGAAAATATCATCCTTCCAGCGTTGCACATTAAACTTGGCCTCATTAAAAATTTTATGAAGGCCTTGGACAAGGAAGGCCAAGTATTTTCCTATTTGAAAACCCTTTTCCCGAAGCTTTCTTTAGCAAAATCAAGGAAGGCGTCTTCGATGGTCCACACATAAAAAAATTGATAAAAAGCACAGATTTTCCAAAATATTTAACACCTGTTGAAAACGAGGCCTGGAATTCATTTCAGCGGGTTGTTACCAATTTTCTTGGGAACAATAAAAGCCATAACTACGAGGGAACTATTACCGATTTGCTGAAGAACTACAACAAGATGGGTACTGAATGCCATTATTTAATTTCATTTCTGGCTGTTTTCTATTGTATTGTTTTTACCATTTTATTTACTTCTTACAGGTGTAAAAATGTCTCTAAAAATCCATTTATTGCATTCGCATTTGAATTTCTTTCCGGACAATCTTGGTGACGTAAGTGAGGAACACGGCGAGAGATTTCACCAACAAATTGAGACCATTTTCTTCTGGTTATACGTAGTTCTTAAAGTTCGTAAAAGTATCATCTTTACGTAAATGAAGAGAAACCAAACGTTTTTTTTTTAACGATTTGTACTTTTCCGTCAGCACAAAATCAATATAAAATATGAGTTTTTTGAAAATGTGCCCTATTTTCATCGATATATTTTGAATCGCAATCAAAGATCCGATTATATATATATTTTTTTTAAACTAGTGTTATTCACTGCCAGATGAATTTTTTTAACTAACTTCTTTATACACCGAAAAAAGTATTTCCCTATTTTTTCAATTAAATCGGTTTGTTGAAAATTTTAAAAGCTGTCAATTAAAAATTAATTGAATCACCTCAATATTTGCTCAAATTCGGAACTTGCTTGACATTTTTCTATATTATTTTAAACAGAAAGAAAATGCAAAAAAAAAAAAAAAATATTCTGATTTCAATACAAGGTCTAATTTCTGCAGAGAAAAAACCCAAAAAAAAGTTTGCCATAACCGCTACGCTTCAATAGAAAGAAAAGAAACAAACTTCTGTGCGTATTTGTTCACATAAGTATAATTAAATCTGCTAACTAAATGAGAATTTCATTCCGGTTTAAATTCAAAGTTATTAAATTCAAGCAATAAAAAAACATTTGGTATGGCTACAAAACATTTGGTATGGCAACAAGAATTTGTTTTTGGGAAGGTATACGATATTGATCACTTTTAATCAAATGAGAATCAAATGAATCAATAAGAATCAACTGAGATTAATCAAATGAAAAATTATTCAATTAAAGAGCTATCAGTTTCTTATTGAATTAGCAATTTTCGTTGTTGGCGGAATTTCAGCAATTAAAGTTATTGAATCGGTGTTTTTCGTAATTGAAATGGGTTTTTATTTTTATGTGTGTATGAGTGAAACATCGAAATGTATGTATTGTAATACTCGCGAAAAAATTGGGTTTTTGCATTTTTGGAAAATTTCTGAAAAAAATGATAATAATTTTCTGACAATAATCTAAAAGTGGCAGCTCAAATATTTTAGATCAGAAAAACTTTTTAAAAATTCGAGAAAAAGTCAGAGCAGTTTAAATGCTAGGTATTTTTCTTAGTTTTGCCAAAAATGTAAAACTTTGAGATTCGACAGAACGCGAACTACACCGAATTTTGAAAACTTACTACATCATATATTTATATAATAAGAATGTTGAATATGCACTACGTTGAAAAATTGAAATCCTTTTTCTTATTGCAAAAAATTGTTGTTTTTTTCGTTTCGTTTGTTTTTGTTTATTTTTCGTTTTGTTTCTATAATTATCTTCGGCAGTTGTCTTTTAAAAGATAGGATCATTTAGACAACCATTGATGTAAGTAGTTGAAAGAAAATTTTTGTTATGTTAAATATATATATTTCTATATATTTTCATATATTAAATTAATTCATATCGTCAATGTGGGAAAATGAAAATTTTTATATTTTGTAACGTATTTTAAATTATTTTTAAAAGAATCACAAAAATATGTTTTATAATTTTCAGCAAATAAATTAATTAAATTAGAAATTTTCTACAAATTTTTTGCGTTTTTTTAGTCTACTAAAATTCAGCAAAAAATTTATTAATTTTTAGCAAGGCTTTTTTATTTCTAATCCACTAAGTGTTAGCAAAACTTTTGCTGAATCTACTAATTTTGTTGACATTAGCAATTTTTTGGAAAGCACCCTCCTGACTAAAATTTTGCTGAATCAGCAAAATTTTTTGCTGACTTTACAAACTTTTTTTTTTGAGTGTATAAATTTAGTTAGTACAACGATATTTGCATTAGCTATCGGAATATTATGAGAGTTGCAACTAAAATTCTGTTGAATTAACCGAACTTTGTTGTGAAAAATAATGTCAAGTTATGTCGACCGACTGGAATTCGTAATAAACAAATTTAATTAGTATTAACCTAATTTCAGGTGTCAAATTTCTAAACTTTTCTCTGTGTGTAGTGTAGTATTTGATTTGGTCAGAAAAATGTAGGAAAATTTGTGCCACTCTTCTATGCATATGTTTCTGGAACTCTTTAGTATGTGATTGTGAAATCTAAATTTATTTGCGGTGTACAAGCTTTAACTTCCATTTGCGCATCCTTATGATAATTTATGTAATAAAAAAATATTTTGTTATTACATTTTTAATATAACATTTATTTTAACCATAATATTAACAAAAATTCATAACTTAAGCATGGGCATCGGCGGTGGGATGTTCCTGGATGTATTTGATAGCTTTCAAGATGTGTTCTGGAATTGGTGGGGGAGTAGGCAACAAGGGGTTGGCAGCATCAACATGATAACCATTTTCATCAGCGGTATATTGGAGGTTGACATGTTCACCTTCAGGGGAAATGAATTCGTAAGCACCTTTAACGACCCATTCTTCACCATTTAAGTGACCTTGTTGTTCGGCCTTAACATGGTTATCGAGTTCATAAGCATATTTGAAATCCTCAACATTGACTTCAGCATCATTGCGAATAACGTTGGCTTCTTCGTTAGCAAGGGCAACAACCAAAAGGCAAGCAAAGGCGATCTGTATTAAAACAAAAATATATAAATATATGAATTATAATCAAGATACTAGATACGGAAGTATTTAAGTTTTTTGTTTTTTTTTATGTTTAATAAAATTTAAAATTTGATTTAACTTACGAAGAATTTCATATTATTTTGTATAGTTTGTTAGAGTTTTGAAATAAAACTGTTGTCTTTTTTAAAATTCAATAGCGATTTTATAGTAATTTGCACCTTTTTTTCCAATTATATGACAAAAGTTTTATTTTTCACTTTGTTTAACTAGTTTTTTGATGTTAACAATATTGTCATTGTTCATCAATTTTGGCCGTTAAAAAAATACTGCAAAATTAAAACAAAAAAATTAAATCTAGTTTTCAGTTTCTTCAAAAAAATAAACATGTTATAAGCCGAGTTGATCATTAATTATTTATGTTAATTTGTTTATGTAATTAGCATATATATATATCAAAAGCAAACCACACAATACGCATAACGCCATATAAAATTTGATTTGATGAACACCACACATCTGGGCATCGAGTGTTGTTTTATTTTATGGCAAAAACGAAATACTTTAATTATCGGTAGCTAATACTGATGATTTAATTAGTTTTTAAATATCTGGAATTTTAAGATTGTTAAAAATACATTTCAATATCTGTTAACACATAATTTAGAACATGTTTTAAATATAATTGAGAGTTTAAAAAAAATAAAGTTTGCGTCTTAAGTCTTTTGTTTTTTATATTGACGTTTTTATTGTTGTTTTTTTTTATTAAGAAAGTCTTATTAGATTTTACAGCAGCAATGCAAAGCAATAGTAATATTTAAAATAATTAGAGATAATTAAAAGATAATAAATGATAAACAAATTCCATTACTACCGTGGGTGAAATTCTTTTGGGCTCAACAGTATTTTTGGATTTTAGCAAAAACGGAAAAAGCCCGGAAAAATCTAAAAACGACAAAATGATCCTCATTCCATAAGTTTTAAATGATTCAACTTATTTAATAGTTTTCAAAAAATCAATAAATATTTTTCAAATAAATTTTAAACAACATCAGAAATTAAAACGAAATTCCATTGAGCGCACTTCTTTATTATTTAGAAAAAAAAAATAATCATTAACATAAGTTTGCTTAATGCTATCTACAGGCTTTTAACAGTTTTTGTTATTTTGGCACAGGGATGGATATTTGTAATTTTTCCTTGGTCATTTTACATATTTTTTAGATATCTCAGAATGTAGTTGATATTTCACTCTGAAATTTTCACAGTGTCTATAACATATATAACACATATTTATGTATTTGTGTAAAAACTATAAATTAATTTAAAGGGGATTTTTTACAAAAATTAATTTTGAATTTGTTTTATAACAAAATATTTTAAATTTATTTAAAAAAAAAAATCTGAACCCTAAAATGTTTACTATTCCTATACAAACATAATTTTGTCAACATCTTTCACACAACAAAAGTTATTTCCGTTTGAATGATGTCCCAAGCCCTAATTTGCGATATATCAAAGCTTCAGGGTTGCCACAGTTTTCAAAATATAAAATTTTTTTCAGAAGTTTGCTTTCACTGTCAAACATACTAGCCAATTTTTTTAAAAATATGTGGCCATCGAAAATGAATCGTTAAAATAAAATGCTCTATAAAGAAATGATCTCAAAATTTTTTGAAAATCTATTTTGATACTTATTATTTTTTTAACTCTAGTAAGTTACCCAGGTAGAAATTTGGGATGGTACAAAAAACGTAAGAGTTTTTCAAAACGTTTGTTTTTGATGGTACTAAAATAAAAGCGTTTTCCAAAGCGATAATTGCAAATAATACGAAAAAAAGCATTTAAAAAACATTATTTTGGATTGCTATTCGAACGTTCGGACAAAGTATTTTAGGAATACTTTTTATACAAAACTTACAAATATTTGTGAAATAAAACACTGTAAAAACATTGGTTCAAAGCGTTTTTGCAACGTTTGTAAAAAGTACTTTAGAAGTTCTTATCGTACAAAATTTACAACGGTTTATAAAATAAAACCAATGTAAAACCATTGCGTTAAAGCGTTTTTCTAACATTTGCCAATAGTACTTTAGAAAATCGCTATTTTAATTTACATTATTCCATTTAACAAATCACAATTTAATTGAAAACGTTTTTAAATGAAATATATCTATTTTCAATAGAGGGCTTTTTATTTTCATATTTGAATATTCGATTTTTAATTTCATTGATTTTATTGATATGTTTTTATATATCAAATTTAAATCTATTTTTTCTTTTGTGGTTGTCACAATATCGTTTCGTCAAAATTATGTTTTATGTTTATATTTTTTATACTAAATCACATTTCCCTTAATTTAAAACCCTGAAGTAATACTTTTATGTTTCAAGCTTATTAATTTATATTTTGTTACTTTAAAATATATTTTAATTAATTCAATAAAAATATTATTTTTCAAAATGTAAATATGTAAAATTGTTAAAATTATTATTCTGATATTTGTGTTGAAAACAATGACAAAGTACTTTAATTGTAGCTTTTTTAACGCTTAGAGAACGTTAAAACTGTAAATTGGTATTTATGAACAATTCATAAAGATCTATAAAATTTGTCTTTCGAGCGTTTTTGACAATGTTCAAAATTACAACCCTCAAAGCGGTTATCATTTGGGTCGTTTTCATAACGCTTAATAACTGTAAGCCAAAATGTTCTGCAAATACTTATTTAACGATTGAAAAAGCATTTCAAAAATTTTGTTTTGCAATGTTTTGAGAACGTTATAAAATACCATCCTCAGACCGTAAATTTGGGTTATCATTTTGCACATTCTCAAAACGCTTTAAATTTGTAATTTGGTATGTTCTGAAAACGCTTGTACCATCATGAAAATGCTTTTAAAACGTTTTAAAAGATTGTATTTTTCTACCTGGGTACATACATATGTATATTAGAGCGACTCAAGTTGTATGGAAGCGAAATTCGTGCAAGGTGTACCCCACTCAAAATGAACATTAGTATTTTTTATGACGACATCTAAAATATTTTGGCTCTAGCTTTGACCTCTCGTGAGCTGGACCATTTGGAAAAAGGGTCCATTTTTGCGTGTTTTGTTAATTTGAGAATCTGTTTCCTTACCAACATATACAATATGGGTATCATAAGAAAGGTTTTTGTACGGCGCGTCCAACTGTATATACAATTTGTCCAAGGTCGATCATCAACTTTTTTTAATTTGCGAAAAAAAATATGCCACCAAAAAGTCGTGGATAATTTTTTTTCTTTCTTTAGTCCTATTTTCATCCATACATGATCTAGAAACTAAATCTGCTATCATATTAGAGTTACCATAAAATTGCATTTATATATATTCCAGAGCACCGTGTAAAATGCATCTAATTCGCAAAAATCTAAATTATTTACATACAAAGATGATATACTTGGCAAAAGAAAAAATTTGATACCCATATCGCCCTATTTAGAACGAAGAGTTACCAACCCATTGCATTTTTGTCGAAAAGCGAACTAGCACGAATTTCAAAAAAAGCTGAGACCCGTATTTAATTAAATCGACTAAAGATTAAAATATGTTAATTTGGCGTTTTTATTACAAACAACCCCGAACAAAAAATTCAAAAACCGTTTTTTTTTACAGAATATCCTTTAAAAAAGGACATGAATGATCGTCCTTGGACAAATTATATATACAGTTGGACGCGCCTTAAAAAAACCTTTCTTATGATACCCATATTGTATATGTTGGTAAGGAAACAGATTCTCAAATTAACAAAACATACAAAAATAGACCCATTTTCAAAATGGTCCAGCTCACGAGAGGTCAAAGCTGGAGCCGAAATATTTTAAATGTCATCTTAAAAAAGTCCAAGGTTCATTTTTAGGAGGGTACGTCGAGCACTTTTTTTGGTGAGTCGCTCTAATGTATATAACTTATTTTTTAAGATTTTTTGTAAGGATAATTTGTGCAAGAAAGACATTAATTTTTTCTATCATGTATTACATGTTGAGATTGCTCAGATGGAAGAACGTTAGTATGACCATTTGGAGACCCAGGTTCGAATCGCATGTGGCCAAATTTGATTACTAAAAAAATTTTCAAAAAATTAAATAAAAATATTCTCTTATTTATTATTGTTTTTTTTAAATTTATTTTTAAACTCATTATTTTTTGTCTATACTGGTAACATTTTTTTTACATATTTTTCTATTTTTTACACATATTTTTCTATTTTTTGTAAGGGGTTTAGTAATGATTAAGATAAGATGTTTAGTAATGATATGTTATTATTTTGATACTTTTAAATGGAGATTAAAAAATAATGAGATTTGTAGTAAGTACCTGCCGTTACCAAATATGTACTTATATAATCACTTAACACACTATGGTAATGCTTTTATACACGGGGTAGTTGCAGGTTTTTAAGTGAATTTTTTAACTTTATGGATATTCAGACTACAGCTTTAAAGTTACTGATTGAAGTTAGATGCCCTCTAATCAGTTTTTCTACGTGTTTTCCGTTGAATGATCCAATTTATTTATTGCATAACTTTTGCAATTATCGTCAACTTTTTGAGAGCAAAATATTGATTTTTTTTGTTGATGAGCAATTCCATTTAATATCACCGTGAAATTAATCGATGTTTTCCGACTTTGGTAAATTTTTGTGATTGTGTGCGGTAGGGAACGCAAGTATTAAAAAAAAAAATTTTTTTTTTTTTTTTTGGAAAACTCTGGCAACCCTATAGCTTCAAATTGTGGGGGTAGTTACTTCACTTAAAAGGTCATAACTTTTGATGTGTAAAAAATATCGACAAATTTATTTTTGCTTAAGAACGGCGAGGTTTTGGGGTATAAACACTAAACATTTTTTAAAAATAAAAAATTTTTTAACAAAAACTTTAAACTCAATTTTTGGAAAAAGCCCATTTTCCTTACTTAGTGAGATATCAGAAATTTTGTTGATGTATGTACACCAGAAAATGTGTGTTATTTTTTTTAATTGTTGCTATTGATTACTCTTCACCTGTGGCATACATTAAAAAAAAAACACACATTATCTGGTGCACATACTTCTACATTTTTTCTGATATCTCACTAAGTAAGGAGCTTTCCACTCTGAAATTTTCAGGGTGTTTAGAACACATGTGTAGCTATTTGTATAAAAATTTTAAAAATTTAAAAAAATGGATGTTTTCCAAAAATTGATTTTAAAGTTTTTTTTACACACTCACAAAAATTTATCAAAATCGGAAAACATCGATTAATTTCACGGAGATATTAAATGGAATTGCTCTGATGCTTTTTATTTTCACTGTTTTTATTTTCATTTCAGTTTAATTTATAAGTTTAATCAGTAAAATTTTATACAGATATAAAAATCTACAATAGTGAATTAAAATGAAAAAAAATTAAAATATTTGCAAATTGCAAAAACAATAAAAATTATATAAGTGTGCCCAATTGAATTGCTCACCAAATTTAGATTTTTTTTGTCTAGCTTTAATCAAACACATTAATCAATTTAAAAATGTATTTGTATAATTTTAAATTAATCGAATAAGCATTACTTTGTCGTTTTTAGATTTTTCCTAACTTTTTCCTTTAATTGATAAAATTCATAAATATTGCTGCTTTCAAAGAAATTTCATTCACAGTACGTACAATTTAATTAAAACTATTAAAATATTTAAAAACTATTGAAATATTTAAACTAAAATGTTAATATTGATTTTATGTAACCGATTTCCTAAATGATATTTTTTTTTCCATTTGTATTAATGTGGTTTAACAACCCAGGAAAAAATTTCCAAAAAGGTAAGCGGGTTTGTAATCAAGCATTTTGGGCAGAACGCATTCCTTACTAGATTACCTACTCGATTCTTTTAACAGGGCGTGAGACTAAAATAATTGATTCTTTAGAATTGATTATTTTTTTTACCGAAGAACTATTTACTTTATATTTTTAAGAACTACATACATTTTTTAATAAAGAAATAGTTCCATTGTAAAACTACGAAGTACTTACACAAAAAAATTAATAAATAGTTCCCTAGAAAAAATAACAAGTACTTACATTTAAAAAAAAGGAAATAGTTCTATAAGTAAATTCAACTTTTACTCACACGTGATTCTCGTAGGTCACTCAAAACTCATACGGAAATAAAATACTAAAAAGTGAAACATCGAATTGTTATGATAACATGGGTTTGTCATAATTTTGGAGCTATAAACCACGAAAATATAAATTTTTTTTAAAAAAAAAGAACAATTCAAAATTGAAAAACAAAAATATGACTCACGCACAATCACCCTCGAACATTTTTTTTACACTCACTCACGATAACGTCAGTAATTTCAACTTCCACTCACAATTTTCTGCTCACGTGCGCTTCCCTAATTTATACCTAACACACAGTTTAAAAAAATTTAGGCAACATGCAATTTCTGTTTTTAGTATTATTTTCCTGCAAATAAAAATTTGTTTGAAAAAATATATGAGATAAATTCTTTAAAATTGTATAACTTCTTTTTCAAAATTAGGAACTACTTTCAATAACGTCCTTTTATTAAGAAAAAGTCTATTATTACTTCTTGAGTACAAAAGGTTATACATATAAGTTAATAACATTGTTATTTTCTACTTTGTTATTGAGTTCATTCTTTCTGGTTTAAATTTAAAGAATTGATTACAATACTACTTGCTTTTTTGACTCTATCGTTGGAATGAGTTTGGTATTGCAGTTACTAAATTTGGCAATGAGATATGTAAGCAAGTGTGGGCATTACATTCTTTTTGGAATGTGTAATTTTTTCCTGGGAAGTTATTTTTAAAAAGTTTATGTCTTAAGTCTTTTGTTTATTTATACTAAATTCTTTAAACAGTGTTACGCAATAATACAAAGTATTTAATTTTACAACATCATTAATAAATTATTTTATTACAACCGATACATGTGTTTAATTTTCAAATTTTTTTTTAATTTTAACTGTCGATTTTTGCTAATGTACAACCAAAATATGATAAATCGCTAGATAGTGTAAAACAACACAACTTTAATAAAAATATACTAAAGTTCATTTAAATAATTATTTAAGAATTTTCAAAAACTTATTTTCTCATGTTTATTCACATTAGAGGTGTTCAACAATGTATAAAAACGTTTTAAAAAAAAAATGAAGTTTTTAAATAATTAATAAATACAAAATACATTTAATCGCTAAATAAAGATACTAATAAAATAAATCTTTATATGCACTTGGGGTACGGGAATTACCGGAAAAATTGTGTCGGAAATTCCCGGTAAAAATATTAATAATTAATTAATGCAGTAGTTAGTTTTTATTTCACAACAATTTTATTTTGAATTGACTATGATTTATTAATTTTTAAATGCAAGAAATGCTTTAAACAAACATCAATTGACTATAACTTAGCAATTTTATGGTATTATCGACATGTTCCAGTCTTGAAGATGCTAGCGGAAGTTTTTTTTGCTGT
>CM037855.1:118068062-118090139 GCA_021234595.1 Delia radicum | reverse complement strand
TGTAATTTTCAAGTTTGTATCTGCTAGCAAACATGACCAAATTGTAGCCTGAAATATGCAAATTTTCAAAATTTCCAAATTTCAAGTAACGATTTTTTTCATAACGAGCTGCCAGATTGAGCCAATTTTAATTTTGTATTTTTCTTCGACATGCCTAATATGTATCTGAGAATTATTATGCTTTTATATTCATTAGCGCCGACACTGGAGTTCATTGAAAAACACAAAAAACCAATGAAATATGCTTATTTTCAATACCGCGTTATTTTTCGGGTGTATGAATTAAGTCAAATTTTATATTTTTGATAGAAACTATAATCCTTCAGCTTTAAAACAATGTGTTCATCATGTAGATATCTCTAGCAGAAAAATTTTAACAGCTCAAACCACTACGCACAAAAACAAGACTTTTTAGTTTTTTTTATTTTGCGTGAACCGGTAGTGCCGTGTGCAAAAATTAAATCCTCTTGGATTTTGGGTTTTTAGACCCTAAATATCATTTCCAGTAAGTTTGAGTAAAATCTAAGATATGCCAGCTTTGCCGATTTGGTGATTTCATACAGAATAACTCATATGACTATTTTATTTTATATTTTTATACTTTTATTTTATTCCTTAACTTAGGAAGATTGCCTTCTAGCAATACTTTTTTAAAATATAGTTCAAAAATTGAAACTAAAGAGTTTGGAAATCAACTTTTTTTTTAGAATGTTTAATGATGAACTTTATCATGACTCGGATGACGACATGATAATAGAAGAAACTTCTCATATTAATGAAAATAATCTTTTATCATGTGCGCCCCGGTAGGCTAGTTGGTAGCGTGCTGGCTTATCAGTGCGGGGGTCGTGGGTTCGATTCCCACCAGAGGCACTGGTCTGTTTTCGCTACAACGCGCCGAAGGCCATAGTAGCTAGTGCTCGGTTAGGGTAATAGTATATAATTTGTAATTATATGATTATTAATTAATAAAAAAAAAAAAAAAAAAAAAAAAAAAATCTTTTATCAGAATTAAATGATATTATTAATAGTATTAAAAATATAAAAAAATTCTAAAAACGACTTTAATGGCATAATGGAGGATTTTATATGTTTAGAAAAAACAAAGAAAAGAACTGAGAAGTTGGACATTCTTTACCATTTCGATTTTCCCCAACATCCACAATCAGCGAAAGAGTTTTCTCCAAGTCAAGTTTTATAAAAACTAAAGAAAAAAACCGTTTAAAAGCTAAACATTTGAATTACATTCTTTTTTTTAAAGATTACTTCACAAGATCTATTTAAAACCTTTAATTAACACATATGTGTATACAAAGAAGGATCTTATTTACTTTATTTTTTATCTATATATATTAGGATGTCCCATTCAAAAAAAAATTTAGGGGATCATTCTTAATTTGAATACTCATAAGGCTAAGAATTTTTGAAAATTTTTTCAGATTTTTCGGAGGTGGTTTAGAGGTCGCGCAAATCGATTTTTTACCAAAAATCGAGCTTTTTGGGCTTTTTTTGAATTTTGCTTGAAAATTGGTAAAAAATCGATATTTCTTCAGCTTCTGAGTCAATATTATTAAAGAAAATTTTCCGATCTTTAATTTTATGTGCATAAATAATAAGTTTCGGCAATAATTTTGCACATTTTGACAATTTAATAACGGTTTTTCGAAAATTTTCAACAAATATGGAAAAGAATGATTTATAACTTTTAAAATTTGTATAAAGACAAAAAAAACTAATGATGCAGTTTAATAGATTATTAAGTTTTAAATTAATTAGCAGAAAAAAAATGAATTTTCTCTCACCGTTCTCGAGTTATACCCTTTTAAAGCTTTGTACACATTGTATGAAATGTATAATACTATAAGATGTGAACTAGGTTTGCATTGGTTTAAACTTTAAATAATTGGATTTAGAAAATGTTTTTACAAATAAAATAATAGTTACTTACCACTCATACATAACAATTATATTAAAAACAAAGAAAAATAGATTTGTTATAAATCATTTATTAGTAAAACTCTGAAAGTCTGTTTCAGAAGTTGTGATATTGATATAACTATTAGCCAAGGCCACACCACGTTCTGCGACATCATTTACAACTTGCAATTGTTGAACTTTGTGTTTTGCTTCCTGAAATGATTTGTTGTTTTCCCATTTTTCTGGATCCGTTTGTAAAAAATCAGTAGAAATGTTTCAGGCTTCAAAAAAGTTAGGCTGGCTTTTGTAATAAAACACTGAATTTGTTTATTTTCAATCATGTCTTCTGTTAAATTTCCTTTCACTAATTCGTTGTTATTACTTGGTTCATGTAGGTTTCTAAGCATTAAACGCAAAGTTTTGGTATCTATACGTTCATCAAAAAACGATAAGGCAGCCAACTTCTCGGAAAGGTACCACTGATGACCCAGAAAGGTTTTCAGAGTCTCGCGTGCAACTTTTTCATTAAAGCGTTTGTAATCATACACTTGTTTCAAAAGTCTAAGGTCATTGAGAGGAGCGTATCGGGGACACTGGCATAGGTACCAATTTGTAATATATACTCTTAAAATTAATGAGGTAAACTCCAGCAAGACATCAATTTTTGAATTTTGAATGAAAGATTGTAGCTGGTTTCGAAAAATACATATTTTTAGAGAGTATGTAATTTTCATCATCCAGCGAGCTCAGTTTACAAAAATTTTAATTGTATTGTGACTTGTTATCTCTAAACCTATAGACTATCTGCCAAAAATAGGGTTGTAGTTCCCCAAATCCAATAAATCATGAATTTTAGTTCGAGCCATATCAGTGCCACCTAGTGATAACGGCTTTTTGGCTACTTTTTTTGCTGTCCACAACTTGACAACACTTAAAACTAAGCTTTGACATACAATAAATAAATTTTCAAATCTCATAATCTAAAGTTTACAACAAATCGGATGCCCAAATCTTATAGTACTAAAAGTTTCATACATTGGGTGCAAAGCTTTAAAAGGGTATAACTCGAGAACGGTAAGAGAAAATTATATTGTTTTTTTCTGCTAATTTATTTAAAACTTCATAATCTTTTAAACTGCATCATTAGTTTTTTTAGTCTTCATACAAATTTTAAAAGTTATAAAGCATTCTTTTTCATATTTGTTGAAAATTTACAAAAACTGTTATATAATGTATCAAAATGTGCAAAATCCCTGACGAAACTTATTACTTATGCACATGAAATTAAAGATCGGAAAATTTTCTTTAAGAATATTTGCTCAGAAGCCGAAAAATTACCGATTTTTTAGCAATTTTCAAGAATAATTCAATAAAAGCCCAAAAAGCACGATTTTTGGTACAAAATCGGTTTGCGCGACCTCTAAACCACTTCCGAAAAATCTGATAAAATTCTCAAAAATACTTTACCTTATAAGTATCCAAATTAGGAAAGATCTTCCGAGAAAATCCAAATTTTTATTTTTTTTTTGGACAACCTAATATATATATATATATATATATATATATATATATATATACACCGCATATTCCGGCGACAATTTTGGGCGTGTCCCTAAACTATGCGCTGTGCATACATATATATATATATATATATATATGTATGCACAGCGCATAGTCCAGAGACATTTATTCGTTCCCCCGCATAGTTTAGGGACATTTCCTTACTTTGGGGACTGTCCCCAAAATTTTCGCGCCTTTTCATACATCTAGCGTTTAAGATGAGGACAATTTTTTCTATACACCGCATATTCCGGCGACAATTTTGGACATGTCCCTAAAGTATGCGCTACGCATACATATATATATATATATATATATATAAAATACAATGTTTGTATGTTTGTCCTCTATAGACTCTAAAACTATCCAACCGATTTGGCCCAAACCGGTTTCATTTGAAAGGTTATAGTCCAAATTAGGTTTTCAGCTATATATATTTCAAGTGGGCGTGGCCCCTCCCACATAAATTGAATAACATCATATATCTTCACTATTGTGATAGCAAGAGTTTTGAAACATTGCAGTATCCCATACGTTACTGATTTGAATAATCAGGAAAAAAAATGGGCTGGATCGAACCAGTGGGAGTGGCAGCTCCCATACAAAGTAAATATTTAATATCATATATCTACAGTACTATAATAGCCATAGTCTTAGAAATTTGTGCACGTTGATTATTTGTTAATGTGAATAGTCATGGGAAAAATGGGCGTGATCGGACCAGTGGGCGTGTCAGCTCCCATACAAAGTAAATATTTAATATCATATATCTACAGTTCTATAATAGCCAGAGTCTTAGAAATTTGTGCACGTTGATTATATTATGAATAGTCATGGGAAAATTGGGCGGTATCATACCAGTGGGCGTGGCAGCTCCCATACAAAGTGATTATTTAGCTCATATACAAAATTAATATTAATATTAAATATCTAGGGTTCTATATTAGCTATATAGCCTTCAAATTTTGTACGAGTCCATCAATTACAAATATTAGTAGTCGAACTGAAAATGGGCTGAATGGGATAAATGGGCGTGGTACCAAAAGCAAAAAACAAATAAGCATTAAAATAAATTATCACATTCAAGACTTTTTGCAAGGTTATTTAATAATGTTGTTCAAAAATTGTTTTAGCGTTCCTCATAGTCCTAGAATAAATAAAAAAGGTAAAGAAGTAAACAATAAATTTTATGATATGGTTTTAAGTAACAATTCATGTTTAACAGGTACACTTAACATAAAAAATATATTTTATTGCTATGGTAATCACATGCGGATTAATTTCGATCATTACAGAATTTAACAAGTGAATTAGTTCAGGTATATACAAGTCATCATAGAATTAACAAGTGAAATGGATGAAATGATTTACTAATGTGAATTTATTTTTTTAATTATTTATTTGCGTAAAGGAAATTTCTTGATTTAAAGAATTAATTACAATTAAAATTTGAAGGCAAAACAACGTTTGCTTGGTCAGCTATTACTTATAAATTGTTATGTATTATTTGTTTTTTTTTTATTAATAAAATATAAAATCAAAACAATAAATAAGTGCTTTTTTATTATTAGCCATTCTATTTATTCAAATTTGAATTATTCGGTTAACCGAATAATTCTTATTTAACCGATTATTAACCGATAAAATCTCAGTCCCGATTAATTATTTGCTCGAAAAAACCGATTACACTAAAAACCCGATTAATTGAATACCCTAATATTTACCAATTAAAGGAAAACGTTAGAAAAAAGTTAGGAAAAATTTAGGAAAAATTTAAACACGACTAAATAATGCTTATTCGAATAATTTAAAATTATACAAATTGCTTTTTAAATCGATTAATATTTCTGATTTAAACTAGTCAAACAAATCTGAACTTAGTGCGCAATTCAATTGGGCGCACTTATATAATTATTATTGTTTATGCTGTTTCCTTGAAAAAATTTTAATTTTTTGGCATTTTTATTCACTTAAAAAAAATTAAATTTATAAATTAACGGCAAAATAAACAGTGAAAATAAAAAGCATCTAAACCAAAAAATTAAAATCAATATTTTGCTCTAAAAAAGTTGACGATAATTGCAAAATTTATGTAAATAAATAAATTTGACCATTAAACAAAAAACACGTAGAAAAACAGATTAGAGGTACTTCAATCAGTAACTTCAACTCCGTAACTTCAATCAGAAACTTTGAAACTGTAGTCTAAATTTCCATAAAGTTAAAAAATGTACTCAAAACTGGAAACTACCGCATGTAGAAATATACTATAACCCATCAAAATAAGAGCTGAGGAAGAAGTAGTAAAAACACCACATCTACTGAGTCGGATGTGGTGCAAATTTAGGTGAATCATTAATGATTTTGACATTGTCGTATCATTGGGCGGATGGAGTGAATATATAACTTCTTTAATAGCATTTTAAACAGTGCATGATTGCTATTTTTCAATAGTTCATGGAAGGTCTTCTTCAAACATATATTAACATTTTTATTTAATAAAAATGTGCAGCATAACCTAGGGCTAGTTTTTATAAATATTAAAAAAAAATCTTTTGGTGCCAGCGAGTATTGAACATACGAATCTGAATCACAACCTGTTGTAGTGAAGTAGACCGCTCTACCGTTTGCACCAAAGTAACTTATGCAGTATAACAAACTTAAAACGAACTTAAGTTGAAAATATTGATATATTTTTATGAAAACAAGAAAAATATGCTACACAAATATATAATAAAAAAGATAAAATAATGATTTTTAAAAACATTTTTATTATGTGATTTCGTATGACTGAGATATAAATTATTTTTAAGTTTTGATGAGGTTAAAAAAAATATTAAGAAATAATAAAAATGCTTATTTAACAATTTTGAATTCATTGCATATTTTAAAATATTTTTTTAATAATTAATTTGACGAGAAGTGTCTTTAATAAGATAATGACAATGAGAAAAAAAATATTGGATAAGTAGTTTAACTACAGGTAGGGAAAAGTGACCTGCAATGAAGCGAGTGTGCCTTGGAACTTAAGATCTTTTAATGTTCCCGTATTTTTTTCTAAAGATTTGGAGAAAGAGGTCGGTAAAAACTCTATAGGTAAATTAAAGTGATATATTTAAATTAAGTAAAAGTTATTAATTAATTAATTTACTAATTAATTATTATTATTAATAAACTAGCTTTCAAAATTTGGCTTCGATCCTAAACAGTAGAATTAAAAACTCAAATAGATTTTTGAAGCCAAATTCAAAAGTATATCTTGAAACAAATATGAAAAATTCGATAAACTCATTTTTATCAGTGAAATACATCTTTGAATTTTCTTATCAACATAACAATAAAAAATATAAAACCTTAAGTTTTTTTTCTATATATTTTTAAATAACTTTTACAAAAAGTTCCATCGCAAAGACAAAAAATAGATTTTTATCAAATAATTATTTGTCCACTCTAGATAACAATTTTCTAAAAAAAAATTCTTTATGATTAAAGTCAAAATTATCTCCCCGGCCCGGAATCGATCTCGCAACCTTCTGATTGCAAATCCAACCACTTACCACCTCAACCTCCATATTAAAAAAAGAATATATGAACTTATGAAAAAGTACTTCTTAGGATGTTATTAATTTAGATACCAATTAATTTATATGGTGATGCAAATGCACCTTACAAAAAATATAAAAATATGTGGTTACATATATGCTTAACAGAGAGACAAAAATAAAGAGTTTAAAAATAAATTTTAAAAAACAATAATAAATAAAAGCATATTTTTTTTATTGAAAAATTTTTTTTATTTAATAAAATTTGGCCACACGGGATTCGAACCTGGGTCTCCAAGTTGTGAGACAAGCGTTCTACCATCTGAGCTATCACGACATGTAATACTTGATAGTTAAAAATCAATGATTTTCGTGCACAAATTATGCATATTTTCCAGCTTACAAAAAATCTTAAAAAATAAGTTATATATATACTTACTAGAGTTGAAAAAATAATAAGCATCAAAATAGAATTTCAAAAAAATTTGAGATCATTACTTTATAGAGTATTTTATTTTAACGATTAATTTTTCGGTGGCCACCGATTTTTAAAAAAATTGGCAAGTATGTTTGACAGTGAAAACATATTTCTTGAATAATTTTTATATTTTTAAAACTGTGGCAATACTGAAGCTTTGAAATATCGCAATATTAAGGGTTGGGACATAATTCAAAACTGCGACAAAATAACAAAAAAAAAAAAACTGTTAAAATCCTGTAGACAGAATGAAGCCAACTTAAATTAATGATGCCAATACAGGAGCGGCTTCAGGGGGAGGGTAAATGGAAAATTTTCTACCCTAAAATAATAGTTTTCAATAAAAAAATGTAAAAAAGATTAAAAAATTAATTAAAAATACTCTAAGTTCCCTCCCCAAAACTTTTTCCTGCATCCGCACCTGTGCCAATAAAACCTCAAAAGGATCTGCATTATATTTAGCAAAATAAATTTCAAATATAATGCAAATTGTTTATTTTTTTTCAAATTATATTGTAGTGCGCTCGATTGAATTTCTCTTTAATTTCTGATGTTATTTAAAATTTATTTGAAAAATATTTATCGATTATTTGAAAAATATTAAATAAGTTGAATCATTGAAAATTTATTGAATAAGGATCATTTTGTCGTTTTTAGATTTGTCTTGGCTTTTCCTTTTTTGCTAAAATCCAAAAATAATGTTGAGCCCAAAAGAATTTCACCCACTGTAGTAATGGAATTTGTTTATCATTTGTTATCTTTTAATTATCTTTAATTATTTTAAATAGTACTTATGCTTTGCATTGCTGCTGTAAAATCTAATACCAACATAATTGCATAAGACTTTCTTAATAAAAAAAAAAACAACAATAAAAACGTCAATATAAAAAACATAAGACTTAAGACGCAAACTTTATTTTTTTAATACTCTCATCTAACTAGACTATTATATTTAAAACATGTTCTTAATTATGTGTTAACAGATAATGAAATGTATTTTAACAATCTTAAAATTCCAGATATTTAAAAACTAATTAAATCATCAGTATTAGCTACCGATAATTAAAGTATTTCGTTTTTGCCATAAAATAAAACAACACTCGATGCCCAGATGTTTGGTGTTCATCAAATCAAATTTTATATGGCGTTATGCGTGTTGTGTGTTTTGCTTTTGATATATATATGCTAATTACATAAGCAAATTAACATAAATAATTAATGAGTAACTCGGCTTATAACATGTTTATTTTTTTTTTTTTTAAGAAACTGAAAACTAGATTTAATTTTTTTGTTTTAATTTTGCAGTATTTTTTTAACGGCCAAAATTGATGAACAATGACAATATTGTTAACATCAAAAAACTAGTTAAACAAAGTGAAAAATAAAACTTTTGTCATATAATTTGGAAAAAAAAAGGTGCAAATTACTATAAAATCGCTATTGAATTTTAAAAAAGACAACAGTTTTATTTCAAAACTCTAACAATCTATACAAAATAATATGAAATTCTTCGTAAGTTAAATCAAATTTTAAATTTTATTAAACATAAAAAAAAAACTTAAATACTTCCGCATCTAGTATCTTGATTATAATTCATATATTTATATATTTTTGTTTTAATACAGATCGCCTTTGCTTGCCTTTTGGTTGTTGCCCTTGCCAACGAAGAAGCCAACGTTATTCGCAATGATGCTGAAGTCAATGTTGAGGATTTCAAATATGCTTATGAACTCGATAACCATGTTAAGGCCGAACAACAAGGTCACTTAAATGGTGAAGAATGGGTCGTTAAAGGTGCTTACGAATTCATTTCCCCTGAAGGTGAACATGTCAACCTCCAATATACCGCTGATGAAAATGGTTATCATGTTGATGCTGCCAACCCCTTGTTGCCTACTCCCCCACCAATTCCAGAACACATCTTGAAAGCTATCAAATACATCCAGGAACACCCCACCGCCGATGCCCATGCTTAAGTTATGAATTTTGTTAATATTATGGTTAAAATAAATGTTATATTAAAAATGTAATTACAAAATATTTTTTATTACATAAATTATCATAAGATACGCAAATGGTAGTTAAAGTTTGTGCAGCGCAAAATAAGCTTAGATTTTACAATCACATACTAAAGAGCTCCAGAAAGATATGCATAGAAGAGTGGCACAAATTTTCCTACAATTTTCTGACCAAATCTAATACTACTCAAGCTTTGTGTAACTATTTATGAAGATGTTCTTACCAAATGTACAGCCAAAAAAAAAAATTATTATCCTATCAATGTCAAATGTAGGTTATCCTATATGATACGAACAAGCTTAACCCATTTAAGAACACATCTATTTTAACCCTTTCATTACCCTTGTGCACTACAGTGTACATATCTTTGAATAAATATAAAAATTTCGATAATGTAATAAAGCTTTATCATTTTGTTTAAATATCTTCATTAGGATATTGGTAATTAAAAAAAAACATTATATGGAAAAACTGTTCATTATTATTTATATGGTTACCGGGTTCGAAAAAGTAATGGGTCCATAAATAGATTTTCATAAAAAAAATTATTAAAAACAATTATTACAAAATTTTTTTCTAATTCAATAAATAACGTGGTCTCGTTGGGATTCCAACTTGGGGTATTTTGGTTGTTAGGCGAGAACTATACCCACTGAGCTAATGTCTCATATAATAATAAGTTGCTTAAAATGTAAATGAATTGTTGTGCTTCGGGTTGGCGTTTGTGATGTTAAAAATATATACACCTTTCCCTAATGCTTACAAACAATCACAAAGTAATGTGTCTAAATACAGATTTTCAAAAAAAATATTTTAAATATTACTTTACGTTTATATTTCATGCATTATGTAATTGATGATCGGCAAGTCATTATTTTATGTTTTGAAATAATGTAAAAGGCAATGATGTATCACTACAAGTTAATCCATGAGTACACAATTATTGGTAACTCATTAATTTATGTTTCAAAATAATGCTGAAGGTAGGGAGTGTCCATTACAAAGTAATGCATTATGTAAATCATTATTTTTTGTTGGAAAATAATGATACAGGTAAGGAATATACATTACAAGGTAATGCATTACTTTACCACGCCCATTACCAAAGTTTTGCTGGGTGGGCTGAAAATTCGATTTTCGATACCATTTACTGGTGGTTATGAGGGGGATGGGGCACACATGTAAACATTTTCGTTTTTAATTTAAGGACCCCAAATAAGAAACTGAAGTCAAAATAGAAATATATCCAACAACAAAAACTAGGTAGTGAAAGGGTTAACTTTTAATAGGAAGGCGATATAACAGCGCATTCAAATATAGTTTTAAACTCATCAAATATAGTTTTAAAAATTTGTAAAAGTCATTATTTTATGGTTACCATTTAATGATTTGAAAAAACTATATGCTATATATGATATGTTAATTTTATGTCATATTAGATATAAAATATTTTTAAAAGAAAAATTTGTTGTTCAACATGAACATTAAATAAAAAAAAATACTGATCGAGTGAAAATGTTTCGCGTTTTATTATCAAAGTCATTCCAAAAAGATTGATTTAAATCGCTTTTGAAATGGATCTGTTGGGACTTAAATTTTTCAACGTAGGATTTATTCAACGTTCTTATTATAAAGGGTGTTTTGTATACAGGTATAGAACTTTAAGTTGGCAACACTTTTTTAACTTGCGGCCATTTTGTCAGCTGTCAAGTGATTTATGTTTAGTTTGGATTGGCATTTCAACATGAATAGACTGACGCCTAAACAACACTTCCAAATTGTGCAAATTTATTTTGAAAATCATGGTTCTGTTCGAAATACGTATCGTGCGAATTTTGTTTAGCGATGAAGCTGACTTTTGGTTACATGGATACGTCAATAAACAAAACTGCCGTATTTGGAGTGATGATAATCCTCCACCGTTACATCCAGAAAAACTGACTGTTTGGTGTGCTTTATGGGCTGGTGGAATGATTGGTCCGTACTTCTTTGAAAACGATGCTGTTCAGAACGTTACAGTCAATGACCGCTATAGAGCCATGATTACTGCCTTTTTCGTTCATCAATTGAACAACCATGATGTGAAGGAGCTGTAGTTTCAACAAGACGGCGCAACATGTCACACAGCTCGTGCCACAATTGATTTATTGAAGGAAACGTTTGGTAACCGCATAGTTTTACGTTTCGGACCCTTAAATTTGCCCGCAAGATCGTGCGATTTAACGCCGCTGGACATTTTCTATGTTGATATGTGAAGTAGCTTGTCTACGCCGAAAAGTCCGAATCGATTAACCACTTGGAGGACAACATTCGCCCCGTTATTGCCAATATACAGCAACAATGTTGGAAAAAGTCATCGAAAATTTGACCTACAGATTTGACTACACCCAAAAAAATAAGTTAGTAGAAAAGTTAGTAAAACGTCTTGTAAATCAGGTATACTATTTTTTAGCAAATTTTTTTGCTAAAATCGTGTTTTCAGCTAAAATTTTTGTTATACTTATTCAGCACTTAACTATTTTATACTAAAGCTTTACTAATATACTAATGTTTTACTAATTAATTTTGCTAAAAAAAATTGTGCTGATAAGCACATTAATAGTGTGGACGACAACCAGATTGAAAGATATACGCAGAATGAAGTAGATGTCGCGGCATGTCAAAATGTAGTAGAGAAGAGGAAAATGATACTAAAAAGTACAACTCTAATAAGACATATAAAAAAATCAACCATGGAAGTTTTTGTATCTCTTTTTCATACATAAAACACAATTGAGGATTAAAATAACTTAAATTTTAAGTTGTCACCGGCTTCTGAAAATAATTGTCTATTAATTAAATAAAAGACAAAATAAAATATTTATTTATTTAAACTAAATGTTTATATGTGTGGTCAAATTGCAAACAAACATATACAGAAATGTAGACAGAGAATCACAAAAATATGTTTTATGATTTTCAGCAAATAAATTAACTAAATTACAATTTTTCTACAAATTTTTTGCGTTTTTTTCAGTCTACTAAAATGCAGCGAAAAATTTATTAATTTTTAGCAACGCTTTTGTATTTCTAATCTACTAAGTGTTAGCAAAACTTTTGCTGAATCTACAAATCTGCAAAAGATTTTGCTGACATTAGCAACTTTTTTGCAAGCATCCTCCTGACTAAAATTTTGCTAACTCAGCAAAAATTTTTGCTGACTTTACAAACTTTTTTTTTTGAGTGTACGTCCTAGCCAGCTGTGGCGGTCATATTCCAGAAGTCATATTTAAATTATAATGCCAGAAGATTATCTTTCGAATAAAATAAATTTCATCTCAATTTATAAAAAATCATCTTTGTTTTTTCCATATGAAAGTTGTATACCTCTATAAAAAACACTCTTTATAATTATAAGCTATTAAGTTTTTCGAAATTCAGTGTAGTTGGTCGCATCTCATGTATAAACTGCTCTGACTTTTTAAGTTTTTCTCGAATTTTTAAAAATTTTATCTGATATGAAATATTTGAGCTTCTACTTTTAGATATTTATTACAATACATACATCCTCAATGTTTCGCTCATATAAAGAAGTGAGCAAAAAAATGAATTAACTTTGCAAGTTTTAGACAAATTTTCAGTTCAAATTGAGGTTTTGTTTAAAAATTTTGCTATTTTGACTTGAGGAAATGCAAAATTTTTAACAATTACTTAAGTCTAAAAATATTATTTTGATAATCAAACCAGCAGAGGTCTTGTAATGCGATGTCTGCGTTTCAGTATAAATGTATTTTTTTATATTGTGTCAGTATAAAACAGACAAGTGAAGTAAACATGTCGTATTTGAAAAATATTTAGAAACATTTATGCAAATGGTTTTATTATAAACTAATAAAAATATAAAACTATAAAAAATATTCAAGAGTTTTATAAGAAATATTTAGAAACATTTATGCAAATAGTTTTATTACAAACTAATAAAAAATTAAACTACAAAAAATATTCAAGTTTTTTAAAAAAAACTGTAATTTTGTCTGAATTCAAGGATAATAAGTGGTTTTTTGTGTTTACAAAATAATTTATAATTTTGAAAAAAAAAAAATAATTTAAAAGCTATATTCAATAACATATTCAATATTGAATACTTATTGAAAGCTGAGTAAAACTCAGTGCTGTATTTTATTTATCTTATAAATACCGAATTGTATTTTAGTTGTGTTCACTTAGTGAACAAAAGGTACCAAACAGCATCAGAATTTTTCTACTCGTCATCCAGACAACATTCCGTATTTAAAGGGTGAAAATTCATTAAAATTAAATTTAAAAATAAGATTAAAAACTAAAATAAGTCAAACTTATAACTAAAGAAAAGGGACATATAAATAATTAAATTGTTAATTTGAATTCATAATTTATACCCAAAGAAAAGGGACATATAAATAATTAAATTGTTAATTTGAATTTATAATTTATACCCAAAAGTGCAAACTGTGAAATTAATTAATTAAAGAGAAGTGTTAAATATTAAACCCCAAATACAAAGCGAGGTTATGAACTTTAAAACCCTAGACTTAAAATTTAACCTGAAATAAAATACCCATTATTTTATAACGTTTAAAAAAAAACCGCCATCTTTTTTATTTATATACGTTTTCCCTCGAAAAGAGTACATAAGAAGCCATCTTTTTCTTATTCCCCTAACCCGTAATTATTCATGGTCCTTCGAACCGGATATGAACCAGTGACCTATGGATCATCGTGCGAAGGCTGCCATAAAAGCTTGGGTTGATAGGTCAGATGTTGGTTCCAAATGAATAGGCTTTTTGTATTTGGCCCAAAAAGAATTGAGATCATTTGACGATGAGTATAGGAGATTAAGATATAGTCAACGGTCAGTAACGCTCGTAAAATCACAAATACGCGAACTTGAGGATCTGTGGAAGAAGATTAGTACCCGATACGAGACTATACAAGAATCTCCGCACCTAGAGGACCCAAAGGAAGCCAGGAGAATAGTTGACGACGCACCCTTAACAAACGAAGGATTTGATATTGCCTGGAAAGAGTTGACCAAGCAATATGAAAATAAGCGCATGCAGATTAATGCACAATTGCGTAGATTATTTAATTTACCCCATATTAATGTCCAATGTGGTTCAGCTATTAGAAGTCTACAGAGGACGATTAATAGTTGTATTTGAACTTTAAATAGTTTGGATATAGATACCGAAAATTGGGATCCGATTATTGTATACCTTTGTACAACCAGACTACCCAGGGAAACCCTTGTCACATTTGAGAGAACTCTGGTAGACAGCGCTGAAACTCCTTCTTGGTTAGAATTAGACCATTTTCTGAGTTCAGAATATAAAGGTCTTGAGTCCGTTAGCGATGCAAAGATTTTTTATTCAAATCAAAACCCAAACCCAAAACCCAAAAATTTTTCTGATAATCGTAATCAGAATGAGAGAAGAGGCAATACTTTTCTCACTGTAACCCAAACACCCAAAAAGCAGATTCATTTTGGAAAATCTCAAAATGATCAAAGAGTTTCACACTCTAACCCAACCCATCCACCCAAACCCAGCAAACCCGATGGCTCAATTTGCAAACTTTGCAAGAGCAATCATACTCTCAGAGAGTGCACTAAGTTCATCTCTTTGGGAGTAAACGAAAGAATTGATTTCGTTAAAAAGAATGGAATCTGCTACAATTGCTTGGCTGTTGCTCATGCAATTAAAGATTGCCGCAGCACATTTACGTGCAGGCAATGTGGTAATTGCCACAATACCCTTCTACACAAACCCAATGCTTCCGCGAATACCCAAAATACCGGAAATAACGCGAATGATTTGGCTCAACAGTCGACTTCACGTAATGCGGCGCAGTCATTCGCAACAGTTACCCCTATAAATAAATCCCGCTCTAATAGGAAAAAATTATCAGGAACTGCGATTCTGAATGTTGAAGTTAATGGCGAACTGTTTCAGGCGAGAGCACTCATTGACCCAGCTTCAGATGACAGTTTCATCACGGACAACTTCAGGCGAAAATTGCAAATACCCACTACACCCATAACCGCTGAAATCGCAGAATTAGAAGATCTTGGTTCTTCTCAATCAAATAAATTATGCAATGTGTGTGTCGAACACCCAAAATGATTTTAAAATTACAATGCAAGCAATTGTCGTAAAAGGAGTTTCCAGTCATTTACCCACCCATAACATAAACCCAAATATCACCAAGGATCTAGGCGACATTCAATTGGCTGACCCGAAGTTTTATGAGAGCAGACCTGTCGACATGTTAATCGGCAGCGAATATTACCCGGAGATATTCTTAACAGGAGTTAGGAATAGTTTTCTCGATAATCTAATCGCTCAGGAAACCAAGTTCGGATGGAGATTGACAGGTCTAGTTGATGAATCGCGTGAAACCCAAACCGTCGTATCGTTTTTCAACTCAAGTACACTTGATAAATCGTTAACTAAATTTTGGGAAATTGAAGAAGTCCCGAGAAAACCCATTAAGTCTGCCGAAGATTAATTTTGCGAACAATATTATACGAAGACAACCCAACGCTTACCCGATGGCCGTTATCAAGTTAATCTTCCGTTTCGAACCCCACAAATGGAGTTAGGAAACTCTCGTCATATAGCGATGGCGCAATATTTGAGAAACGAGAAGAATTTGATGAAAAAACCCGAGCTGAAAGAGGAATATGATAACGCGCTGCAAGAATATATAGACTTAGGTCACACGAAACCCATTAAATATAAGCCAAATACTTCTTCAATGGATCAGTATTATTTACCCCATCACGCTGTCGTAATAATGGATCGTGTTACGACAAAAGTTCGAGTTGTTTTTAATGCTTCTAGCAAAACTTCAAACGGTAGAAGCTTAAACGATGCGTTATTTATGTTCAAAATACCCACCCAATAGCTTCTCAAGTTTTAAGAGAAAGCATGTATGTTGACGATGTGTTAGCTGGTGCTCATACCGTTAACGAGGCTAAAATCGCTCAACAACAGTTAATAACAGTGATGGATTCTGCAGGTTTTCCATTAAGGAAATGGATTTCGAACACTGCCGAACTGCTACAAAGTTTACCCGATGACCATCTACTCGACGTTGATTTGCTGACACTGCCTGAATCACACAATGCCAAAACCCTCGGCACTCGATGGAACGCGAAAGATGATTTGTTTTTCTTCAACGTACCCATAATTGAAAGAAAAAACCGCTTACACTAAACGCGCAGTATTATCGGACATTGTTCGTCTCTTTGACCCAGCTGGTTGGTTAGTGCCTATAATAGTTTCAGCAAAAATTATTATGCAGCAGATATGGCAAGACAATACAGACTGGGATGAATGCCTCAAGCCACTTACCCTTATAAGGTGGCAATCATTTTTGCGATATTATGACAATATCAACAAAATTCGTATACCAAGATGGATACAGTTTTTACCCTCAGCAAAAGTCGAGTTTCACGGTTTTTCAGATGCTTCTGAAAAAGCCTACTCAGCGGTTTTATACGCTCGAGTAACACCCATAGACGGACCAAGTTCCATAACCCTGTTGTTTGCTAAAACAAGAGTTGCACCCATAAAAGTTGTGTCTTTACCCAAATTAGAAATTTGTGGAGCAGTGTTATTAGCCAACATGGTACACAATTTGCTCACACAACTCAATTTACCCCAGCATCGAACATATTTTTGGACGGACTCATCCATAGTCTTGGCTTGGCTAGGCAAGCAAACAAACTCGTGGAAAACATTTGTCGCAAACCGAGTTGCGACTATATATCATTTCACACGATAACGCAGCGGATCTTGCCAGCCGTGGCTGCAATCCCGATGAGTTAGCAGCGAATTCTCTCTGGTGGAATGGGCCTTCATGGCTGAAAGACCCCTCATCAAAATGGCCCACAACTACACAGACATTTTCAACTCAAGCTGAGGCAAAACCCAGCCAATCTTTTGTAACAGCTGTAAATTCTAACCCAAACGACACAGACAACCCTGACATTTTGATCAGATTTTCAAAATGGTCTAAGGCCTTACGAGTCATGTCGTATGTGCAGTGGCGTACCCAGGGGGGGCCCTGGGGGCCAAAGCCCCCCCCCGAAATATTTTCGATTTTATATTTTATTTTTGTTTTGGCTAGTATGTAATAAATGAATTTATAATATTTTTTTGAGACTATAATTTTTTGAACTAATGATATATTAACTGAAATTGATCCATGGAAACACTACCATAAAGACCATCAAATCCGCTAGAAGCTATTCAAGATTGCAAGAAGGAACTTTTTCCAAACGTTTACATGTTTTTACATTTACTGATAGTAATTCCTGTTACAACTGCATCGGCGGAGAGAAGTTTTTCCACCCTAAAAAGAGTGAAAACATATTTAAGGAATTCTATGGGTGAAGCTAGACTTGGTGCTCTAGCTCTTGCATCAGTGTATCGTGAAAAGCAGGGACTGAAAATAACAGTTATTTCCAAATTTTTAAACAAAAAAAGCAATTAGAAGTAAATGTCGGAAAACTGTTTCAAGCATTCAAGCATACCTAGTCTATAATAAAATGCATTGCTTTTTAAAATTTTGATTTTTATTTTTTTTAGCAAAAATAAGTTTTTTTTTTTGATTTTTATTTTTTTGAGCAAAAATAAAAAATATTTTTTGATTTTTATTTTTTCGAACAAAAATAAAACTTATTTTCTGATTTTTATTTTTTTCGAGCAAAAATAAAAGTTATTTTTGATTTTTATTTTTTCGGGCAAAAACAAAGTTACATTTTGATTTTTATTTTTTCGAGCAAAAATAAAAGTTATTTTTTGATTTTTATTTTTCGAGCAAAAGTTATTATTTGATTTTTATGTTTTCGAGCAAAAATAAAAGTTATTTTTGATATTTATTTCAATTTCTTGAGTTGAAATTCCATAAGATATAAATTTTTATTTTTAAAACGAATAAATAACAAATAACGCAGTTATATTATACATATATAATATATAAATATATACATATAATATATAAATTTTATGGTTGCCTTTTGTAATATTTTCGAGTTTTATAATCAGTAAAACTTATTTTTAATATGACGATTTTTTTGAAGAATTCTTGTTTTAAAAATGACGAATTCAATTTACAAAAATTGGCGCACTGCTCGTACAAATAGAGATGTTTGTCTTGTAGTTAGATACTTAAAAAATGTATAATAATATATATTAATACAGTTATCACAAAAAATAACATTGCATCACTGAAAAAATCATAATTACAAAGCTAATAACTTTTATTTTTGGTAAAAAAAAAAATTAAAACCAAAAAATGACTTTTATACTTGCTCGAAAAAATAAAAATCAAAAAAACCTTTTATTTTTGCTCGAAAAATTAAAAATCAAAAAATAACTTTTATGTTTGCTCGAAAAAATAAAAACCAAAAAATAACTTTTATTTTTGCTCGAAAAAATAAAAATCAAAAAATAACTTTTATGTTTGCTCGAAAAAATAAAAACCAAAAAATAACTTTTATTTTTGCTCAAAAAAATAAAAATCAAAAAATAACTTTTATTTTTGCTCGAAAAAATAAAAATCAAAAATTATTTTAACTTTTGCTCGAAAAAATAGAAATCAAAAAATAATTTTAACTTTTGCTCAAAAAAATAGAAATCAAAAAATAATTATAACTTTTGCTCGAAAAAATAAAATCAAAAAATAACTTTTATCATCTGGCTTTTATGAAAAAAGGAATAATTTTTACGGTCCCTGGAGAAAAGGTTGAACCTGACATTGACATTGACACTTTTGACATTGACACTTTTATGAAAAAAAAATCGTTGAATTAAATTTTAAGAGCTTTGTTAATAGTATATAAGGATCTTAATTAATATGATAGCTCACTTTAAAAATCAAAATAAAATTATTTAATTGATACATAAATTTGTTAAATATTTCAAAAAAAAAACTTGTTTGTAGATATAAAAAAACTAAAAAAAACAAAGACATGTCAAAACATGTTTGCTTCAAAATTGCTATCATAACTGGGTATAACGTCAATGGTAACTTTCCCATCCAAAACTTATTTAACAGATACAAAATATTAGCGTCCGACAGAACTCATTTTTTTCGGCCGAAGCCGAACTTCGGCCATAATATCAATGTTCGGCCGAAGCCGAAGCTGAACTTTTTGTTTTAATAAAAAAAATATAAATTGTTTTTTTAGATCAATAAATTTAAACCAAAATTATATGCTTTTCAAACAAAAAAAATTTTAAAAACAAAAATTGGGCTCCCCCCGAAACAAAATCCTGGGTACGCCGCTACGTATGTGTATCGGTTTTAATCAAATTGTTTAACTTATGATGAAAGACACCCAGTTTTATTACCTTATGGAAGTTGTTTTGCCAAATTACTTACCCTGCATGTCCATTTGGTAACCCTACATGAAGGAAATCAGGTTATGCTGAGAGTAATTCGGTCAGGCTATTGGATTCCAAAGCTTCAAAACTTAATTAGCCTGGTGATCAACAAATGTTCACCCTGCATACGATACAAAAATCGTCAGGCAACTCAACTGATGGCTGCACTTCCTCCAGAACGCACCCAATTAACCCGACCCTTTTATAACCTCCTCGTTCCTCATGTGCAGCCTACTGGACATTTTTCAAACGTTTGCAGACGTGTTTTCAAAAATTATTTTTAATTTTATGACCATTTGTACAGCTAACTGAACATGTTTTTTGTACTAAAAAATTTTGCTTTATATTTGTGATCAGGTGATCGTATAACACGTTTTTTAGAGCACTTAACCATTTTAATTAAATTTTTGCAATTGTGATATATAAAAATTAAAAAAAAAAATATATAATTTTATTGTTAACAGTTCAATAAACAAGGTAAAGTACATAAATTTTCAATAACTTTATTGTTATACCCTTATTTTAGCATTTTATACATGTCCAGCCCGCTGCACATTTGTTACCTATTACAAAAATAATGGCACGTAAAATTTCAGAGCAACAGATTTTTATTTCACTTAGTTACAGTTTTTTATTTCACTTAGTTACAAATGTCCAGCCCGCTGCACCTGCAGTATCTTAGAATCCCTTCGTCCTTTATGTCCTTGAACAATTTTTTTTTTCTATTGTTTCTCTCAGAAGCATAAAACAAAAATTTTTGAAGACTTATGACGCTAGATTTTTTCTCGGGACTGAGGAGGATAATGTTGGAATTGATTTCGCAGGACCATTTGACATTAAGGTCTATTCTGGCCGCACGTGCAGAATTACCAAAGGCTACGTATGCGTTTTTGTTTGTTTTGCAACAAAAGCTATTCATTTGGAACCAACATCTGACCTATCAACCCAAGCTTTTATGGGGATGCCCTGCCGCCATTTATTCGGACAACGGTACTAACTTCGTAGGGGCTAGCCAGTTATTGAAGAAAGAGCGGCAGGAATTTATGAGGAATTTGAAAGGATCTGTTACGTCAACTAACAGTTTCCAGAATTTGACGTGGCACTTCATTCCGCCGGGAGCTCCACACATGGGAGGATTGTGGGAGGCAGGCGTAAAGAGCTTTAAGTCTCATTTCAAGAAAATGAACACCCTGAAATACACATTTGAAGAGCTTGCTACACTTCTTGCTCGAATCGAAGGTTGTTTAAACTCAAGACCCCTTAGCCAGGTCATTTTCTGATAGGTTCACCTTTGTTAACCCCAGCCGAACCAGACTTAAGCGATGGAAACCTTACTCTGGCAAATAGGTGGCAGAAGCTCAGGATTCAACACCATTACTTCTGCAGAAGATGGAAAGATGAATACCTAAAAGAGCTCCACAAGCGATACAAGTGGAAAAACCCAAGACGTCAACTTGAAATCGACGATATTGTCGTTATTAAGCAGGACAATCTACCCCCTAACGAATGGTCACTAGGACGGGTGACTAAGACTTATCCCGGTTCCGACGGCCGCACCAGAGTCGTTGACAAGAATATTTGAACAAGAGGATTAGCCATTGTCAAATTTGGTTTCGCTAAACAAAAATTCAAGACTAGAAGTTGATGTTGCCACTTGTTCGGTTGTGGTGGTTGCGTTGGTTGCGGTGGTTGAGGTGAGCGAATATTGTTGGATGAGGTAAGAAGATTAGAATTTTAGCAATTGATTGATTCTGATTGGTTGAGAGATTGTATAATAGACTCTAAACTCAATTATTGTTGATTGATTGTGTATTTTTAATTATTGGCACAGCAGTTGCGTTCTTGCTTCGGCAAGGATAGTACATTATGATTTTGTGCGGATGCGCGTGTTTTTTTTTTTTTGTTGTAGTAATGGAAAAAGAAAATACGTATTTTATTAGTAGTATTTATTTATATGAATGAAAATTATTTTTATACTATTACATATAATAAAATATATTTTATTTAAAATTATATTAAAATTGTTTTTTTTTTCAGATAATGAATATTAATTATAAAAATTTTTTATTCTTTTTCTATAAAATTCTATTAAATATAAAAATTAATTATCAAAATTTTTCATTCTTTTTCTTTTCAGATAATAAAAAAT
>CM037855.1:117990842-118067962 GCA_021234595.1 Delia radicum | reverse complement strand
AATTACAAAGTATTTACTCCCTACTTTTAACTTGATAACACTTCAAGACCCGTTTAGTTATTTCACTCCTCTCGGATTTAACAGGGTTTTAAAGAAAAGCCTTTTGATTTTTTGTATGTATTTTATATACTTCCCTCATGGTATAATACAGAGAAATTAAAATAAAACAAGTAGTATTATGAGAAAAACAAAGAATAATTATGGACTAAAAAATGTATTTTATAAATTCAGTAGATTTTTTATGTTTACGAAACGAATTTTACAAAATAAAAAATTTTATCAACATTTGTCATCACAAAGAATCGCTTAGAAGCTGGAGTGGCACTTTTTGCCACTTCTCATGGCAAAAGTCCTTGTGACGTAGCAGGAGTACAATTAAGCAGACTGTAAGGAAAGCAAGTCTACAGCGAACTGCGGATCATCATATCCTAACACCTACATCAATGTTTGATTTTTGTTCCACCCAAATTCCTGGTATAATTTTTTTTGTATCCATTCCTGATGTTGATGCTATCGAAAACTTTTTGTCAAAAAGATTTATTGATGTTTGCACAATTAAAAAATACAAGAAACTACCACAGTTTCTCTCCGATTTCTCACAGTCAGTTAAAAGTACGAAAGTTTTCAGCTTCTGATAACTTTGAAACTCCGAATATTATAAGAACAAATACTTTATGAAATAATATAAAACTTATTCCACGATTCTTAATTACCCACATTTAAACTATAACTTTTCTACTTTAAATGATAAAAATTTACCATTTGCCTATTTTTTGCCACCACTGTAAAATTTTTTAACATCAAAAATCTACTGAATTTATTAAATATATTTTTTAGTCCATAATTATTCTTTGTTACTTCATAATACTACTTGTTTTTATTTTAATTTCTCTGTATATAACAATTGAGGGAAGTATAAAAATACATACAAAAAATCAAAAAGGCTTTTCTTTAAAACCCTGTAAATCCGAGAGGAGTGAAAATAACTAAACGGGTCTTGAAGTGTTATAAAGCTAAAAGTAGGGAGTAAATACTCTGTAATTTTCAAGTTTGTATCTGCTAGCAAACATGACCAAATTGTAGCCTGAAATATGCAAATTTCAAAATTTCCAAATTTCAAGTAACGATTTTTTCATAACGAGTTGCCAGATTGAGCCAATTTCATTTTGTATTTTTCTCCAACATGTCTAATTTGTATCTGAGAATTATTATGCTTTTATATCATTAGCGCCGACACTGGAGTTCATTGAAAAACACAAAAAACCAATGAAATATGCTTATTTCAATACCACGTTATTTTTCGGGTGTATGAATTAAGTCAAATTTTATATTTTTGATAGAACTATAATCCTTCAGTTTTAAACAATGTATCATCATGTAGATATCTCTAGCAGAAAAATTTTAACAGCTCAAACCACTACGCACAAAAACAAGACTTTTAGTTTTTTATTTGCGTGAACCGGTAGTGCCGTGTGCAAAAATTAAATCATCTTGGATTTGGTTCTTGGATCCTTTGGAACATTTCCACAAAATTTAACAAAATCCAAAATGGTCCAGCAACAATTTTTGATTTTTTTCGGTGTTTTCATAGAGAATGACTCATATATAAAAATACATAAAAATACAAAAAAAAAGATAAATTTCGGTTAATCGGTTAATCGACACAAATTAATCGGTTTATTGTTATTTGGAAATCGTCAATTTTAAATTATTCGAACAATTAACCGACAAAAATTAATCGGTTAACCGATTAAATACCCTAGTAAATATTGCTGCTTTTAAAGAAATTTCATTCACAGTACGTACAATTTAATTAAAACTATTAAAATATTTAAAAACTATTGAAATATTTAAACTAAAATGATTTTTATGCAACCGATTCCTAAATGATATTAGTTTCAATTTGTAATAATGTGGTTTAACAAGTTCTTTTAAAAAGTTTGTGTCTTAAAGTCTTTTGTTTTTAATACTAAAATTCTTTAGACAGTGTTACGCAATAATATAAAGTATTTATTTTTACAGCATCATTAATAAATTCATTTATTACAACCGATACATGTGTTTTAATTTTTCAAATTTTTTATAATTTTAACTGTCGATTTTTGCTAATGTACAACCAAATATGATAAATCGATAGATGTTGTAAAACAACACAACTTTAATAAAAATATACTAAAGTTCATTTAAATAATTATTTAAGAATTTTTCAAAAACTTATTTTCTCATGTTTATCCACATTAGAGGTGTTCTACAATAACATTAGAGGTGTTCAACAATAACAATTAAATAATTAATAAATACAAAATACATTTAATCGCTAAATAAAGATACTAATAAATAAACCTTTATATGCACTTGGGGTACTTGAATTACTGGAAAAATTGTGTCGGGAATTCCCGGTAAAAATTTTAATAATTAATTAATGCAGTAGTTAGTTTTTTATTTCACAACAATTTTATTTGAATTGACTATATTTATTAATTTTTAAATGCAAGAAATGCTATGAACAAAACATCAATTGACTTTAATTTAACAATTTTTTGGAATTATCGACATGTGCCAGAGATGCTAGCGAAAGTTTTGAATCAATTTGCTCAAAAAATGGCTGTGTCAATCTCAAACCAAGTCGATGTATGTTTCAAGATTAAAATGAAAATTGTTTACGTAACCCAGCAATCATTTTTTCTCTTCGAATTTGGCAATTTCATCGATGAATTTAACATTGGCTTGTCATAGGAAGGAAGCATTCCAAATATGATTCTTTGAAAAATTTCTGCTAAAATAACTTCTTTGGAAGTTATTTAGGCATAAAATATTCCCAGGAAGTTATTTTGCAGCATTATAAGAATGATTCTTTCCTATGACAAGCCAATGTTAAATTCATCGATGAAAATTCTGAATTAGAATCATTCTTCGGCAGAACAGTTTTTGCTGGGCATGTAAAGGCCAATCCAATAAAGCCACAACAAAATCAAGCGAATTTGTAAATATAGAATTACTTCATATGAAACAGCCATATTCGGACTAAAATCTTATTGTTATATGATTTATGCTCTGTTAACAATAAAGCCAACATCAGCCAAAAAATGAACGGGTTTTCTCCGTTGCTGGGAACTTTGACACAAAAAAATCGAATTGGATGTTAAGCGAATTAATAATGCTAAATTTATTCTTTTAACGAACTGGTGTATTTTTTGTTTAATATAAATCCAGCAAAATAAGAGCTGAGGCAGAAATAGTAAAAACACCACATCTACTGATCTGAATGTGGTGCAAGCTTAGGTGAATGAATCATTAATGATTTTGACATTGTTGTGTCATTGGGCGGATGGAGTGAATATATAACTTCTTTAATAGCATTTTAAACAGTGCATGAAGTAATAAAAAAGTTCATTTAACAATTTTGAATTCATTTCATATTTTAAAATATTTTTTTAATAATTAATTTGACCAGAAGTGTCTTCAATAAGATAAAATATACCTGACAATGAAAAAAAGTATTGGATAAGTAGTTTAACTGCAGGCAGGGAAAAGTTTCCTGCAATGAAACGAGTGTATCTTGGAACGTAAGCTTTTTAAATTGGAGAAAGAAGTCGCTAAAAACTCTATAGGTAAATTAAAGTGATATATTTAAATTAAGTAAAATTTATTATTTAATTAATTTACTAATTAATTATTACTATTAATAAACTAGCTTTCAAGATTTGGCTTCGATATTTTTCGTTTTTGCTAATTTTTTGAGATCCGAAGCAAAAGAATTAAATATTGAATAAAACTAGTTTTAATCACAACCAAAACTCGACCTTACGATAGATCAGTGCGCTAAGCTGTTAGACGTGTAGTGCGAGTGCATGAGGCATTAGAAATCAGTTTATCTATACCACGGTCAGTGATTGCACAGAAAATTTCATATAGACGCAATCGAACAAATAAAAACATAGCAAATATTACATTATTCAAAAAAAAACAGGGTCAGGTTCAATACCAGGAACTGCGCAGTCTGATTCAGAAAATTCAAAATTTACAATGTAGTTATGATTTTTAGAAAATACACTCATTCTTCTCTACCACGCCTTTCACAATTAAAATTAAATAAAATTGCATATTAATTATAGTATTAATTGCAATTGTCTGAAAAGTACGTTTTCTTTATGATTAAAGTCAAGATGTTAATTATTTGATCGCTTTATATTACTTAATTATTTTCAATACACAGAAAAAACTGAATTAAAAAAAAAAAATACTAAAAAATTAATAAGAATTAAAAAAATATATAAAAAAAATGTATCTCCCCAGTCCGGAATCGATCTCGCAACCTCCTGATTGCAAATCCAATCACTTACCCACCTCAACCTCCATATAACAAAAAAAAAAAGAATATATGTACTTATGAAAAAAGCACTTCTTAGGATGTTATTAATATAGAAACCAGTTAATTTATATGGTGATGCAAATGCTGTTTAAAATAACTTTAATTTAACATTTTTGGCAGTTGTTAGCGATAACTTCTATGAAAGCGAAAAATATGCGTATACTAATGCTTTGGATGTCAAGTTAAAGAGGTTCTTCAAGCACTACTTACACTTTATTTTGCTGGGAATATAATATAATATTATATATATAAATTCCTGGGATTCCTAGTTGGAACATAGGGCCAGTAATATTATATTATATTTATTTTTAATTTAAAATCATTAATAACGCAGCAAAAAATTACCTCGATTTGGTAAGCAGTAACTATATTTGTATGATTTCAAAATAGCGCTTAACCACCTTGCACGCAGCGAAGCAATTAGGGAAGGCATTCTGTTGTGCTTCCCTAAATACCATTTTTAACGCAGTGAATAATGCATACGAAGGAATGAGTTTATTGCTTCTTAAAGCACCTAAAAGAAGCGCTTTTCATCTGCTTAAAAGAGACATACCAAGTGGGATATCGCGAACAAAAATCATGCCTTTTGGATTTGCTTTAGAAGCGCTCGGTAGTTAAATAATGCCTTCCAGAACTGATTCTTTGTAAGCACTATTTTTTGCTGGGTTTATCCAATTTTATGATTTTTAAATATGAATTTTTATTACATAAGTTTATTTTGAAACATGAATTCTGACATTTGTTATATCTTTTTGTTTAATATTGTAAAAAAAACCGACAAAAATCTTTACATAAATTAAATATTTCGTTAATTTATTTCTTTCCTATCTTTTAGAATAAATTAAACGAGCAGTTAAAATTGGAATTTTTTTAAATATGTGTTAAATGTGTTAGAATCTAATGTAAAGTCAATAAAGTCACCGTTCGTTTGATAGTAAATTTATTATAATAAATTTAAACTTATCTAAAGCAGAAAAATTTCGCCATTTCGTATAAAACGGTAAATTTTTTAAAACTTCAGTGCCCTTTCGCCACGGAAAGGTGAAGTCAGATTGAGCTAGAACTTTTACAAATGTATTTTTACACTAAATGACACAATTCTAGACTTGAGCATATACAAATTTCAGGGGAAAAAAATCCAGCCATATTTACTAAAACCACACTTAGTGAATACCTTCCCAGCAAAACCACACATTACCAAATCATGTGTAAAGTAATGTATCGCCATAGAGCTTCATGCATTATTTTACACGTTACTTCACTGATGAAGTATACAGGCGATGAGCCTCAAAGTAACTCATTACCTTGTAGGGGGTAAAGTAACTGGTTACTTATATGGTTACATGGTGGGAAAAAGTAATGTGTCTATAAAATAGATTTTCATAAAAAAAAAAATGCATAACATTTTTTTTTTACAGATATTATTTTTAATAAATGAATAACTTTTTTTTTATTAAATAAATAACATGGTCATGCTGGGATTCGAACCTGGGGTCTCTGGTATTTAACAATTAGTTAGGCGAGAACTCTACCAACTGAGCTATCGATACATACAATATTTTATTGCTTAAAATGTAGATGAGTTGTTGTGCTTCGTGTTTTCGTTCGTGATATCAAAAATATACAAATTACCGTTATGCTTACAAAAAATCACAAAGTAATGTGTTATAAATAGATTTTCAAAAATTTATATTAATAATTACTTTACGTTTATAATTCATGCATTATGTAATTGATGATCGGTAAGTCATTATTTATGTTTTGAAGTAATGTAAAATGTAATGAGGTCTCATTACAAGGTAATCCATGAGTGTTCAATTATCGGTAACTCATTACTACTTGTTGGAAAATAATGATAAAGGTCATGGAGTACACATTACAAGGTAATGCATTACTTTACCGCAACCATTACCAAAGTTTTGCTGGGTTTTTGAAGTATATTAGCAAAAAAAAAAAAAAAAAACTGCCAAAAATGTTTATATTTTAAAATGTTTTGTAACAAAATCCCTACTTTTGCTACCATGAACAAATCGCTAATTCTGAATTTTTTTCTTACTGATAAAACTAATTTTAAATTACTATTTTCACTGCGTGAACATTTACTTACCTCAATTAATTATTTAGCTATAGAATTTGCGAAACATAAATATTACTACACTTAGACTACTATGTAGGTAACGCCCACTGCAAATGTAGTTAAAAACAAATGATATTTTACTTAAAGAAAGGACGTCTTACATTTCAGTAAATTCAACTAATATTGTCATTTGTTTTTAATGTTCAAAAATGACTAACAATTGTAGTAAAAATGAACCACATGTTAGTTAAAAATAAACAAACATTTATTTGTTTTTATTTTTTTAAATAACAAAAAACTACTGTTAAAAATGAATGTAAAATCTTAAAACAGCGATTTGATGTGGTTTGTTTTTTTTTTAAATTATCCACATGGTTAGTAAAAAATTTAATTTGTTCTACAAATGAATGACATTTACATTAAAAATAAATAACTGTATTACAACCTAAACAACTACATATTTTTAGAGCAGAAGCTCCTGAGTGTACTGGTCTCCTTTGTCCTTAGATTTCAACAGAAAAAAAATCAGATTTATTGCATTTGCAAATTTTTGTGAATGGACACATCATGACGATGCGTCGAATTTTAAATTCATCTTTCGGAAAAACTGTACAATACATTGAAAAATATAGTACCCCGTTGAAATCACCATGCCCGAAATATATAAAAGTGATGCTTAGAACCTTATTAATTTTGTTAATGTGTTATTAATTATGTTTAACAAAATTTAAATTGTTTTTCAGAGTTGCTAAATATACATAAAAAAAGCCCTTTTCACCCTTTTTACAAGCAGTGAAAAAACATAGATAAGTTTAATCAATTTTAGGCCAATGCAACAATTTCATTAATATTTATGAAATATTTCGTAAATAACAAGAATTATGACAACCATGACATTGTCTCTATGAACTTTTTTCTACACATAAATGATGAAATCCTTACAAAAGCTACGTATCCTTCATATATATAGTAAAGCATTTAAAAAATATTATGAAATTGATTTGGTTTTTTATGAAATATTTCACAAATATTATGAAACGTTACATTGGACGAAAATCTAAAAACTATTTCATAAATATAATGAAGCTATTTCCTCGAGTGTTGTTGGGATCTTCCTGAAATATTTTTTAAAAATATGAAAATTTATAACATTTTTTTATTTTCGGTATTAATGTTTATGAGAAAATATGAAACCTTTTCATAGGGCTAAAAAAAAATCATTTTAAATTGTATTTAATTTAAGAAAATCTGATCTAATACAACCTTAAATTCATTTACAACCTTAAATTTCATTTCTAAATAATAGTTTTTACCGCACTTGAAAAAGTTATTATGTCGGGGTTGGCATGTGACAAAAAAATGTGTCAAAAACCACAATATTTTTTCAAAAGTTTTAAAAAGCTGTTAAAATGTAAAACGTCCGAAATTTTCACGGGGAAGGCCGTAAAACGGAAAAGTATCCCCCTTTTCGGTCTTTGTAGAAAGCTGATACTTTTAATGTATTCCTTGGAATAATACCTAACGCACTGATACGGAATTTTTGTGAATTTTATCTAGAAACATTGTAAACTAGCTGCTAAAAGAAGGCAACTGCCTAGCCTTGGTGGACTGGCTAAACCACTAAAGCTATCTAGAAACTTGAAATTTGGTAAGCGTGTTTCTTATCCACGTATACATCCTCTCAGATAGGATTTTTGAAAATTTTTAAAGGGAATGAAGGGCAAAAGTCACCACTCGGGCGGCCTGTATAAACCACTAAATCACTGAACTTCAAACGTTGTATGTGGGTTCCTAATAGTCAGTAAAGAACCGCTTAGTTGGGCATTTCCCAAAATCCTACGGGGAGGGTTTAAAAAGGGAAATAGTTAACCCGATGGCGGCCTGACCAAACCGCTAACGCGAGGAACTTGAAATTCTTATACCGAGTACACAACCGCTTAGATTGGAAATTCCTACGGCGAAGGCATGAAGGGTAAAAATCACTCTCTTGGCGACCTGGCCAAATCGCTAAAATAAAGAACTCGAAATTTGGTATGTGGATTCCTATAATGGCGTAGACACTCGCTTATATGGGATTTTTGGAAAATCCTGCGGGAGAGTCAACGTCTTTGCGCTCTGGCCCAACCACTGAAGCGAGGAAATTTAAATTTGGTTGTGGGTTTATAATCCCATATTGATATCCACTGACACGATTTTTTTTTAATTCCTACGGAGAGGGATATAAAGGGGAAAAGTCACCCCTTGGCGACCTGGCCAAACCACTATACCGAGGAATTTGATATTTAGTTCGACAGAAAATCCTACGATGAAGTACAAAAAGAGGAAAAGTCTCCCGCTAGTCGGCCTGCCCAAACCTCTTCATTTAGAACTTAAACATTTAAAGTATCTGTTCCTTTGAATATGACCTATCATATGAGTGATATGATCATTTTTCATTTCTGGCCACGAACATGGTACAAAGAGTGGGATTTAGGGGGTAAAAAAAACTACCCCTTGACAGCTATACAAACGGCTAAAGTTAGCAACTTGATATAAAGATGCCCACTTCTACGAATTTTTTGAAAATTTCTATTAGGAGCAGGAACAGTCTACCACTTAACGGCCTGTCCAAACAGCTTAATCTATGGTCTTCTAATTTGGCATATACATTTACTTGAGCAGAATTTTTGGAAATTTCTACGGATAGATGGAAAAAGTGAAAAAATAACTTATTTGACGGGGGTGAGCACAATTTCAAAAATGCATCTAAAAATTGAATTTGCATCAACAATGGGTTCACTTTAAATACTATGTAGGTAAAGACCACTACAAATGTAGTTAAAAATGAATGCAATTTTACTTGAGGAAATGACGATTTACATTTTAGTAAATTCAACTTACATTGTCATTTATTTTTTTATGTTTTAAATAAAAACAACTATTGTATAAATTGAATGTAAACATACTGTATTACAACTCAAACAACTACAAATTTTCACAGCAGAAGTTCCCTTTTATTATGTATTTTTTTATAGCATAAGTGTGAATTCAAATTATTTTGAATCAGAGAATCCGATAACAACTTTCGAAAATAGAGCTCTTCAAAAATATATACTTTTAGGATTTTTGTAAGTTTTTTTTGAAAACTAAACCGTTAAAAAATTCCGAATTTTTAAAAATTTAAAAAACTGAATATGGAGCTGTGTAATGGGCTCCATTGACAATGTGCGTACAAAAAATTAATCAAGTTTGTTGATCATCGGTCAATTTCAATGTGATGTATCAAAGAAGTTATGATATACATTATTTTATATAAAAAGGAAAAATTTAGGTATATCCCATTTTCGTTTTATAAAACACATCTAATGTACATGATTTATATATTTTTAGATGCGTATTCAAAATGCATTTCAAATAATACCGTTGTATAAAGTCTTATGAAAGAAAATGAAAACCTGGAAAATTAAAGAGCAGATGTATTATGAAAGTAATGGACATATTGTAAAAATATTAGCTGTTATTTAGGACTATTTAAAAACAAGTTTGATATAATTTGTGTGTTTTCGACCTTTAATTGTGCAATGAAAATGAAAATTATTCAAGTTCGAGGCCATACTCTATATTTCTTTATTAGGATATTGTCTTAACAAATAATCTATAGAGTTTTTGTTTTCTTTGACCCTTTCAGGAATGTGTTTATAGATCTATTTCGGGAATTTTCTAGGTTCCCATCATCACAACACGTTTTGAAAACGGTAACAATCCCATGCCAAACATCAAACGTTCATATAAACTAGTTTACTCACTGCATGAGAACTAATATATTTTATATGAGCTCGAAGTAAAAGAGATTATTACCATTGATCAAAAAATAAATTGAAAACTTGTTTTTTCTGTGTATGTCTAACTTTGGTAAATATTCAATACACGTTTTTGTTTATTTTCCTTTGATTTGTACATTTGTTAAAAACCAAATCTACTGGGGAATTGGTAAACAAGACCATACTTTGTCTTTTATACAAGTTTGATATAATTTTTTTTTAAAAATAAAAATTTTGTTTTCTCGACCTTTAATTGTGCAATGAAAATGAAAATTAATACTCTATAGATTATTTGTTAGGACAATATCCTAATAAAGAAATATAGACTATGGCCTCGAACTTGAATAATTTTAATTTTCACTTTTATTTGGCCACAATTTTTTTTCTAAATGAGCCACCTTAATAAACATGTCTTAAACTATTGGCATGTATTAAATGTCTGACAAATTGATGTCTGCTCTTCTATATGCTAAAGATAACATGTTTTAAGAAATATTTAAAAAAAAATATTCTTTGCATATAGTTATTGTATTTAATCGTTAATGTGTTTACAACAAATCAAGTATAAGTTTATTGTAATTTAATTGTTGGCCATATTTGACTATTAGCCTAAAGATCAACTTTTTGTTTTAAAAAATTTTTAAAAAATATTTTTTATAGAATTTTCGACATATTTTATACGCCTAATTTTGCAATGCATACGCGTATGTAAAATTTTATCGAAGGAGAATACAAAACAAGTTTATTCGTTAACATAAAAATAATAATACATGAAAACCAAAAAAAAATAACTTGGACATTTTAATTGTAAGATTTGTTCCCAAAACCAATTCTGTAATTCTAGCTTAATTTTTGAATGCCATAAAATATTAATGAGAAACATGATAATATCACAAATCTTTCTCATTATATTCTTCATCTTATGAAAATGCATATTTTTTATATAACTTTCAAACAAAATTTTTTAGAATTAATTCCAGAACAGCCTTTTTTACCACCGGCTGCATGGATCCTGTTCTAGAACATGTTCCTGGAAGTAGAAATGTAAGAATATACTTCTAAAGCAAAATTTAAACAACCTATTGCAAATATGACAAATTCCATATGAAAGGAATTTGTTGTAGAACATAAATTCGAACCTATTATAACACAGTATAAGTTGTTCTGCAACTTGTTATTTGGATTTGACCATTTGACCATTTTACCGGAATTATCCATTTTCAATTCATGATTGCTCTTTGTCTTAATATAGTTGGCCACAACATCTTATATTTTTGTATGTCTGCATGACAAGTTATAACAGCATAACTTGACATAATCTAAAATTAATTTACAAACAATTTTAAAAATAAAGTAAACACTCACCCAGAAAAATTATCCGTTGAAATTCGGTCGAAACCATTAAAATTTATTTGATAAGACGTTATTTTATTTCAAGTTTTCAAATAAAATTCGGTTAGTAATTGAATGCGGTAGAAGCAACAACTTATTTAGTGAAAATACAGGAAAGCTGATACCATCTATCAAATTTATTAAAAAAAAATGTCGGTAATCAGAAGTGGTAACTATAAATAAGGGTTTACCAATCAAATATGATATTAAATTTTGGTTTAATAGAACCAACTGAATTGTGGATTGCATTGTTTATAGAAGCAACTTATGATTGGTAAACAAATTTTAAACGATGTTTATTTTCCTAACAAAATATTTAAATTTAAATTTTGCACTCAACATTTATCTGTGTTTGTGGTGTAATCGATAGAGCGGCAGCCAAGTATACCGAGTGTCCGAGTTCGAATCCTGGAAAAGACAAACACACATTTTTTTTTAATTAAAAATATATTTAAAAATTTAAATAGCAAATAAGTCTAATAAAATTAAATTTGATTGTAGCGCAATCAGTGGGACAGAGCACTATTAATCTGAGTACCACGGTTCAATACTTGGAGAACAAAAAAAGTTTTTTAATTTAAATAAAATTTTGTGGAAGTCATTATTATTTATGTGGAATATAATATTGAATGAGACAACTGAATATTTAGCATTCACGACCAAAAATATGAAATAAAAGTACACTTAGAATACTATGTAGGTAAATACAACAGCAAATTTAGTTTAAAACAAATGAAATTTCACTTAAAGAAAGGACGACTTACATTTTAGTAAATTCAACTGACATTGTCATTTGTTTCTTAATCTTCAAAAAATTAACCACAATTTTAGTAAAAATGAACCACATTATTATTTGATGTGGTTTGTTTTTTTTTTAAATGAACTACAAGGTTAGTAAAAAGTTCAATTTGTTCTACAAATGACTGACTGATAATATTTTCTGGGTGCTAAGTCTTAATTTTCAAATTGTCCTTTTACTAAGCAATTATTAACTTTTAATAAAAATTTGTGTTAAAGAATTAACAACTCTTTTGATAAGAGTTTGAGTCCTAAAAAACCGAATCCGCCGAATCGACTTACAATATTGCGAATATCCGATTAAAGTTCACATACATCAATCTTGCTGCTTCAAAAAAAAGTAAACAGAGTCATCTTTTTATTGTATAGTTTTAATTTTGGGGAGAAATACTAGTTTTTTGCATTTAAACTAAGTTTATCGCTGCTAAATTAGTCATAATCGTAATAAAATGTTTAAAAAGACAAAGTTTCACCATGGGAAAGCAAATATCAAAATAATCCAAAAGCTTATATGATACCTAAAATAATTGAAAATCCTTACGCGAAATATGAGAAATTGTAGGAAGGCATCACATAATAAGCAAAATGTTAAATAAATAAGGAAAGCATCATTTGGTATAGAATTCGACAGTAGTTTGAAGGCCAACGCGACTTACTCAGACATAAATTATATCTATAGTCAGAGAAGTAAGAACAAACCCATCTTCTAGTGCTTTTAAAATATCGGAGAGCATTACGAATGCGTCAGGTAAACCCGTGAGCGCTAGTACTATAAGAATAGCAACAAAATAGCTTATATGGAAAAATTCCACAAAAAAGCATAACATATCTTGTTTATTTTTCGAGTTAGAAGAGAATTTATTTTATTTTTTCAAGAAAGTGGGTGCAAAGAGTATATAATTTATAGAAAGACTATACTACTCACGGCGCTCTCGATAATTTGCGAGCTCGCACCTAACTCTCACTAAGAGAAAAATGCATTAAAAACATTCATTTATAAAAAGGTGACCAAATAAATAGAGAGAGAGAGAGTCGAGCGAGGCAGATATGGAATGAAAACTTTAAACGTGTTTTCTACTGAATCGTTGTTTTTTTTAAGTTATGTAAATGAGCGATATTTATTGGCATTTAGAATGGACTTATATTAAGATCCTAATTCTTGTGGATGTAATGGGACTAAAATTCCTAATTATTTATATCCGTTTAAATGAATCGGATCAATAAAACATTAATAAATTTGAATTACTTTTCGTTACCTTTGGTAATAAATTGTAAGTTTAATTGATTTTTTTCTTCACATGTGATTTCTGAATTTGTATCATTAAATGAAGGCATGAAACAAGACAATTTTAAAAGTAAAATAAAAAAAAATTAATAAAGGTGTAAAGGACACGAGATGACACGTTATATACATATTATTGGTTTATTATTGACCTTTTATCTATTTATTCGCAACACTATTCACTATAAAAACTAACGTTTCAAGGTACACCCAAAAGTGTACCCTGAAAAAAAATTTCGAAAATGTGAAAATTTGGAATTATTTTTAAATGTTATAATTTCTTAAAATTTTTAATGCGAACGATTAAAGTCCGCTTATAAAGCAGAGATATATCTGTTAATATATCAATCGTTGCATGGTACAAAACATTCCCCTATGATATAATTGAATTATTGCATAGAAGCAATGAAGTTGCACTCAAGCTTTTCATTAAACTAACGGATATTTTAATAATATATTATTAAGGATTCATTTAATTTATTAAAAGTTTCATTCACTTACCAAAGAAGTTTTATACAAAAAGATAGTTTTATTAATAACACGGTGCTACAGTGAAAAAAAACTTGGAAAACGACCTAGCGTTTGTTATAGGTCTTGTTGAGTACATTACAAATTGTGTCAAAAAATTTCAGAAACACCCTCAAATTCAGAAGTTATTCTAAAAAACCCGTTTTCAGTGATGTTCGTCAACTTATCGACCTGTAACTCATTCAGTTTTTGTCCGATTTATTTTTTTTAACGGGTTTGGAAAGAAAACTCATTACGCTTTGAAATTACTTGCATTTTTTGATGCCTTTGTAACGTTATAAGTATTGTTTTTGTTAAGAATATCTACAAAAAGAAAAAGAAAATTACAAACTTTTTTGATTTCAGTAGCTTTTCATTGCTTATTTTAATACCAACGTATAAAGAAAATTTAGTTCTTAACAAAACATGGTTTTCATTTTTCAAATCGGATGAAAATTGTAAAAGTTATTCAACTTTTCATTAAAATCTGTTTTTAGTATTTTCTCCCCCTATATGAAACAGTTTGTAAAGCGGCTGGATGTAGAAGGCGATGCTTTTTTGTATTTAAAATCTGTTTTCCCACTTAACACTTTTTTCTTAGATACTGTTATATTAACTTGATGTTATTGTTGTTTTTAGGTATTTTTATTGGACCGCAAATTCGAAAAATTATGCTTGATGAAAATTTTTCTAGGAAGCTGAGAAACTGAGAAGCTGAGATAGAAAACAGAGCATGGAATAGTTTTAAATCCTTATATCAAAACTTTTTGGAAAACAAAAAAAGTCCTAACTACGTTGAAGTGGTAAATGAATTTCTTGAGTCTTATGCTGAAATGGGATGTCAAATGTCCATAAAAATTCATTTTCTGCATGGACATTTAGATTTGTTTCCGAAAACCTTGGTCAATTCAGTGACGAGCAGGGAGAACGATTTCACCAAGAAATTTTACAAATGGAAAAGCGTTTCGATGGAAAGAGCCACATAAGAATGATAGCAAATTATTGCTGATCTCTCAAACGAGAAATAGATGGTTTGTTGAACAAACGTAAGAGGGCTAGTAATCATTTTTAACTATACATGTTAACTTAGGTTAAGCTATTTGTACAGTTTTTAATTTACGTTTGTAAGTTAAGTGGTGTACCAAAAGAAAAGTCTGCAATCCCAAAATTTTTACTTTACAAAAAGTTTAGTAACTTTTGCAAATATAAACCGATTTTAACAAATAATATCTCGTTTTTTTTTATATAAAATTGTCTTTAAAATACAGTGCAAAAAAGATAGGTTTTTATAGAAAAAAATTAAAATAACTCTTGTTAAATTTGAAAAATTAGGAAAAAAAAATAAAAAAAAAATGAGAAACTTTTGATACATTAATTAATTAATTAATTTGATACATTAATTCTTTGCCATTCCAAAACTGTTTAAAATTTGAAATCGGTCAAAAAAATGTTTGAGTTAGAGGTACTAAATTTGTACGACCCTCAAAATTTTGAGGGTGTTTCAAAATTTTTGAAAACGGTTTTTGTATGTCCTCATCTAGGCCTACAACCCCCACTAGGTCGGTTTTCAAGTTCTGACAAAAAGTGTTTTTTTTGTAGCAGTGTGTAATTAATGTTTCTAAATAATTTTAAGAAATTTTTTGTTCAGTTTAAGATGAAAACTTTCATTCTATTGAAATTCTATCTATGTATTAAAAATCATCCCAATTAAATATTTCCAAAAATTGTTCTTAAAACGACATCAAAGTAAAACTTTCTATTACCCGATAATGAGCTTGGGAATACGAAATTAAGGTCGGTAACTGGTTACTTTTCGTTTGCAACCCCTGTTATTTTAACAAGGGCATGTCCATTCTGGTAACACCTTACAAAACTCATATTATCTTCTGTATAAATGTAATAAGTCCTTTTTTTTTTTGTAAATTTTATATTATAATATTGGGTATTAAATTAAAATTTAAAAATTTTTAACTAAAAATTTTATTAACGAAATTTTTTATAAATTTTGGGTGGAAAAATAAACTTTTTGTAATAGGTAAGAGGTTGTTACTTTTCTATTACAAACCCTATTATTTTAACAAGGGCATGTCCATGGATGTAACTACTTACCTCGGTAACATATTACTCACTTACAGGCAAAGATTTATCAAAATGTTTTCAGTTCAATCTTTAATTTTTAAATCGAATATTATTTTAAATTTTCTAAGTTGTAGTAAAAAATTTAATCAAATTTAATTTTATGTGAAAACGATCTAATTATACTATAAACATGTGCTACTATTAACATGTGCTACTATTCAGCAGTCAGTTATACCAAACGTTGCTAAGTAATGCAAGCGTAAGAAGTTTAACTTATTACCATGTAGCATGTTCAGTAATACCGACCTATTACCAAGGTTTTTGCTGGAATATTTCAATTTTGACATAAGCTGTTATTACTTTTTTGTCCCAATTTTAATTGTGGCTATTTTGGATATATTAAAAATATTATTCGCTTTTAACAATTGACACTACAGCTGATAATCGGCAACATTTCTTAGTTGAAATTAATCATGCTTGCAGTTAATATGGGTAGTTCCATACAATGACTGAGCCATAACGTGTTATCGTAAATAAGTCAAATACTATCAATTGTTATTGCACTAAAATGAAAATCTAAATAAAATAATTCGATCATGATCTTTTCCTGAATAATTTTAAATAAAAATGGTACTCCTATCACCAAAGCAAGAATTATGGAATCAAACTTGAGTTGCCAGATGCGCTGTATCCGGCTGGATTGTCCAGAGTTTTGTATGCTTGTCCAGTGTCCAGCTAAGATAAAATTTCTCGACCTAAATAAAAATTTTATAAAAAAATCAAACAATATCTTTTTAAGTTAAAAATAGGTTAACCAAATATCTTTGCGAATCAACAAATTTGCGAGAAACTGGCATTGAAAGATTAATGTATATTTTGCATTAAATATATATGTTTACTTATTTTGCTATAAATGCATATTTTTAGTGCATATATTGGTATTTTTTGCTATATTTATGTATTTGCCATAAATGCATTTTTTAAAAGAAAACTTTTTGATATTTTACTAAAACTGCGTTTTTGATAACTTTTATATAATTATAAATGTTTCAATTTATTATAAATGTTTTTTGATACGTTTTTTTCATCAGGAAGGCAAAAATAACAGAAAAGTACAATTACTAATTTTCTGACGATGACTAACGCTAATTTTCAAATTTTCATCTAACTTTTAAGACAAAAAAATACTAAAAACGTAAAAAAAACAATAATAAATGCATATTTTTAAAATATTAATTAAATATTTTTCGATTTTTAATGCATGTTTCATGTACATAATATGCATTAACCTCGGAATATGCATTAACTAGTTATAAATATGCAATAACTAGTTATAAATATTCTTCAAAATTGTTTTAATTTTTATATTAACATTATTTTCGGACTTTCTATAGTTTCAAATATTCAGTTAGAATATTGTTCTACCTCAAGTCCAAAATCTGATATGATATACACTCCGTCTCATAACTATAGCACACTTTAAAATCTGTTTTTAACTGCTCATAAAAATTAATTAAACACCCTGTATAAAAAAACTAAATTTATAAAAAGCTTTCTTACTCTCTTCTACTTCTTCTCACATATTTTTTTTTTTAATTTTGCTTTTTGAAAAGAACCGTTAAATATTCAAAAAGTCATTGCATATTAGAGACTATTTTTTTCGTCTCATAACTATATCCCGCTTTAGTAAACACACTGAAAAACACACTGTTAATATTCCCCAGATATTTTCAATCGGGTTAATATCAGGTGAACAGGCTGGCCACTCCAAAACCGAAATATTATTGCTTTCAAGCCATTGATTTGTTTCTCTGTTTGAGTGTATTGAAGCGTTATCTTGTTGAAATATGTAATTTTTTTCAACATTCTGGTTCAGAAATGGAAGTAGACTACACTGGAGCGCCATGGTGTAATCGCTGCTTTTCATTTTTGATGAAACAACCTGCAGTTCCAACACACCATTCACCGAAAACACACCCCATACCATCACCGAACCTCCACCAAAATTTTTCTGAGAAAAATATTGTGGTTCTTTCCGTAAATCACGCCAATATTGTCTGTGACCATCGCGGCCATCTAGATTTAATTTTTTCTCATCAGAAAAAATAATCTAAGAAACAAAAATAATAAGAAATGAAGGAAGAGCAAACTATGTACCATCAATACCTGAGACCATATTTTGCTTACCGAAATTAAGCCGGGCAGTTTTATGACGATGAAGTAACCTGGGTGCTGTTTTCAATTTTTATCGTCGATTTAGAAATTTTTGTTGTGACTGTAGCAGCAAGTTTGCTGCAACTTAGTGCAGAGTTGCTAGCTTTTCGTAGAATACTTCTAGATTCGCGACTCAAAAGTTTGTTTTTTGGGCCACCTTTCCAAAATCTAATATGATATAATAGATATGTATTAGATATTTTTTGTTGCTTTTCAAAAAGTTTGATCATTTTCATGATAGACAACAAAATTATTTCATTGGCATCATCCAAATCTTCAGTTGTCATCAAAAGAAAACGATAATTGGCTTAACTCTTTATTGCATGGTGTTACATATCGCACACCCAGTTCAAAAGTGACTCAACTCAAAATTTTAATTTTTCGGATTTATATGCTTAAACTATGCACAATATACTTGTTTATCTATAAAAAAAAATATCTGTGTATTTTGTTGTTGATAACTGTTGCTAAAAAAAAAACAGTTGTCTTTCTTTTTGTTTCAATTGGTATAAAGTTGCAAATATTTTTTTTTCGATTTCTGAAAAATGAAAAATTTTGAATCGAGGGACTTTTGTACTATACTCAAAAAAATAAGTTAGTAGAAAAGTTAGTAAAACGTCTTGTAAATCAGGTATACTATTTGTTAGCAAATTTTTCGCTAAAACTCTGTTTTAAGCTAAAATTTTTGTTATACTTATTCAGCACTTAACTGTTTTGAACTAATGTTTTACTAATATTATACTAATGTTTTACTAATTTATTTTGCTAAAAAAAATTGTGCTGATAAACACATTAATAGTGTGGACGGCAACCAGATTGAAAGATATACACAGAATGAAGCAGATGTCGCGGCATGTCAAGATGTAGTAGAGAAGAGGAAAATGATACTAAAAAGTACAACTCTAATAAGACATATAAAAAAATCAACCATGGAAGACTTTTGTATCTGTTTTTCATACATAAAACAAAATTGAGGATTAAAACAACTTAAATTTTGCGTTGTGACCGGCTTGTAAAAATAATTAGTCTATTAATTAAATAAAAGACAAAATAAAATATTTAAATTTAATATGTATTTCTAAACTAAATGTTTATAGATTAATAATCTAGTGTGGTCAAATTGCAAACAAACATATACAGACATGTAGACAGGGTAAAGCGAAAGACAAAGACACACATCTTAGGTAGATTTTATGGTTCCTTTTTCTTATTGAAAACAAAGGGTTGTTTTTTCGTTTCGTTTGTTTTTGTTTTTTTTTTCGTTTCGTTTCTATAATTATCTTTGGCAGTTGCGTCCTTTAAAAGATAGCATCATTTAGACAACCATTGATGTAAGTTGAAAGAAAATTTTTGTTATGTTATAGATATTTATTTCTATATATTTTCAGATATTAAATTAATTCATGTCGTCAATGTGGGAAAATGAAAATTTTATATTTCGTAATTATTGTAAGTTATTTTTAAAAGAATCACAAAAATATGTTTTATGATTTTCAGCAAATAAATTAACTAAATTACAATTTTTCTACAAATTTTTTGCGGTTTTTTCAGTCTACTAAAATTCAGCAAAAAAATTATTAATTTTTAGCAAGGCTTTTGTATTTCTAATCCACTAAGTGTTAGCAAAACTTTTGCTGAATCTACTAATTTTGTTGCTAAAAATCAGCTCGCTGATTTTCAGCAAAAGATTTTGCTGGCATGAGCAATTTTTTTGCAAGCACCCTCCTGACTAAAATTTTGCTGACTTTACAAACTTTTTTTTTGAGTTTAGGTGTGTGATATATGTAATGAATATTTTTAACCTTATTTTTCTCAACTATAATTTGGTCATAACTAAATTCTAATATTTAATTGCAAACATTTTTAAAGTAATGGTAAATTTGGAAATAAATGATACTCAATGGGAACATTTTTCAGTCGTCCGTAAATTCGAAAAGTTGAAAGTTTTTTTGTGTTGTTAAAAGTAATGAAAAGTATAAAAAAACTGAATAATCATCAAGTCCAAACTATATCCATTTGTTTAACATTCGTTAAGTATTAATTTTTTTTATAATTTCGACTTCGTTTCTGAAATATAACAAAGTAGTAAAAAGAAACAAATTTGGAAAATATGTTTATATATATTATTTTTTAAATAGGCGATAATTGTACTAATCATATTTGTAAAACTGGGACTAGAATATACTTTTATAAAGGTGTGAGGTGCGCTGAATCCGAGCTCAGAATTTCAACAAATAAAATCTTATATGACAATATCATATTAGATTTTTGGACTTAAGGTAGAACAATATTCTAACTAAATATTTTAATAAATATATTAAATTACAAGCAGTTTAATTTGTTTTGCTTACACAGAATAAGGTATTTTTTTCTTAAATAACAAACATAAGAAACATTTTACTGGTTAGTTAAGACATAGTGAATTTTATTTAGTTAACTAATAAGTGTACAATTTAAAAATCAAAGTAACAGACTAATTGGATGCAGTTACGAGCACACAGCCGTACTTAAAAAAAGGCAGGACGCGGTGTTGCATGTTTTCTCGTTATTATATATAAATAATCGTTATTTTGCAATAAAATCCTTAAAAAGGAAAACGCTGAAAATGCATTTTCTACCCAAACATATTACTATTTTTTCGTAAGTCCCGAGTTTCAAGCAGTAAAGGGTTAACTGAAACCTAGACATTACATACAAACTAAGACATTACATAGAATATTCTTTTTAGAGCATTTAAAAGTTCACAGATTTAACCCTTCGGCGTCCGAACTTAAGCCGCTGAAGATTTTTTGACGAAACTTCGTGAAGACTTGGTCCTATGACTAAAAATAATTTTTGTGCTGCTCTTGGCGATTTAAATAATCGATGGTTGGATGCTTCTTAATGAGTTAATGAGTTAAGAGCTAAGTTTTATTTTTTGTATTTTGCTTTAGGTTATGGCAAATCCAAAAATAATAACCATTTGTGTAAAAACTTAAAACTGTATTTTTAACATTATGAAATCTAAAAAGCCATATCTGTCTATTGTCGATCACAATAAGTTTTGCTAAAATCGTCCTGGTCCAGGTTTGTTTGTTTGTTTATGTTTTGTTATTTAGCTTCGCAGCTCGAAAGCGTCAGTTGGTGAAAGCAGTTCCGGGTATTTTAATTGCTTATTGAGTGCTTTGCGAATAGTGATTTTTTCTAATAGTGCGTAATGCAAAAAACATGTAAGTAAATCATTTACATCCAAATAATTGTTATTTTTTGTTTAAAAATTAAACAATAAATAAATGGAAAGCTTGCGTAATGCTGTATTGCAGCGCAAAGTGTGGACAGTACTTTTAAAAGGACACCCGATTCCGGAAATCTATACGTTTAAAAAAAAAATAATTATAAAAAATGTTAAGAACCCTATAAAGATTTAAGTTTCGAAATAAAAATTGAAGTTTTCAAAAAAAAAATTCCGGCGCTATCTGGGTTAAACAAACCACTGCGCAGCCCTAACGGATAGACCGATTTTAGATCGGGTTTTTTTTTTGTCTTGTAGAGTACTAAAAAATTAAGTCCTTAACGTATTGATATTTAAAAATTTTTTTTAATTATTTTTTTTTTCTTATTTTTAAGTTTTTTGTTTTACTCTCGTACCATTTTAATACAAACTAAAACTTAAAAATTCTGGCTACGTTAAAAGTTTTTCTCAGATGAGTACCCAAGGATGAGTACGGTGGCACCCGATTTTGTCTTTTAAAAAAAGTTTCAATAATGAAATGGCCACCCGAATTGCCATGTTAGTCCGACTTTTTAAATATAATTTATAAAATATTATCTAATTTTGGGGTTTCCTACAACAAAAATAATTTTTTTACTAAAACATTTCTGTATTTTTTTACAACTGTTGTTTATATTGATTTCTAAAACCTGTAAACCTGTTAAATTTTTTTCGTTGAAACATGCTTTATTTTTTGGCAAAATTCAGATTTTTTTTACGTATGTCCAGCTTTTTGTAAATCTGGATCTGACAGGCCTAAATCAAACACATCTTAGGGAAGTTAAAAAAATATCATTGTTAATAAATCAAGTCGTCTGCATTAACGGGATACAGATATCTGAATTGAATAGCCCATATGTAACAAATGTTGTGCATAAATTAGTAGTTTTTTTTTATTAAGAATGAGGTTCTTTTGAAAAGAAATAAAAGATACATAAGCCAGTCATTTACTAAATGCACAATCAAACAACCAAAATAATTACACTATGATATGAAAGTATGACTGAATTTAAAAAAATTATAAAATAACACAAGTTTTACATAAAAATCCCCAGTTTAATAGCTTGAATTAATATAAAAATCACTCTGCAAAAATAAATTATATAAATTTATTTATAGTCCATATTTAATAAAGCAAATAAAAACAAGTAGGGCACCAATTGTGCTTAAAGCAGTGTAACGTCTTAACCAATTTTTTTTATTGAAAATTAATTTGAAATTGAATAGCATATATCTTAGTTTTCATTTTAGTGCTTTGGATTATAATTATTTCCATGTTTTCCATTACCTTTTTATGATTTTCAATGCAACCCATATCATGCGGGACAGAAGTCAAAAGATCTGGTTACAACTTAAACAAAAATTAAAAACTGGTTAATATGGAAAAAATCAATATATGACATACTTCAAAGATTTTCGAACACCTGCTGAAACTGACTTTAGATGCCTCTCATTTCTCAGGGTTTTATGAATTGAGATGAACGATGAACAGGTTATGTTGACTATACTAAAAGCTATGATGTGCAAAGTTCAACGTTGAAACGTCCTTCCACAAAAGAATTGATTTCCATTTAAAAGTCGAAAAATTTTAAAAATGACTTGAAACTTACAAGAGTTTTTTGATTCATTTAATATTTTTGCTCATAGCTTTTAACTTTCTAACCCAAAATAATACTTCGGAGATACATTCCCTTAAAATGTAATTTCCACATAGATGCTTGGTGAAAAGTTGGTTGGTGGTTTACAAGTGAAACCAAAATTTTCCGATTTTAAGCTTTCGCAGTTTTTCCATAGGGTTTTTAGCCTTTTTATGGCATTGTGTTTTGAGAAAAGCATTTGAAAAACGGTGTATAGCATGAGGTTGCCAAGTTGATGTTAGCACACCAATAACAGTATACGAACATCACAGACTTATAAAGAATTGGCGTACATTTTTTTAAAATACAAGTTTTTTCCGTCTGACATTCAAATTATATTTGAAATTGGCTAGCGTATTATATGAACTGAGTGACTTTCTAAACAGTACCTCCTCACCAAATTTAAAAATTTCAAACTCAAACATTTTATGAACTTTTTAAAAATTTTGCGAAATTTAATTATTTTACTTCGCAGTTTTTTATAACTATGTGCTCAAGCCATGGTGGCTTGAGCACATAGTTAGGTATCTATAGTGCAAAAGAAATAAAAAAAGTGCAAAAAAGTAAAATATTTTTCATTCATACCGGCAACAGCGGCAGTTTTTTTTCAGCACATTTCGCTTTGTGACCTATAAAGCGCTTAATAATGAACTTGATACCAAAATCAAAAGGGCAACAAAAATTTCTAACGATATATTAAACAGTTATATTAGTTTTTTGCTTTTATATACATCGAGATTATTTTTATGTTATTTTCAATTTATTATGAGCTTTCAACCTCCGTATATTTACAAAAATAAAGCAAATCAAACATATTAGCTAGGTTGATACTAGTATTTCGATCTGGCTAAATATCTCTTCAGAACCAGAAGTTTTAGAAAAGGTAGAGCCTCCATAATAGGCAGAACTTTAACAAAAAACCTATTAATCATCAATTTTGCTCCATTCTTGTTTTCTTAGTAATCAAGCACGTGGTTAGGTCTTTTCCTAACAAGCATTATGACGTTACTAAACTTTGAAGACCAAAAATGTTCTATTTATATAAAAAAAATTTAGTGTGTACTCTGGCTTAAGTAATATTTTTTTACAGTTATATTAGTTTTTTTAAACACTTTGCTGAGATTGTAATAAAATAAATGAAAATATTATTTTAAAATTTTGTTTTAAATCAATTATATTTAAATTATCTAAACTTCTAATGGCAAACAGCAATTTAATTTGTAATTTTTAGCATGACCAAAGCGAAATTTAAGTTTCAATTTAACACTGACATTTATAACTGATAACAGGCGTTTATTTAACTAACTTTATATAATCAGCTAATGTGCAAAAGTGTGTAATTAAAATTTCTATTTTTTTTTTAGAGAAGCAAAACATTGTTAGATTTTTCAACAAATTTGTTAATAAACCTGATAGTTTCAATAAAGGAATGATAAAACTTTGTGGTGAAATGAAACTATAGTAAAAATCCCAAAACTTATTTAACAAATTGTGAAAAATCATGTGTTGTAGGCTGGTCCCTATCAGGATTTTATTCTTGCTTAATGAAGTCGTCAGCGGCCAATATTCTTAGAATTTCTAGAGATATTTTCTAGACTAAATTATAAACTCAACGAGAATTAATTTTTCTCTCCTAGAAGCGTGATTTAAGATTTGCAATATTAAAAAAAAAAAAAAAAAAACAAAAATTACCGCACTTTAAATTTTTACAAAATTCGATACTTCGATAAAACAGAATTTTAATATATTACCATATATTATTATAAGTTACTTTGTATAAAGAAATATAAAATTATATATGAAATCATGCTAATTAATATATACCCTATGTAGTAATATATGCAACATCTACGCTAATATCAATCAATATGTTTTTAGATATTAATATGTATGGGACCATATCCACAATTTTCAAAAAACCAAACCCAATATAAAATTATATATGATCATATATCACATGACATATATCCATATTAAGCTATATAACGTTATAGGCTTTTTTATAATATTATATTAAACAAGATATGATTGTATATGATCGTTTTTACACGGGTTTAGTATATATTAATTAGCATGATTTAATATATAATTTTATAACTTTTAATACTCATTACGGCTGTCGAATTTGTAGTAGAATTTTTCCATTCAAAAGGGTTGTGCTTGAATTGAAAATTATACAGAAATTAAATCCTTATTAAATATTTTCTACAATCGGACTGTTATTATGATAAATTTAGTTGTAAAATTGCTCACAAGTTGTATTTTAAATGAATTTGTAGCAAATTAGACTCAAATTTCAATTTGAATATTCGCACTTTCGTTTAAAAATTTAGAAGAAATATTTAATTATTGTATAATTACAGATACAAATTTTAATATCAATTGCAAATTTTCTGAGTTTCAAATAGAAAATTTGAATTTATTTTAAATTTTCTTGATTTCAACTGAAATGGAGAATAAATATAACAAACTCGTTTCAAGATTGAAAATTATAATAACTTTGATGTTTATTATACATTTACCAAACTTAAAGTTGAAATGCGAATTTTTCTGAAGACCTAATATTAATGTTTTTAAAATTGAAAGAAACCATACAATATTTTTATTTAAAATAACATATAAGAGACTATTACACAGTGCAACACGAAAAAAAATAACCATATACGGACACCACTACGTGATAAAAGACTAAAAAAAGACCCGTGTCTTCCAATTTTTCCGAAAGTCATCTCCTCTTTTGTTTATGGGCCGCCAAAGATTTGGGGCCTCGGTATCATTTTCGCAAAAAAGGGATCATTTTCTCAGGCTCATATCTTGCAAACCGTTCAGAATTTCGATTTACTCTCTATGGCAAAGTTGTAGCTCTTGTCATAAAGAACAAAAATTGCGAACATATAAAATCAAAAAAACTTCACCTTCCAGATCAAAATCGCAAAAAACTTAAAAAAAATCGATTTTTTTACCTTTTTTCCCGTGTTCAGGTCCATAGGTAGCAAACCGTTCAAAATTCAAGGAAACAATCAACTACAAAAATTTACCTAAGATCTCAACAAACAAATTTCTAGAACATATAAACTTCCTGGGAATTGGGTTTGCTACCTATGCACCTGAACAGGAGAAAAAAGGAAAAAAATGAAATTAAAAAATTTTTCACTTTTGCGCGCTACCTAAACAGTGTTAAGAATCATCTCTAGGAAGTTTATATGTTCTATTGAGATCTTAGGTAAATTTTTGTAGTTGATTGTTTCCTTGAATTTTGAACGGTTTGCTACCTATGGACCTGAACATGGGAAAAAAAGGTAAAAAAAAATCGAGTTTTTTTAAGTTTTTTGCGATTTTGATCTGGAAGGTGAAGTTTTTTTGATTTTATATATTTGCAATTTTTGTTGTTTATGACAAGAGCTAAAACTTTGCCATAGAGAGTAAATCGAAATTCTGAACGGTTTGCAAGATATGAGCCTGAGAAAATTATCACTTTTTTGCGAAAATGATACCAAGGCCCCAAATCTTTGGCGGCCCATAAACAAAAGAGGAGATGACTTTGGGAAAAATTGGGAGACACGGGTCTTTTTTTTAGTCTTTTATCACGTAGTGCTGTCCGTATATGGTTATTTTTTTCGTGTTGCACTGTGTAATAGTCTCTTATATGTTATTTTAAATAAAAATATTGTATGGTTTCTTTCGAGATGTACGAATAAGGATAACAATGTATGATTATATAAAAATATATATGATCATATATGAACTTTTTTAACCGGGAAGAGAAAAAAAATATAAAAAATGTTTGTTTCATACACTCTATTTTTGCACATAATGCATTTTAGCAACACCGCACCTTACTTCAAAGAATCTGAAAAAATTTTCAAATATCTCTTGGGCAATAAGCCTTTATATTCCAAAAAAGTGGAAAAGGTGTTCATTTTCACAAATACTTAGTAAGAAATTATAAAAGGAGAGACAGTTGGTTGTCAGAGAACTTACAGGTTTTTATTGGATACATTTTTAAAAATAAAAATGTTTAATCAGAAAAATATGTTTGTATTTAGGTAAATAAATACCCTTCAGGAGATTATGCGTTAATTGTCTAAAAGCTACTAGTGCAATTACTATAACAAAAAGTACTAGTGCAAACGGGGTTAGTGTTTTTATATAAAAATACTAGTGCTAGTACTAGTACTTGACGTAGTATATGGGCACCACTTGTAGATTGATAGAATTTTCGTTTTTAAACAAAAATTCGCATATTTTTATTTAGATACTGCTTCTTAAATTTGATTTAAAATATTTGATTTATGCCATCTTTATTATAAAAAGATGATTATATGCAAAATGCTAATTTTCATTTGCATTTCTTTGTTTTTTTAAGTGTTGTCGTACAGTTAAAACACAACGGTAGCCGGCACTGATTTAATAAAAAATGTGTGGCAAGCATGCATAACAAAGAACCATTTTAATTTTGTTTTTCCCCTTCATTTAAGTGTGATTCGTTATTAAAGTTGCTCGTGCGTAAAAAAAGTTTGTTTTACAAAATTTATTAAAAAGGTATTTTTAAATGAGTAATTCTAAAAGATATTTTGAAAGAAAATAAAAAAAAAAACAAATAAGTGAATATAAACGTAGAGTATTGAACCGCCAAAATTGGGAAAAAAAATTAAAAGAGTGCGAAGAATTTGAGTTTGGGAATAACATTTGCTGTCCACCATGCTTAGAAGAAGACACCAAACAAGATTTGATTGAAGGAAGACGTATTTTAAATACTGAAAGTTTTTCTGAAGAGCCAGCCTTGAAGAAATATGCCCTTAATCTTTTATTTTAATATAACTACAAATGTAACTTTTTTACGTTTATAAAACTGATATTTTTATGTAAACTGAATTACCTGAAAAAATTGGTACAAAATATAAAATTTTTAAGTTATTTATTTTTTGTTTATAAGTATTTTAATAAATAAACCCATACAAAAAACTAATTTCATTTAATAGTACTTTTCAGTGAGTAAATCGACCTATTATGGGAAATTTTTCTATACAAAAGAACTAGTAACAATCTGGTTCAAAAGCACCCAATTGGGTCTAAATGTTCTAGTACACGTCTAGAACCAATGGTACTAGTGATTTTCCAAACACACTCAATGTTAATTTGAGCATTAAGATGGTATAGAAAAGTTTACAGTCTGGAACTAGTACCGGTGATTTTTGTACTAGTTCAGTACTAGTTAGGTACTAGTTCGATCTCCGGCAGGGTACAAATTTTAAATCAACTTATACAAATTATAATTGTGTATGTATTTAAAGCGATACATTTAAAGAATTAACTATTGAAAATTAAAAAATATTTTTAAATGTTTCTAGTCGACATTTTCAATTAACTTGTATCCTTTCATTAGCCTTTTCCACCGATCTATTTTTGTTCCCTTCTTCACATTATATTATTAAATATTGTAACTAATAATTCGATTAATCGATTACTTTTAAAATTTTATACGATTAATCGGTTATGAAAACACACGAATTATTATGTTCCCGATTATGCGGGGAAAATTTCATACCACAAAATAAACACTGCATATCACAAATAGTTACTTGAATATAAAACAAAAGACTTAAGACACAAACCATATTTATAACTATTGATGATACTGCTTTTATATATGCACTTTTATCCTTTCATTATCCTTCTCCACCAATATATTTTTTTTCCCTTTTTCACATTATTTTATTAACCCTTGGACAAACACATGGTTCTGGCCAGGCATATTTAATTTTTTAGCGTTAATTAAACATACTTCTAGTTTAGGTAGATACCTGTATTTCCCGGTAGCCGCCTAAAATATTGTTGGCTTTCTATCTGTAAAAAAAAAAATCCAAAAATATCGTTCCAACACGACGAAAACTGCAAAAGAAAAAAGTCCCCCCTCGAACAAACACATATGCCTGGCCAGACCCCTATACAACAACAAGAATATTTTGGGATAACATTCAACCCGTTTGGCCATTGAATCTTTCTTTGAAAGGCCGTTGAATATTCCCAGCAACATGCTGCCTAACCAACAAAGCGGCCCTAGTACACTGAATTCCAGAAAAGATTGCAGAAGACATGTTTTTACTGCACCAAATGCACTAATCCTGTGTGCCAACAACATTCTAAAGTTGATTATACTTGTTTTTCATGCATTCCACAAAATAAATAAAATTTTTTTACATTTTTACCAAAATAATATACGAGCATACTTCATTCAATTCAAAGTTACGGTACCCTTTTTGTCATACAAATGCATGAAAATGTATAGGGGTCTGGCTACACTCAAAAAAAAAGTTTGTAAAGTCAGCAAAAAATTTTGCTGAGTCAGCAAAATTTTAGTCAGGAGGATGCTTGCAAAAAAGTTGCTAATGTCAGCAAAATCTTGTAGATTCAGCAAAAGTTTTGCTTACACTTAGTAGATTAGAAATAAAAAAGCCTTGCTAAAAATTAATAAATTTTTTGCCGAATTTTAGTAGACTGAAAAAAACGCAAAAAATGTGTAGAAAAATTGTAATTTAGTTAATTTATTTGCTGAAAATCATAAAACATATTTTTGTGATTGTTTTAAAAATAATTTACTATAATAACGAAATATAAAAATTTTCATTTTCCCACATTGACGACATGAATTAATTTAATATCTGAAAATATATAGAAATAAATATATATAACATAACAAAAATTTTCTTTCAATTACTTACATCAATGGTTGTCTAAATGATGCTATCGTTTAAATGCTTCTGCCGAAGATAATTATAGAAACGAAACGAAAAAATAAACAAAAACAAACCAAACGAAAAAAACAACCCTTTTTTGCAATAAGAAAAAGGACCCATAAAAATCTACCTAAGATGTGTGTCTTTGTCTTTCGCTTTACTCTGTCTACATTTCTGTATATGTTTGTTTGCAATTTGACCACACTATAAACATTTAGTTTAAATAAATAAATATTTTATTTTGTCTTTTATCTATAAACATTTAGTTTAAATAAATAAATATTTTATTTTGTCTTTTATTTAATTAATAGACAATTATTTTCACAAGCCGGTGACAACGCAAAATTTAAGTTCTTTTAATCCTCAATTTTGTTTTATGTATGAAAAAGAGATACAAAAACTTCCATAGTTGATTTTTTTATATGTCTTATTAGAGTTGTACTTTTTAGTATCATTTTCCTCTTCTCTACTACATCTTGACATGCCGCGACATCTACTTCATTCTGCGTATATCTTTCAATCTGGTTGTCGTCCACACTATTAATGTGCTTATCAGCACAATTTTTTTTTAGCAAAATTAATTAGTAAAACATTAGTATATTAGTAAAGCATTAGTATAAAACAGTTAAGTGTTGAATAAGTATAACAAAAATTTTAACTGAAAACACGATTTTAGCAAAAAATTTTGCTAAAAAATAGTATACCTGATTTACAAGACGTTTTACTAACTTTTCTACTAACTTATTTTTTGAGTGTAGCCATATATGTTTGTTCGAAGATTTCAGAATATGTGTTTGACGGGGGGTTAAAACTAGTAACTATTAATTCGATTAATCGATTACTTTTAAAATTGTATACGATTAATCGTTTATGAAAAAACAGGAATTATTATTTTCCCGATTATGCCGAAAACATTTCATACCACAAAATAAACACTGCATATCACAAATATTTACTTGAATATAAAACAAAAGACTTAAGACACAAACCATATTTATAACTTTTGATGATACTGTTTTTATATATGATTAAACTTCCTCATACATTTGTAAAATATTAGTGGATATCAATATTTTTATAATTTAAATCATTTTTAATAAAATGTTAACAATATGAATTAATATGGAGGAAGACAGTGGAAAATCAATTTATTTTTAGTAAAATTGATCAAGATTTCCATAAATGTAATGAGATTTTCAATAAAGTTTTCTTCAAAAATGTACATACCTGTCATTTTCAACAAATCAATTTGGAGATATTAATAATATAGTGAATTTTTGACGATCATAATATTCTTATATTTGTTGTTCAAAATTACAGATAATTCTTCTACATAGTATTTTTATTTATATCACTTGAGGCGAATAAAATACACCCACTTTGTTCATCATCATCATCGTTGTCAAAAATGCAGTGGAACGATGAAGTCAGTCTCGATTTGTTGTAAATGTACTGTATTTGATGTAAAGTTCAAGAGAATCTCAGTATTTGTTGGGTTTTTTTTTGCTGTTTTGTATCTATCATATTTTATGTAGTAAATCTTGAAAGTAAGTATGTCTGTATGTATGATTGTACTTTATGTATTTCTATGCTCAATTACTTGACTGTATACACCTCTAGCATTTAGTATAAATATTCCTCTTCAATGGATGCATCATCATAGTCTTTTAAATTACTTTATTACGGTGTTATCTAAGTCTAAGTATTCGCTTGTTTTAATACAAATTAAGGATACTTTTAACACACAAAAAAAATATAATGAAGAATTTTGTAAGTGTTTTGAAATTTTGAATCAATAAAAATATTAAAAAGGACATTTTATAAATTGTCTGAATAATACAAAATAATAAGACTTAAACTGTGATTTTTATAAAAATGTGAATAAACTTTTAAAAAATTAAATTAAAACATATATCAATTTTTAATGACTGTTATTTGAGAATTGCCTTGAAAAAAGGATTTGTTAACAACAACCGAAACGTGTGTTGCAGCTCAAATTTGTATACACATTAGGATACAAACAGAAATTCTTAACAAATAGATGAAAATCAAAAATTAAAATTAAAAAACGAAAGCTAAAAAAGAAATGCTTAAAAGATACAAATTTTCAATCGATTCTGCCTTGAAAACGAATTTATCCTTATTCAAATTTTAATTATATCCTTATTTTAAATTAACACAAGTACTTTCAAAAAATTCAATTTCTTTAAGAGGATATTCTCATTAACAAATACAAAAAATATGAATTTTTCGGGGAGTTTTTTAAATTTTCATCATCAGATTTCTTGCAAAAGAGTGTTAAGACTGGCTTAAACATCAAATATACCCAGCAAAATTTTTTAGAACAGATTACTTCTGAACCTGTTCTAGAACAACTTCTTTTACCACCGGTTTACATGGAACCGGTTCTAGTACAGGTTCCTGGGAGTCGAAATGTAAGATGTCACTGTCCCAGAACCAGTTATATAACTGGTTCTAAAACCGGTTCTAAAGCAACCTGTTCTTGTTTGGAGGTAAAGAACCTATTGCAAATGGGACAAACTCCATATAAAAAGAAACAGTTGAAGAACACAAATTAGAACCTGTTTATAATACAGTAGAAGCTGTTCTGCAACCAATTATTTGGATTTTACTATTTTACTGGGTAATCTAATCTAATTATTCCACACATCATAGCAAGCAAATTTTCTATATTTTCAAAAATAAAGTTACGTTTGTATTACATGATTTATTTGACACTTTAGAATCGGCTAGATTATGAAGACTTAAATAATAAACAATCAACTTTGGACCTTTTTTGCACAAGAGGAACAAACCTCAACTTTGTGTTACTTTTTTTCTTTGGTTCATTAAGCATTAAAGCAACCAATTATTTGGATTTTACTATTTTACTGGGTAATCTAATCTAATTATTCCACACATCATAGCAAGCAAATTTTCTATATTTTCAAAATAAAGTTACGTTTGTATTACATGATTTTATTTGACACTTTAGATCGGCTAGATTATGAAGACTTAAATAATAAACAATCAACTTTGGACCTTTTTTGCACAAGAGGAACAAACCTCAACTTTGTGTTACTTTTTTTCTTTGGTTCATTAAGCATTAAAGCACTAAACAAGTACCATATAAATATTGTGAAAAATGTTATGCAGAAGTTAATATGAGTTTTTCGACCTATACCATTTTTTTAAACTAAAAAAATATACTTTAACCTCATGCTGTAGTAGTTTATAATTTTTATTTAAAAAATTATGAATTTTCATATTCCGAAATAAAAACTAAGATATATCTTAGGGTTTAGTAAGACAGGTAAAAATTATAAAACATATAGGTCTAAAATACCTAGATTAACTTTCTATAGTTAATGAATATTTTGTTAATGCATAAAGTTAATGATTAACTTTGCTACATAAGCCAACACATATTTGCATAAAACAACCCAGCAAAACTTTCTATTACCCGGTTATAAGTTTGGGAATAAGAAAATAAGGTCGGTAACTGGCTACATTTCCATTACAAACCCTATTATTTTAACGGATGTCCATTCTGGTACGCCTTACAAAACACAAAAAAATCTTATTTTCTTTATACTGCTAGATAAATGTAATTAGTTTATTTTTTTGAAAATTTGATTTTTAATTTTGGGTATTAAATTAAAATTTAAAAATATTTAACTTATTTTAACAAGGACACGTCCATCGGAGTAACTACTTACCTTGGTAATATGTTACTCCTCACTTACAGGTAAAAAGTTATCAACAAACTTTTTATCTAAATCTTTAGTTTTTAAATCGAATATTATTTAAAATTATCAAATTTGTAGTAAAAATTTAATTATATTAAATGTTGTATAGAAACGAACCACAAAAACTTGTAAACATGGGAATTTGGGAATTTGGTATTACAAATGTACAGTCTGTAATAACAAATGTTGCGAAGTAATACAAGGGTAAGGAGTTCAACTTATGACCAGGTAACATATTCCGTAATACCAACCTGTTACCGAGGTTTTTCTGGGAACTGCAACATTAATGTTTTGTCTCGAAGAGTGCAAAAAAAAGTTTTGAACAAGTTTTATTTTGAGAGCTTGCAAATTTTATATTTATTAACCAATTTTCCAAAATTAAACATTTAGGCAAACTATGTTAAAATATTATATAATTTTCTTTAAATTTGGCAAATCATCATGAAATCAGATCTTAATATTAAGTGCCAAATTTCAACTAAATCGGATTAATTTTCAATTTATAACGAGCTTTCAACCTCTGTATATTTGCAAAAATAAAGCAAATCAAACATATTTGCTAGGTTGATACTAGTATTTCGATCTGGCTAAAGATCTCATCAGAACCCGATGTTTTAGAAAAGCTAGAGCCTCCATAATTGGCAGAACTTTAACAAAACACCAATTAATACACACAGAGAAACATTTAGCTATTTGCCAACTGAAATTCGGTTACTACGACTCAAATTCGGTTATTACGAATTTCAGTCGGTTGGCACAACTTAACATTAGTTTTCACAACAAATTCGGTTAATTCAACAGAATTTTAGTTGTACTAACTAAATTTAAAGGTTGTTACCATTAAAAAACACTTTTCAATTCGGTTGGCATTTTATTTCTCTGTGTGCAATCAATTTTGCTCCATTCTTGGATATTTAAAAAATTTCCAAAAATGGTGCTTTTTACATTTATTGCAGTCTTGTCCACTTCAAATGTGGATGTCGATGTAAACCAAGGATAATGCTAAAAACACTTTTAATATATTTGTCAACTTTAAAGGCTTTTGTTTTAAGCGTGAACAAAATGTTATAGTTTTGTTTAATTACATATATTGTTTTCAATATTACCATCACTTTTCAAAGCAAGCGGACTTCATTTGCCTTTTCTATAGACAAAAACCCAGACCAGGTTATTGCAAAAAACGCAAAATTGAGATTTTAAAATGCGGTTAACTTATGTACTTTAAGAAATACCACACACGAGGTAGCGTATTTATTGTTGGCCATTACAAGCAAATTGCTGAAATGTCAAGCTCTCAAAATTTTTAAACACCTGAGGTGCCCTACTTTGAGGTCTTATTGATCATTCTCTCAACAATGTTGTGGACCATTCTTCAAAAATTAAGCTTGAAATTACGTTGATAATAGCTATGTGAAGTTTTATGGGAATCTAATTAGCCAGTAAGAAATGGCTAAATTAGATTGAGTAGACTTATAGTTTTTGAGTTATAGGCTATTAAAGTTGAACGTTTCCGTATAATGGAATCGTTGACAGTTTTTCGAGAGTATCTTTGTTTTATATTAAATTCCTATCTGAATTTTTAAAATTTGGCGTGATATTGTAGTTTTAGATTAGGTTAGGTTGACAAGTGGAATGGTGATTTTCCAACCTTCGTGATCATCCATAGGTTGACATACACCTATGCCTGAAGATTAGCATGTTGTGCGATCTTCCATTTGGTCATGAAAACTCTCCGGCCTTCCTAAAGGATTCAGTATCCTCCAAGTAGCCCATCATTTTCCTCAAAACAGCCCCCCGCAACCACTCCAGCGACGTTATAACGTCCTATTTCTGTTTTCATATCTGATTTAAGATTTATCAAATTCAGAACTGCTGATGAAATACAGCGTTCTGAATATTTAAACTTCAAAAAAAAAAAAAAATAAAAATTAAAGAAAGTTTTTTCTAAAATAATTTGTTTAAAATTTGTTGTAAATATTTTTTAAATATCCTCTTTTAGATATATCTAACACTAGCCATATTTCTGGCTACGGCCTCTGCACGGCCGCAACGTTCACAACCTCAAGGTGATCCCATACCAATTCTAAGACAAGAACAAGAGGTCAATTTTGATGGCTCATACAAGTATTCATACGAAACTGGTAATGGTATAACAGCCGAAGAACAAGGTTATCTGAAAAATCCTGGATCTGAAGCAGAAGCACAGGTATGAAAAGTCACGTTCCAATAAAAGATGCACGATTAGAAGTGTTTTATGGTTTTACCAAAAATGCCACTGATCATTATTGAATTGCCGAACAAGTAACGCCCACTTCATTAACAATAGATAAAATATTTGCAAAATATGCATTGAATGAATAAACTTAACGTTTTAACCGCCATAACAATTTGTAATCAAACTTTAAGATGACATTTAACAACCATAAATTTACTTGTAAATTAACCAAAAGCAAAATATATAAATATTCATGCAAAAAGATCGATTACTATTTAATATTGTCATGTTAAAGAAACATTACTAGCAACAAGATGTAAAATGGTAAAAAAAACCTTTGGAATAACTATTAAACGATATTAATCCATTAAGTATGAACAACAAACTGTTTTTTTTAAAACATGTCTTCGCTCATGACAATACATGAATAAAAAAATACGAATTTAATGTCAAAACTTGGAAAACTTTCGTAAAATGAACATATTCTTGTGAATTTTACGATTTTTTTTCTTCTTTATTTTGATATTTTTTAGGATTTTGAGTTACACTGGGCAACTCGAATAATAAAACAAGAGTACCGACCATTGATCCCACACTAATAGAAAAATAATTATTAAAACTTTTTGCCAAAACAATTAAAATTTTTTTAAAAATGACACTGCAGAAAAAAACTGCTGAAATTTGCAGATTTTTATGCTTAATATTAGTAAGTTAAAAATAGCACAAATAAATCTGTTGAAAAGACAAATATTTAGTTAAATTTGAGCTAAATTTTAGTTAACTGCAAGTAAATAATTAATCTGCTAAAATCAACAAAAATTTCCATAAATATTAGTCGACAAAAAAGTCATAAAATGATGTGAAACTTTCATAGTTTTTTTATTTTTTTATGCTAATAACTTTTTAACTTAAATTTCTGTTGATTTTAGCAAAATATACAGCTTTTTTCATTCTACTAAATTTAAGGTAAATGTAGCAAACATTTTGTTGATATTACAGTTTTGGTTTGCTCTTTTTAGTCTACAAATATTTAGAAAAAGTTTTTTTTTTTAATTTTAGCAGAGTTAATTCAACTCGAATTTTACTAAAATTTTGTAAAGTTAACAGTTTTATATTTGCTGTCCAAGTAAAAAAAAAATAATTTGATGTCATGTATAATGTTGCCTCAATTAATATAACGGAAGATATTTTGTGATCCGAAATCATACAAATATTCATATGATATATATATGATATATATATGATATATATATGATATATATATGATATATATATTAAATTATATAAAATTGTATTCATATTTTGACCCGATATAATCATATTTCACTTTATGTAGAAAGACATAATTTTATAGTTTTATACGAGGGCGGATATATGAAATGCTCATAGTTATATGAAATGCAACACTGATCCCATCAAGTACCACCTGTAAATAGACTACTGTCAAATTTTGAGCAAGTTCCGTCACTTACTTTGCGTTTAACAGCTGTTCAAAACATACAACCTCGTGGATTTTTTTTAATGCAAAAAAGTGAATTTCGAATTTAAACATTATTTTTTGCGGAAAAAACCGTCAATCACACCAAATGATAAATACTATGGGGACTCTGCATCATCGATTTCAATGGTAAAAAAGTGGTTTACTGACTTTCGTTGTGGTCGCACAAATGACGCTGAATTGAGGTCAATACACCCGAAAATGTCGAAAAAATCCACGATATGGTGTTGGCCGAACAAAGAGATTGTTGATGCCATATGCATTTCAAATGGCAGTGTGGTTTCGATTTTAAATGATCAGTTGAGTTTAAGAAAGCTGTCTGCAAGATGGGTGCTGCGTTTGCTCTCAATTGACCATAAACGCAATCGTGTGACAACTTCAAAGAATTGTTTGGAGTTGTTAAACCGCAATTCGAATGAGTTTTTGCTGCGTTTTGTAACTGTGGATGAAACATGGATCCATTACAACACTCCGGAGACCAAGCAGCAGTCTAAACAATGGGTTTAGCCGGGTGAACCGGCTCCGAAGAAGGCGAAGGTAAGTTAGTCGGCCAATAAGGTGAAGGCAACAGTTTTTTTGGGATGCACGCGGGATAATCCACATCGATTACCTTCAAAAGGGAAAAACAACAAACGGCGAATATTATGCCAACTTATTGGACCGATTTAACGAGGATTTAAAAAAAACTACCCCATATATTGTGGACCTCGAAAAATCCTATTTTTTGGAAGGGATACAAAAATTGGAGAAAGGTTGGACTAAGTGTATTGAGCTAAAAGGAGATTATGTTGAAAAATATTTTTTTTTTGCAAAAAAACTGTGTTTTATTCAGAAAGTCACGGACTTATTTATCTGCCCTCGTATACAATTTTTCATACGTAATTATATGCTTTATGTAGATATGTATTCCCTTCTACAAACTTTCATATGCAATTAAATATTATTTAACATAACATTTTATAAAAATATATAGTTTTATATATGATCATATATAACATTATCTTGGATTTGGTTTTCGAAAATTTTTGTAATGGTCTCATACTTATTAATATCTTAATATATATCGATTGATATAACCAATGGCTATGCAATGCTCTCACCCTCTGTTAACTCCTTGTGCCGGCAAACAGAAAACGTGCAATTTTTAAGGAAAACTAAAGCTAAATTAAAGAAAAGAAAATTTTACTCAAATCACAACAAATATGTAAAAATCTATCAGCAGCAACGTTAAAAATATCAATTTAAATTCGCGAAAAATTATTCAATATCCTATTTGCAGCCACATGATATATATTTTTTCTCTGTAACTGAGAGTATTGCAATCTCTTTATTTTCTAAGCTCTTTGATGTAACCGTAGATGTGGCATATATTACAACACATGGTATATATTAATTAGCATGATTTCATATATAATTTTATGTGGCCTAATACAATGTTACGTATAATAATGTATGATATCATATTAAGATTTAGTTCTACATCGATGAAAATGAAAATTATTCAAGTTCGAGGCCATACTCTATATTTCTTTATTAGGATATTGTCCTAACAAATAATCTATAGAGTTTTTGTTTTCAAATTTATTCTTTGACCCTTTCAGGAATGTGTTGATAGATCTAAAGATTATAACCATTGATAAAAAAATAAATTGAAAACTTGTTTGTTATGTGTAAGGTCCACCTCTGTTGGATATTCAATACACGTTTTTTGTTTTTCTCTCCTTTTTTTGTTTCGTTTATAAACAACACAGGGGAAGGTAAACTAGACGGTACTTTGTCTTTTATACAAGTTTGATATAATTTTTATTAAAAATAAAAATTATGTTTTTTTTCGACCTTTAATTGTGCAATGAAAATGAAAATTATTCAAGTTCGAATCCATACTCTATATTTCTTTATTAGGATATTGTCCTAACAAATAATCTATAGAGTTTTTGTTTTCAAATTTATTCTTTGACCCTTTCAGGAATGTGTTGATATATGAATAATTTTCATTTTCATTGCACAATTAAAGGTCGAAAAAAACATAATTTTTATTTTAAAAATTATATCAAACTTTTACATCGAATCTAAATGACAATTTTAAATTGAAAATTAAATTTATCTTTGGACATGTTGAACACTACAAATTAAATTGTTGAACATTACAAATTAAATAAAGTTAAACAAAACTTTTAAAATGATATTTTCATTTGTAATTTTTATATTTAATATTTCAGCAGAAAGCTTAATATATTTATCTGAAATTAATAAAAAATACAAACATAATTGAAATTTAGCATTAGAACTTGTTAAAACTATAGATTATTTTTTTTTATTTTATTAATCAATAATCATATAATTACAAATTATATACTATTACCCTAACCGAGCAGTAGCTACTATAGCTTTCTGCGCGTTGTAGCAAAAACAGACCAAAAACAGCCTCTGGTGGGAATCGAACCCGCGACCCCCGCACTGATAAGCCAGCACGCTACCAACTAGCCTACCGGGACGCATCTATAGATTACATTTTAACTAATTTTGTTTGCTAGAATCATTAAAAGCTAAATACTTTACCATCTTTTATAGGTTCATAAAGTGTTAAGCAATTTGTAAAAAATAAAAGATTTTCTTAAACTACCAACTTAAACTATACGTAAATTTAAGCTTCTTTTGACATTTTAGTTAATTTAGTAGTAGACATATTTTTATAGTATAGTATATAGTAGATATCTTGTTAAAATTAATCATTACAATACAATTTATCACCATCATCAAGACAATACAAAATTAAGTTTAATCACTATGGCTTTTTTTATTCTTTAAAGGTTGCTGAAGGTTTCTTTCTTATACTTCACCCGAAGGTATACCAATACGCATTACTTATGCTGCCGATGAAAATGGTTTTGTTCCTCAGGGTGATCATTTACCCACACCTCCACCAATACCACCAGCAATACAAAAGGCTTTAGCCTATTTGGCAACAGCACCTCCGCCACAAGATCAACCTGGTTCATCCAGTCCATTTGGCAGAAGAGGTTAAAGTCTTTTCTCACTGCACTCGTCTACTTATGAAACAAATTCTATTTCTTCGTCTTTTATTTGTATTATTAAATAGCAATTTTTCATAAAGTGTTTGTAAATATTTGGTATACAAGAAAATTTTATAAGTTTCCTTAAGTATTTTTAAAATATCATTGCCGTATGCTGTCCATAATACTTAGAGTTTATTTTATACAATTATTATATTAATTTTTAAAAATATTGTACAGATTTACATTTTATATGTATGCAATAATGAACATATATGAATTTGTATCTTTACATGTATACATATTCTTCAATAAAGTTTAAATAACTTTAAAAGTTGAGTTTACTTTAATCATAAAATCGAAAATTAAATGAACTGTCTCGGTGATACAATTCATACGGGTCAACGTCAAACTTATTTAACTCATTCTTCTATATTACACTAACAAGAACTTTTCCATAAAATTTCAACAGTTATTTAAAACTTTAATCAGTAAAGTTGTTTTAATGGAATGTACAGTTAAATTAGCAAAGATATATATTTTTTAACGTTTAGTCTGTTATTCAACAAAAGAAATAAACAAAAAACGGACTTTCAGTAATAGTTAAAATATTCAGTTAAAATTTTCTCTTTAAAAACAAAAAGTTGTTATTCAGTATTAAAATGAACGAAAACAATCTATTGTTTTTATGGATTTTGTCAATTAATTTTTCAACAGTTGAAAATGAACTAAAAAATACAATTGTTTTAAACGAAAAGCAAGTAGTCCTGTTTTTAACTGATTTTCAGTTAATTTAATGCGTATATTCAGTAGTCTTTACGGAAAAATATTGTGAGTGTATGATCCTACAAAATCATATGAAAAAACTAGACGTAGTCCGATTTCAACATCAAAAATTTCCGACGTCAAAATCAAAAAACTCCACTATTTTTTATAAAGCTTATTTTTTTAATTTGAAAGTATTTTAGGAAAAACCATTTAGTTTTTAAGATTTTTTCCCCCGTATACTATACCTACTGACTTTTTCACAATGTCTTTATGATTTAATTTTTTTTAAATTTAATTTTTCCTTACCGCTTTTGGCAACAAACAAGTCCATTGAAAAAAACGAAAAAAAAATATTTTCTTTAAGGATAAACTTTTTCGAAACCATGCACTAAAATCAATATGAGACATCTTTATTGATAAAGTCGTGAATTGCTACTGAAAGCATCATTTTGTATTCAACATCTTTAAAGATAAAATAATTTTTAATTTTGTAACCTTATTTCATAAATTTCAAATGGAATATTTAATTTCAAGTTTAGCGTTAAAATTCTAACTGATTCTGCAAAACACAACAGAATTAAGGCGTCTATTTCCTAGCTTAAAATTGTTTCTGCATTCAAAAATCACAGTTGACCCGGAAAATACCGGACAGTTCAGCTAGTATGTTCCAAATTTCAGCAAAATCGAATGATGTTTTAAGGTCGCTTAAATTTAAATTTTTTTTTGCATATTTTGTATGGGAATTGGCATACAAATTAAAAAAAGTTTACATTAAAGTTTTATTGATTTATAATAACATCCTTCAGAACTTCTCCATGAATTCTGAATCGAATTTTATTGCCTTTAAGATTGTAAAACAAACATTAAAAAAATATTTATCGGTTTTCAAGTTATACGCTTTTTTTTTGGATTATGAGAGAAAAAAAAGTATTATATTATTATAATTTATTTTAAGATCCAATGAGCACGAACAACTATTGTATTCAATATATTTATTTAATCTCCTTCCATAAAACCTAAAATAAAAATTAATGACATACCCAATTACAGGTAGAACAAAGTTATCCTGAGGATTTTTCATACCTTTTTTTACCATTTTCTTAAAAACTTTTTAGATAATGGATCAATATTTTAATTTAAATACCTCTTCGAAAATAGACTTCATTTAGATAAATTTGTTTTGCATAGTTTTTTATCCGCATTATCGCTAAACAGCTATTTTATTTAAACATTTTACTCCATAATTTTAATTATCGCTAAAATATTTTATAGATTTGATGTACAGTGTTATATGGTATTAAATTAAATATTAATCGGCGATGAAACAAAATTAATATGATACAACAAAGAAATGTTTCAAATTTTATATAGCCTTATATCTAATTGAAATACAATTTGATCCGAAAAAAGTTTTATATGATTCAATTAGTGTCCGAGCGAAGACTTTGGCTAGAAACTATATTTGATGCGTTTTCTGGTACTTGGAGACAATGTGAGTAAAAAATTTAAGGAAAAAGTCGAAGTTTAGCCGTAAAGTTAAATAATCGGGTGACGTAGATTTCCGATTTGCCGTCCCCCAATTTTTTTTTTTCATTAAATAAGCCCAATACATTTTGTCCACTTATCAAATTGGTCCATAATGCTTTAAATTACTGAATACTGACAAAAAGAATTTTCTACTTGACAATCAAAAATGTTCATGTCAAACCAAAATTTTTGAAGTTTAATATTTTAAATTAATACATTGTTTTAAAATAATTTTAATAAAGGGTCCGCCATCTAACGTTTTTTTTTTTCAACTAGTGCTTATTTCGTGAATGGTAACACTTAGCTCATGTCTGATTTGACAGATAATTACTTTTATCCTTCCGCTGAACGAATATGGTTGTGTATACGCTTGAACAACGCTGGGAAATATTGCGACATTACTTTGAAAATCATGGTAATGTTGCAGAATGTGCGCCCTGTTTTTGAAGATCGCATTATCAGCCGCAGAGCTGATGTCGTTTGGCCACCTCGGAGCTGCGATTTGACACCGTTGGACTATTATTTGTGGGATGCCGTCAAAGATAAGTGTTACGTCAACAAGCCAGAGAAAATTGACGCTTTAAAGGACAATATTCGTGAAGCCATTGGTGAAATACAGCTGCACACAATCGATAATTCGATAATGTGCTTAAAAATTATACCGATCGTGTAGGCTACTGCATGGCCAGCCGAGGCAGCCATTTGAATGAAATTATTTTCCATTATTAACCGGAAGGATTGTACTTTCAAATAAAAAAAGAAATTTGAGAAAATATTCAGTAGTTTTTTTTTATAGCATTTTCAAAAAAAAAAAGTTATTTGGCGGACCCTTTAGATATTACCAATACAGGAACATCACTTTTCTACAACTTGAAAAAAATATATATTTTTTTTTACATGGGGCAAAACATTGTTTTGTTTAATACCATATATTAATTTAATTTTGCCAATCCAATTATATATTGCCCGTCTAACAACGTATGGTAAAACATGTTGTAAGATATAATTAAATATGACGTTTTACGAAAAATTACAGCGGCAAGTAAAATTGTATTTTACTGTACATTATGTCATACTTAACTGTATTTAATTTTACAGAACTGGATCACATTATAGAAGATTATACAATATTATTTTTACTCGGGAACTTATAGTCGAAGCTTTATCCCTATTTAACGACCTTGTGATGAAAACTTTTGTTTAGCGACTTTTGGTTATTTACACTATTAATATGTAGTCGCATTGATTCGGCCTTGAAGAGGTGAAAAATTCCTACGTCTAAAATTTTAGTCTACCCTTTTCTATATATGAACGGCTTATTGTAAAAACTTGATAAGCCACATTTAATTTTTGGTTAGTTTTCGCCTCTTAAAAGGTGAATCAATTTAGGATATATGGCTATTATAGGACTTTTATACTCTATATACGTGTAACAAGTGTTTAAGCAAGGCTTCATTCAAAATTTAATCAACGGATGTCTAGAAAACAGCTTAAACTAGAAAGTTTTAAATGTGGCTTATGAAGTTTCACTTTCACTCAATCCTTTATTGGATTTTCAGCCCTCTTAAAGCAGAATATGAATGTTTTTGTTATTTTTTTCTGAGTTTTTTAGAGTTGAACTATTGAACTAGTTCGTTCTGTTAATTCATATGCTTGTTCGACAATCTTTTCAATTATTTATTTTGTTATATTTGCTTAACAAATCAGCACAGTACAAGCGAAAATCCCAAATGAACAGTTAAAATTGAACTAGTTTATTTTGAAGCGTACATTTGGGATTTTATGTCATATTATACAGATTTGTTAAACAAACCATTAAAAACATATAAACTAAAAGAACGAACTAGTTCAATAGTGAAAATGAACGAAATGAACTATGAGATACTGGGTTGCTAATAAATGTTATGAAATAGATTTTTTTTCTCATGTGCTTTCCCGCAAAACTTTGTATTAACTGATTACTTTTATATTACAAACCCTATTATTTTAACAAGAGCATGTCAATTTAGTTAACAAATTACAAAACTACAAAAAACAAAAAATTCCCAGGAATTCCCACGATTTGTTTTTTGTCACTTTTTTAATGAATATTCTTTTTGAGTAATTAGAGATCCAAAATTGTATACACTGAAAAAATATATAAAGAATTCTGATATCGTGTTTTGGATTAAACAAAACTGATTGCTCACTATTCAATATGAAAAAATGAGCAATCAATCATATATTATGCCAATCGTTGATTAATTCATCATTATTATCCCACTAAGTTAAGCTGTAAAAATACTTTTATTTAAATTTATAAGTTAAAGTCATGTTTAATCAACTTTTCATTTATATTTTTGTTTTAAATCCACCCAGGTAAAAATTTTCATATATTTATCCATAAAGGCTCAATGTATATTTTGTACATGCTCTTAAGCATGCATGTCCCTACATGGATACAAATATCTACACACATACTTCCATATACATCCATACTTGAGCATTAATGAAATTTGAGGTACAATAATATCTATATACATGATCATAAGTGTTCATGCATGTTCATTAAGATAATAACTTTTTTAATTTTTTAACAATATTAAAAATTATTACAACCATGATCTTACTTTTTCGCGGTCATTAAAAAAGTTTTCGCACCAAACTCAATGAAGTTTTGATACAAATTTTTAATTTTTTTTTTAAAACATTTGACTTTAAATAACATTACCTTTTGTTGTGTACTAATACTATCATCAACAAAAATATTTTTCCGTCCTAACTTTTGAATAAAAAAGTGTTTTAGAAATTGGCTTCGGTGCGGAAGGTTTTTGTTCCAAATTGACTTAAAAAACTGTATATATTATCAGCACAATATTGTCCATAAGGTGGTGCACAGTAAGTTTTTCGCAACAGAAAAGTTATAACCCTAATATTCATGTATGAGCACACATACACAAACGTGTAGATATGACCTCAAATTTCATTAATGCACACTAGGGTCGCCCAAAAATGTCAACTTTCGATTTTATACCTTCACTCCCCCTAGCATTATTCGGTTTAGTATCAAAATACACTATGCTTTTCGCTTAAGGGAAAAGGGTGCCTCGAAACTATGTCACATTTGACATATTTCCCTGTTTTCAAGGCATTTGAGGCACCCTTTCCCCTTAAGCAATCACCATAATTTTTTACATAGAGTATTTTGATATAAAAACGAATATTTCTGGGGAGTGCCGATCTCTAGTATGATTTTTTTTACCCATACAACTTTGGGGCACCCTAATGCACACGTAAGGAGACATATGGAAGCACGTATGGAGATTTTTGTATCCATGTAGGGATATGCATGCATCTTTTTGAGCATGTACAAACATACATTGAACCTTTATGGAACATTTCTATCTGGGTGGATTTAAAAAATATATAAATAAAAAGTTGATAAAAATAACTTTAACTTATAAATTTAAATAAAAGTATTTTTACTGCTTAACTTAGTAAGATAATAAAGATGACTTAATCGACGATTGTCATTATATTTGACTGATTGCTAATTTTCTCGTATTGAATCGTTATCAATCAGTATTATTGGTTTTAATGCAAAACATATTAATTCCTTAATCAGTTTAATTTAAAAAAATTTAGTGCAACGGCAACTCTTGCAAAATAAACGTTGAAACAAGAATAGAAAATAAAGTTTAAAGTTTAACAATACGAATTTTTTTTTAAATTTCTCATCTACGCAGTTTCTTATTTTGTGGACTCAATAAAAAAAACGACTTGTTGATGTCATGCTAACACCGGAAATGCCACTGGAACATCGCTCACTGCAAATCAAAGAAAATGAAGGCTTAGAGTAGTAATTTTTTGGCGTTAGGTAATAGCGTCCAAAACCATAAAGCCCAAAAACCGAAAGGTCATATCGCCCAAAAGGCTAGCATATTGCCCAAAAGTTTATGTACAGAATTGTCATATCACCCAAATGCAATGTCATATTGCCTAAAGGTTTTTTTTGGGCAATATGACATTTGCTTAAATTAGATAATTCTTAAAAATACAAGACAGTAAAACCGTTACTTTTTTGTCTCTACTTAATACTAGTATTTTACATTTAACATTTATGGTACATGGTATACAGTATATTGTATTCTTTACTATAGTGCGGTCGTGATTAATACGAGATGGAGCCTGGAAAATTTTGAATACGTTACCGGTAAAAGAATTGATTCCAAATTAGTTTATTTATCCAGTGACAAACAGTTATATAAAAAAAAATCTTGTTATAAAGGCAAAATATTTTACAAGTGTTATTATTCAAATTGTAAAGCACGTATTTCAATTTCATCTAACCAAATCTGTGAAAAGTGTAAAAATGTTGATCATATTAATCATCCTAGTCAAGAAAATTTATTTAATGAACTAAAAGCAATTGAGAATATAAAGGAGCAATGTAGAAGCCCCACAGTACTTCTAAGTGATACTAATGCTTCAAGCGGATTACGAAAAGTTTTTCAAAATGTTTGCGAAAGGTAAGTGGTTAATGCGCAATTAACGTATTGGAAGCGCTGTGGCCTGCCGTGCCGCACCGGCCGCGTTGTGGCCTGCCGTGCCGCGCCGGCCGCGCCGCTAGCGACCCGCCGCGCGGCCGGTGCGGCACGGCAGGCCACAGCGCTTCCAATAAGTTTATCGGGGATTGGTTGAGTAATTTTATTTATCTCTTTCGTATACAGTAATCCGGAGGGCACAAAAAGTTTAGTCTACACACAAATGCGAAGAACGCTAGAAAGGATTTCATCGAATATTTTTTTAAAATCTCCTCGAACACCATTGGATGTCATTGAGTCCTTCCAGCACGAGTTTATTTGGAAAAGCTATGGACTATCAAGAGATCCTGATTTCACACGACCTTTTTACAAAGCTTGCATTTCGGAACCAGAATTTTCATACTGCATATTTGCATCAGAAGCAATAATGCAAGGCATTGTTAAAAATATCAGCGTAGGTCAGAGACGATATTTAATTGATGGAACATTTAAGGTAGTTCCAGTCGGCTGTTTCAATCAGTTGCTTATAATTTATATTCAATATTTAGAAGATCAGGTAATTTAAATAACATTTTTTATAAATTTTTATGATCTGATAAATCCTTATTTTTTCAGGTTTTTCCGCTTTTTTTTATTTTGACTACAAACAAATCTTCAAAATGCTATTCGCATTTATTGAACTATATAAATAGTTCTATTTTTAAATTTGAACCTGGAAGTTTTATGCTCGACTACGAGAGGGGTTTGCGAAAATCTTTAAAAGAATGCTTTCCACAAGCTACTTTAAAAGGTTGCTGGTTCCATTATTGCCAGGCAATTAGACGTAAAATTTCTATTAAGTTTAAACCATTGATGTCCTCTATTCGCAACAACAAAATATTTCCTTATGTTATCATAAAATCCTTGCCCTTCCACTTTTACCATCTTACTCGATAATCGATGTTTTCGAGAGGGTAAAAACTGATATCAAAAATAATGACAAAGGTGGAACATTTAATGGTTTTTTGGAGTATTTTGAAAAAGAGTGGCTTCAAAAGGTAATTATATGGCTTTAGTTTGTTAAATTACGTTCCATTTTTTATAAGATTTCATATTTGCAGGTTGGACCCGAACAATTGTGTGTGTTTAAAGAGTCTTTTCGTACAACTTCTTCTCTGGAAGCGTACAACGGTGTTTTAGGACGATTAATTAAACCAAATGGAAATTTTTTTAAATTTGTTCTTGCATTAAACAAGGAAGAATTTGAAAAAAGTCGTCTTTTTAAAATCCTCACAGATAGCGGCGGATCTTTTGGTGCAAGCAAAAAAAAGAAAGCTTAGCAGAGATGCAAATACAAAAATAACGAATGCAATTGAGGATTTAGAAAAGGGAAAAATAACTACATATGCGTTCTTAAATAGATTAGTTTATCCGAATAATCACATTTGCTCGGAAAGAGAACCGTTGGAAGATATATTTGAGGAGCCTCCTGCTTATGATTCATATGATGAATCTAGTGAGGATGGCGAAACAAATGATTGTAACGAAAACGCTTCAGCTTCACTTTGCGTCATTTGTCATGACGTTGCCCCAAACATGCTAGTACTTCCATGTAGACACCTTAAAATGTGTAATGTATGCTGTATAAAATTACAGGCACAGGCTATCGCGAATAATGCTATGAATGCTAAATGCCCCTATTGCAGAGAAATTATTGTTGACGTAATGCAAGTTTACTTATAAATTATTTACGATTATATTTAAATTTAAAAACACTATTACATATTTTAATTGAGAAATGTTTTTTGTTTGTTTTGTCTGTAAAACATTGAATAAGATTAATGCATTGGATGTAGTTTTGTTTTATAGATATATGTATGAAAGTACGTTTTTTGTTTTTTTTTTTGTTAAATATTGAATATTACAAATATTCACAAAATTTTTGTTTGTTAAATATTTCTATTAGAAAATTGAATAAATGTTTTCTTTACTTTTATTAAAAATATTAACTCAACTCTCCTTTATTTCGGGTACTATAACATTTTCAAGGCTGGAATTTTTGGGCTAAAAATTTGGGCGTTACCTAAAAAAAATGTCATATTGACCAAACTCGATGCCATGTTGCCCAAAAAATCAAAAAAATTTACAACAACAAAATATACAGACTGTTTTTGGGCGAGATGACATTTTGGTTTTTGGGCTTTATGGTTTTGGACGCTATTACCTAACGCCTAATTTTTTTTTTCATATTTCTGTGTTTTAATGTAAAAATTTTTTTGTCGAAAAGGTATAATTTGATGAAGCTTTGCTATTTTTAAAAGTTATAATAATTAAAACTTAATATTTTTCTTAAACCCCCAACTTTGAGCTGCGACTAAACGCGAATTACAACGAATTTTGAAAAAAGAAAAAACACAGACTCTCCACAATAAATATTAGAATATATATATTCTTTTAGTTAATGTGGATTTTCCGTGTTCTTTTTTTCTATTTTAAAAATTTGTTATAATTCGCATTTAGAATACGCTCAAAGTTGGGGGTTTTTAACAAAGGTGTAAGAAATACACAATGCTGGAATTATCATAACTTTTCAAAATAGCGAATGTTTAAAAATTTGCGAAAGTCTTAAAATTTGCAAGCATTATTAAGTTATACTTATTCGATTAATGAATGAATTTTGAATGGCCGTTATCTGAAAGGTGTGTCAAAAGTGTTTAAAAACCTCCCTTAAAGTATATAATGTTCTTAAGTTTTTGTTTGAAAAAAATGTTGACTTTTTTTAAAAAAAGGGTTATTTTTTTCAGAAAGCTTGGGTCTTTTCCTGTAACAGCTTTGTGGTCTTCTTTTATCTTTCAAGGAAGGGAGTGCTCGCCATTTTTTGTTTCCTATCCGATTTTAATGAAGTTAACATAACATAACATACAAAAACCATGCTCACGTTTGTGGGTTACCTCTTAAGGTACCCGAGATATTCATATTTGAAAATGTGAAATTCGAAATTTGGTCCGAATCAGGTCGAGATTTTGTGAATTTTCTAGAATTCAAAAATCGAGTTATTACTTGAGGTTTTTGTCATTTGCATGAAATTCCTTGCCCTATCAATCAGTCATGTCTCTTTATTTATCCACCTTGTGACAATAGTCAGCACATATATCATTCGTTCTTTGAAAGATGACCAAACAAAAGACCAAAGAGTTTATTATACTATCTATGGAGCTTATAACACATCATAGTCAGTTTTTTAATTTTTCAAAAAACTGCAACTTTTTCCCGCTTTTAATTTTTTTAAAAATTCAAAAAATCACAAAAGTATGTAAATTTGAAGAGCCGTACACTCGAAATTTGTTATCGGATTTCTCTGATTCGAAAAGCTTTCATAATTTCTCTCATAAAAACTCTGTAGTCTTGTTTCTATATTAACTGCACTTAAGTTGATTTTTTTGCCCTCAGCTATAATTTTTGACTGAAAACTGCCATTTCACTTTCGACTACTAGATCAAACTTTGGATAGAAACAAAAATCGGAATTAACTTTAACATGCAAAAAACAAGATAAAGATTAATAATAAAAAAACGAAAACAAAAATTTATTACTAAGTAATAATAAAAACTTTAATAAAATATTTAACAAAACAAAAACAGAATTAGAAACGTCCAAAGGCAATAAAACATTATAACGCAAAACCAAAAAAAAAAAAGAAAAATACGATTAAATACATTTACAAAATATAATTAATATTTGGCTTAAATAATTCACAAATAATTCAGAAATACCCATCCTTAAATGTTTTTTGTGGCAACGTACATTACATATTAATCAAGTTTGCCTCTTAAGTCTTTCGTGTTTTTAACTAAGTTTGGACACAGTGTTCCTTTTCGACCCTGTACATTTAAGCGGCTATATTTGTTTACTGTACGAAGATAATTAAATGATTTAAAAACCTTAAAATTATTCAATATCTTGGCAATAATTGTAAATAAAAAAGGTGTGAAAAATATTTATTCAGAGTTGCCAAATATTTATTTGAAAAAATCAATTTTTGACCTCTTCTGATGGAATTTTTTTTCAAAAATAGTTTAAAAATATTAAAAAGTCTAATCTTTCATATTTTTGATTGCTATATTGATGCACAGATATGGTAATGTATGTCTCTGCCTTAAATTAGTTCATAGATTGTATATAATTTTTAAAAATCTCACCGATTGAACGATGAACTTTTAAAATATACAAAGCTTAAAGTAATCAAAAATTTATACCGTTTTCACTCAAAATACAAATAACGGATGGTTTTATTCAATTACTACTAAAACTATAAAAAAATTATTTCGTCAGGGTTGCCATATGTCAATTTTAAAAAATTGTCAAAAACCACAATCTTTTTCCAAAAAAAAAAAATTTTGTCATATACTTTTGAATAAACAAAATTATAAAAATTTATACTTTTAAAAAATCTTTAACCGTATAGGATTTAGTATATGCGTTAAAATTGTAACTTTGGCTGCCAATATTTAAACTAGAGGGCGCTTTAAGGAAAAAAATTACAAACATTTCTTAATGAATGTAAAAATCGATTCATATATGAACATGTGAAAATCTATTCATATATGAACATATATGATCATATATGGGCTTGTCTATGATCATATATGGGTATAGCTGGCCATATATATAAATATATAGTTCAATATATTATCATATGTTCGGATCCGAAAATTGAGGGTATATGATCGAATATGATCATATATTATCATAAATGGATCATATATGAGTATATATGAACACATATGATCATATACGACCATATACCCCCCAAATTTCAAACATATATTGATCTATATATTTACATATACGGCAAGCTATTCCCAGATATGGTCATATACAAGCTCATATATGATCATATATGTTCATATACGAATGTTTTTCTCGATCTCGATGTTTTACTGGACACAAAACTGACATTTACTCAACATATTACTATGACATCTAATAAAGCTCGTGGGGGTACTTGCCTTTATTAAACGTTGGGCTAAAGAATTTACTGATACAAGCATTACAAAACAATTGTATACGTCTCTTGTTAGACCAATTTTGGAATACTGGTGCGTTGTCTGGGATCCGTATTACGACGTTAACAGTAATCTTATTGAGTTTGTTCAAAAACAATTTTTAATTTTTTGCTTACGAAATCTTTTTCTTGATCCTACTAATCTTCCTTCATATAAATCAAGGTTAGCTCAAATTAAATTACCTTCATTAATTAGCAGCAGAAAAATGCTAAATGTAACATTCTTCATCAAGCTGATGAATGGCGACGTTTGCTCTGCATTTTTGGTAAACAATCTTACATTTAACGTTCCTCAACGTCCAACACGTTACTTCAGTCCATTATATATTGATTACTTTCGCGTAAACTATGCTAATGCTGATCCATTTAGAAGATTATGCGACGACTTTAATAAATTTTATAATCTTATAGATTTTTCCACAAATATTAACGTAATTAAACGCAATATAATATTGTTCCTAAATACGTAGACTTAAAACACTATTGTAATTTATTATATTCAAGAAAATTGTCTGTAGGGATTTATCCCGTAGACATAAATAAATAAATAAATAAAATAAAAAATTTTCACATGGGGAGTTAAAATTATTATTTGAATTATTGTAGTTTTGGAGTTTCAGTTTATGCTTTTGGAAGTTACATTATATTTTTTGAATTAGTATTTGTATTTTCTAAGAATATTTTTTAACTAGCTCTTTTCCTTTATTTTCCAAAATACAAATATTAATTTTTGACTATGATATCGTATGATTTCTGTTCATTTTGTTTTTTGAATATCAATGTTATAAAATTGCATCGGTCGATATACTGCAATGTATATTAATTTTTTTATCGGAAAGTGAAAATGGATATTATGGTAATGCAATTATGATAAGTATGTACTTGTAATTATTTATTTTAATACTTCAGCGGACTTTTTGGAAGTAGTAGTAGTTTTATTTCGTAACGTACACCATAGGGAGCAAAATTCGTTGTATTCAAGAAAATTAAAAATTCGACTTTTTTAGAAAATAAAAAGAGAGTCTAAATATCTTTTGACCCCATGAAGAAGCCACTCCAAATTTTTGATATGTTATACAAGACAATATTATCTATCACCACAAATAGTTTAAGAAAAATTAAAGACGTTATTTTTAAAACATTGCGAAAAAAACAACGTTTTTGAATTATTGCAAACTTTCTGGAAGAGACTGTATAATTTTCTAACAAGTATTTACAAACATGAGATAACATTATCTAAAACCATGAGATATACGTGCTTTACAAAAAACATTTTATAAGATACTAATATTGTACACTTTGTCTTTAGATAAACTACAAAATCCTTTGAAAAACTAAAAAAATATCTTTTTTAAAAAACGGTCCTGCTAGCGGGATCTCAGAAAACAAGCCAAGTTACATTTCGAGGGGTGCACAAAAACACTTTTAACATACATAATTATATATGAGCCTGATGATGAAATTATATTTTTTTTTATTATTTTGTGAAACTTTTTAATTTTATGAAAAATTAAATATTTCATGGGATTTAAATGGAACCAATTTAATCCAAAAATATCTCATTCTATCCACAAAAAATGTTCTTAGTTTTTGAATGTAATAAGGTTTGTATTTTTCAGGATCCAATAATATATTTGAGGTATCTAATTTTATATTACTGGATTGACCTATTTTGAAATTATTAAATTAATTAAATATCGACCTATATCAAATGAGGTATGATCTTATGTTTGAGATAAAACATTTTATTATCGGGTTAGATTAGGTTTTGAATAAAAATCTTTATGGGAATTTGATTAACACCTGTGTTTTGTTATTAAACTATCAATTCTTATTGAACATTTAATTATACAATAGTAAAATTATTCTAAGCGATATTACTAATACCGTGGAAGTATTTAAGATTATATTTGATGACTTTGGCATTTTAATATTTTATTGACACAAATCAAGAATTTGCCGTTATTCATTTTCTTAACTTTGTCTTTAGTTAACATTCCGTTATAATACAATTAAATATTAAATACAACTACTTGTTAAACAAATATAAAATGATAAAGTGATAAGTCCAACTACATCAATATCTTAAAACCCCTAAATTTTTGGAATATAAAAATATATAAAAATGCTGATAAAGTTGTTGTTTAAGTCGGTCTTTAGCTTAACCTTCTGAGACAAGCGATTGTGAGTTTTGATGTTTTGCTTTGATGAAATGCGAATATTTCCAATAGTAGTAAAATATTTTCTCAGATGAAAATAGTCATTAGCATGAGAATAGTCATTACCATGACGATTTTTCGATGTTCGCTCATTACCCCTATAGTTTTATTGTAAATGGTTTCAAATGCCTTGCAGCAAGACGTCTGAACATTAACCATTTTGGAAAAAAAGTGTATTATTATTATTAAAAATTCCTAATATTCGAAATTTCGAAAAAATTTACTTTTTATTTCAATTGTCTATTTAATATACTCAAAATTATTCAGATATGGAATTCTGACTTCACCGATAACCCACTTTAGCCAGGAATCCGATATGACCCACAAATTCGATAAAAATGAAGAAACGTTTTTTTTTAAATTAATTTTAAAGATTTTTTTAAAATGCCTAATTCACAGATGTCGATTGTTATTTTGATAATATAATAGTTGTTATTAAACAAACAAAAAATTGGGCATTTTATAAAATTAGCTTATTTCATAAAAATTTAACCAAATTTGAATGTTTTTCTCAAAGTATGCTTAATTTTTGTAAAAATATTTCTTCAATTTATTAAGTCTATAATTATCTTTATTGTTTTTTAAAAAAATCTTTAACCCTTAGCGGCCTGGGGACAAAAAAAAACCCATGAAACTTAATTTTAATTACGATTACAAAATTTTAAATCTTTTAAATTAATACCAAAAAAGAAAAAACTCAACTTGATAAAAATATTTATTTTATGTAACTTGATCCATATAGGGTTAATTTTTACACTTTTGGCAAAAAAAAATACCTACTAGGAAATTTACAAAATAATACATTTAATAATTTCAATGAAAATTATTCAAGTTCGAGGCCATACTCTATATTTCTTTATAGAGTTTTTGTTTTCAAATTTATGAATTGACCAATTTCAGGAATGTGTTGATACATATATTTCGGGAATTAACTTCCAAAATAACTGCGAGTACTTCCGCATTTTATTCTCATTTTTTTTTTTGTAAAAATATCATGTGCCCCAAACATAATTTATAACACTTTTTTTTATTTTATTGATTTACATTCTTCTTTTCATAAATGTGATTAAAAATATCCTATTTAAAAAAAAAGCTGTGCAAATAGAATTTTCTCAATTTTTATGTTTTTTGCTGCCAAAATAGAATAATATTTTAAGGCTTAAGAGGTTTATAAACTAATCAACATTACAATTCAGAAACATTTTGCACAATCCGAATTTGAAAATGGTAAATTTTTTTCGTTTCCAACCTTTAATAACAGTACTGAAAAAATGCCTTCGTCATTTCACAAAATTGTTTCTAAAGTTCAGACTTAAAAAGTTTTGATTAAAAAAATCAGTGAAAAATGAGAATATATACAAAATCTGCATAAAGCTCGTTGTAGGGTGTTTATTAGGGTTGTCATTTATTCGGCATTTTATTTTGTTCGAATAAACTATCAAACAATTTTTGATCGAAAGATCAAACGATTAATATATAAATCGAACGAATAACGAATAAAAATTAATGATTTCGAACAAAATTTAATCATTGCAAGTCTACTATATCCTTCTCAAATTAAGGGCGTAAACGAGGGGCGATATATATATATATATATACAGTCGTATCTTATTTAATATAATATTAAATAAAAACATACAGCTTTATATAGCTTAATATGGATATATGTGATGGTGCATGTGATAATATATAACTTTATCTTGAATTAGGTTTTTCGAAAATTTGTGATATAGTGCTCATACATATTAATATCTTATTATATATTGACTAATATTACCGTATATATTAATGAGCATAAGTTCATATATAATTTTATAACGCTTAATACAATGGTACGTATAATAACATATGATGTTAAATTTTGTAAAAATTTAAAGTGCTGTAATTTTTTGTTGTTTTTGTTTTATTTTCTTTGATATTTCACATGCTAAATCATGCTTCTAACGAGAACAATAAATTCTCATTGAGTTTGTGAGTTAACCTAACAAATATCTCTAGAAATTAAAACAAAAATTTCCCCTGACGATTTCGTTAGGCAAGAATGAAAACCGGATATGTGGCGTTACTACCCATCTTCAACAGAATAGATAAAGAAGTAACACATTGCATTGACTTTGATCTTGTTGCATTGACTTTGATTTTGTTATAAAAATTTGGATCGGAATCAATGAATTTTATATGGCCTTGTCATATGATCCTCATTCATTGCGTCTTAAGCAATGCTTACGGTTTGATGAAAGTTCAATTCTTTTGTGAGAGAATACCGATTGCGCTTGAATTTGCAATATTTTTTTAACTTATAGGAACGATTTTTTTTCCCTAATTGGTGGGAACGCTGTCTTCAAAGCAGAGGTAATATGGATATCAAAACATTTCTTTCCTTGAGTATTTTATGGTTGTATCTAAATTCTCATATGCTCCTTTACAAAAAAAATGTATAGATATTTTTCTCCTCCCTTTTACCAGCTTATTTTAAGATTGGGCTGAGTTGGATAGACTAGAATTGGAAAGATTGAATTTTGTTCAAAATCACATCTTTGGAAGTTGTGAAAAAGAACTTCTTTAGAAGCGGGAAATCAGGAATGAATTTGCAATCAATGAAAAATTTCTCAATTATACGTCATTTGGCATTATCTCGTGATGAAAAAATTAAAGTTTTGAAAATCGTTGACATAGTGAATTTTATCGTTGATCTATAAATTTATGTGTGAGATTTTATTCCTTCGGTTTGAGATCATGACAAATTTTTCTCTAAGTTAACAGAAAACTTATAATTTTTATATGATAATTTAACTTTGTACATACATATGTATTAACAAAAAATCTTTAATGTTTGTTGATATGCTTTGCTTATGTAGAAGGATAGTATATGATGACATTAGAGAAAAGAATTGCCATTTAAAGTTTTAACTGAAAGTTAAACTGGCAATTATGATAATGACTAGAGAAAAAACAAACACTCTATAAATATAAATCGTTTGTGGTAAATTTCATTCTAACTCAACACAGAGAGTAATGTGGGATTTAACGTTACCCAATTTCATTTAACGTGTGAGTTAAATAGAAGGATATTTACGATAAACACTAAATGGCACGAAGAATGTTGATGAAGAACGTAGTGGGTCAGAAAATGCATTCCATTCATGCTAGTGTCTAATAACTTTTTCTGTGTTTTCTTCTAATAGTCAAAGTAAATTATCATATAAAAATTATAATTTTTCTGTTAATTTAGAGAAAAATTTGTCATTATCTCAAACCGAACGAATAAAATCTCACAATCGTTGATATATTTATCGCTCATTTACTAAAAGACTGATATAACTCAAAAACACGATTTTACAGAAAACGCGTTTAAATTTTTCAATCAGTATCTGCCTCGCTCGACCCTTTCTCTATTTATGTGGTCACGTTTTTTATTAATAGGGTTTTTAGTGCATTTTTATCTTAGCGAGAGTTTGTGTATGCAAATTCGCTAATTATCGAGAGATCCGTGAGCAGAACAGTTTCTCTATAAAGTATATGCTCTTGGCACCTATTTTTCAGAAAAAATAAAATATATTCACCTCTAACTCGAAAAGTATACATGATATTAATAAAAAAAACTTTACACAATTTGAAGCACGATATAACTAATAAATCTGCATCTTTAATTAAAACATCGAGTTTTTTGACTTATGACAGCCTTTTGGTAAATGAGCGATATATTGGCGATATTTTTAGTATATCTACCTGTTAAGATCTTATTTTAGTCACCGTTTAAATTACATAAATGAAATTCATTGTTTAAGTGCTAAGGTGATATTGTTGTAATATAGCAACATTTTTAATAGTTTTGTATACGAGGGCGGCTCAATAAGTCCGTGACTTTTCGAACTTCCCTCGCAGTTATATGGAATATAACACTGCTTCCATCAAGTACCACCTGTTAATAGACTACTGTCAAACTTTAAGCAAGTTCCGTCGTTTACTTTGCGTTAAACAGCTGTTCAAAACATACAACCCTCGTGGATTTTTTTAAAAATGGAAAAAAGTGAATTTAGATTGCTCATTAATATTATTTTTTGCGAAAATAATGTCAATCAAAAAAAAAAAGCTTGATAAATACTATGGGGACTCTGCACCATCGATTTTAATGGTAAAAAAGTGGTTTACTGACTTTCGTTGTAGTTCAAACGCTGAACGTTCTGGACGGCCAATTGAGGTCAATACGCCCGAAAATGTCGAAAAAATCCACGATATGGTGTTGGCCGATCGAAAAGTAAAAGTGCGAAAGATTGTTGATGCCATAGGCATTTCATATGGCTGTGAGGTTTTAATTTTAAATGATCAGTTGGGTTTAAGAAAGCTGTCTCCAAGATGGGTGCCGCGTTTGCTCTCAATTGACCATAAACGTAATCGTGTGACAACTTCAAAGGATTGTTTGGAGTTGTTTAATCGCAATTCGAATGAGTTTTTGCGGCGTTTTGTAACTGTAGATGAAACATGGATCCATTACAACACTCCGGAGACCAAGCAGCAGTCTAAACAATGGGTTTCTCCGGGAGAACCGGCTCCGAAAAAGGCCAAGGTAAGTTTGTCGGCCAATAAGGGAATGGCAACAGTTTTTGGGATGCACGCCGGATAATTCACATCGATTACCTTCAAAAGGCAAAAACAATAAACGGCGAATATTATGCCAACTTACTGGACCGATTTAACGTGGATAAAAAAAAACGACCCCATATGGCCAAGAAAAAAGTTATTTTTCATCAAAATAATGCACGGGTACACACGTATGCAGTCTCAATTGCAAAATTCCATGAATTGGGCCACGAATTGGTACCTCATCCGCCACATTCTCCGGATTTAGCGCTTAGTGACTATTTCCTATTTCCAAACCTAAAGAAATGGCTCGGTGGAAAGAGATTTAGCCCCAACGATGAAATTATTGATCAAACAAATGCCAATTTTATGGACCCTCGAAAAATCCTATTTTTGGAAGGTATACAAAAATTGGAGAAACGTTGGACTAAGTGTATTGAGCTAAAAGGAGATTATTCAAAAAGTCACGGACATATTGATCCACTCTCGTAAATCCTATACGGTTGAAGATTTTTTAAAAGTATAAATTTTTCTAATGTTGTTTATACAAAAGTATATGACAACATTTTTTTGGAAAGAGATCGTTGTTTTTGACAATTTTTTAAATTTGACATACATATGGCAACCCTGACGAAATAATTTTTTATATTTTTAGTAGTAATTGAATAAAAACCATCCATTATTTGTATTTGTGAAAACGGTATAAATTTTAGAATATTTTAAGCTTTGTATATTTTAAAAGTTCATCGTTCGATCGGTGTGATTTTTAAAAATTAAATACAATCGATGATCTAATTTCCAGCAGAGACATACATTACCAAATCTGTGCATTAATATAGCAATAAAAAATATGAAAGAAAAGGCTTTTTTATATTTTTAAGCTACTTTTGAAAAAAATTTCATCAAAAGAGACCAAAAGCTGATTTTTTAAAATAATTATTTGGCAACTCTAAATAAACATTTCTAACATTTTTTATTTATAACTATTGCCAAGATATTGGATAATTTTAAGGTTTTTAAATCACTTAATTATCTTTGTACAGTAGACAAATATAGCCGCTTAAATGTACAGGGTCGAAAAGGATCACTGTGTTAAAACTGAGTTAAAACACGAAAGACTTAAGAGGCATACTCGATTAATATGTAATGTGCATTGCCACAAAAAACATTTAAGGATGGGGTTTTCTAAATTATTTGTGAATTATTTTAGCGTAATATTAATTATATTGTGTAAATGTATTTAATCGTAATTATTATTTCATTTTATTTTTTTTTATTTTGCGTTAAAATGTTTTATTGCCTTTGGACGTTTTTAATTCTGTTTTTGTTTTGTTAAATATTATATTAAAGTGTTTATTATTACTTAGTAATAACTTTTTGTTTTTGTTTTCGTTTTTTTTTATTATTAAACTGTTCATTAATCTTAAAAAGTTAATCTTGTTGTTTGCAGGTTAAAGTTAACTCCAATTTTTTTTTTCTATCCAAAATTTTATCGAGTAGTCGAAAGTGAAATAGTAGTCAAAAATTATAGCCAAGAAAAAAGTTCTTTTTAATCTATATAATACACGGGGGACACACGTGTGCTGTCTCAATGGCAAGATTCCATGAATTGGGCAAGATTCCACGAATTGGTACATCAGCCGCCATATTCTCCGGATTTAGCGCCCAGTGACTATTTCCTATTTTCAAACCTAAAGAAATGGCTCGGTTTAAAGAGATTTAGCTCTAACGATGAAATTATTGATCAAACAAATGCCTATTTTATGCACCTCAATAATCTTATTTTTTGGAAGGGATACAAAAATTGGAGAAACGTTGGACTAAGTGTATTGAGCTAAAAGAAGATTATGTTGAAAAATATATATATTTTTTTTTTTTGCAAAAAAAAAAACTGTGTTTCATTCAAAAGTCATGGACTTATTGATCCGCACTTGTAGTTTAACTTCAGAAACCATGTAATATTTTAACGACATCATTTTATCTTTGAATTCCTATATCAGTTATCTTTATCAATTATTAAAGAGTCCATATCGTGAAAAACGATTAATAAAAATTTTAAATTTCAGTTATTCTTCAATAGAAATTTTGATTTTATCTTGTCCATTTTCATTTTTTAAAATATTTTCCCAAAATTGGTAAATTTCAAAAACGTTTTATTAAATGAAGTTTTTTTTAAATATTCGTTTTATTCGATTAATCGTCAAAATTTATTACGAATTATACGTTATTCGAAGATCATATTTTTTTAAATTTTTTGTTCGAATTTTGTTTTTGTTCGTTTGATAAAACGAATAATTTTTATTCGAGTGACAACACCAGTGTTTATACTAATTTTAACCATAAATTGTTACAATTAATGTGAACAAGTATCAATAAAATAAACTACTAAAAAAATACCAGTATTACATAGTAAAATTCTAATTAAATGACAAGAATCTGATCGGCAGAAGTGATTAAATTACTAATTGAAATGAAGATCTGTATAAAACCACAGCTACTACTAAACGATAGTAAATCGAGATGTCAAATTAGACAGGCAAACTGCATGGGTGGATGTGTAATTATAATCAACAAAATTCAACGATAGAAACGTCATCATATTACAGGTGTATTTAGACAGTTAATGAGTAATAGTATAAATAGCAATAACATTATTACAAAACTTGCATTTTCCATATTTAACTCTTTAGGCCATAATTAAACATCAACGAATCTTGTAACGCAATGTATCGAACATTGCAATCAATGGTGCGTATAATTAAAGACACAAAAATTAATAAAATTAAGAAAGGATCATTTTTTTATGCATCTTTTTATATAACTAAGATTTTAGCTGTGCTTTTGATAGCAGTAGTGATGGTAAATGCACAAAATGATGGTCGCTATAAGCCACCTCCAACAAAAGCAACAGCATCGAATAATGATGGACGCTATCGTCCTGTTAGTGATGGTAGATATCGACCAGGTAATGATGGAAAATATGTACACCAAGATGTTAAATATATACATGATGATCGTACTGGAGGACAATATACTGGAGATGCTAATAAATATAAACCAGATAAAAATCGTGGTGGTCCAGGTGGTGGTGGCGGAGGTGGCTCAGGATCAGGAGCCAACACTGGTGGTGTCTTAAAACCTACCAGTCTACGTGCAACTGGAGCTGGAGCTGGAGCTGGCGCTAGTGCCGGCTCAGGGATTGGAGCTGGTCTAGGAGCAGCTGCAAATGCTTTAAATGCTGCTGGGGGTTTAGGTAAAGCAGCTGCTAAGGGTAAAGGTACTGGTAAAGGTGGTGATGGCTGGGCCATTATACGATTAGAAGATAAAGTAGAGGAAGATGGTTATCATTATCTGTAAGTAAACCACACACAATTTTAATAATTTAACAATTTTATGTTAGGAATATTAAAACTCATTCTGTTAAATGCTATAAAATGTTAACTTTGTATAAAAACAGAAACCCTTAAGATATGCTTTAATTTTATTTTTATTCAATTTCTTTAGCTACGAAACAGAAAATGGTATTTTAGCAGAAGAAGCTGGTAAAATTGAAAAACTTTCTGCCGCTGACGGTTTGCGTTCAAAGGGTTTCTACGAATATACTGGAGATGATGGTGTTTTATATCGTGTCGATTATATAGCCGACGATAATGGTTTTGTGGCACAAGGTGCTCATATACCAACAGCACCACCGTATGTTGCAAAATTAATAGCGTATCTTGAAGCTAATGCAAAGAATACGAAAAAATAAGTGGCTGATATTTAAAATAAGTATTTTTATTAAACAAAAAATGTTAATAAAATATAGTTTAATAAAATTATATATCAAATTTACGAAGATTTTAAATTACCCGACTAAAAAAAATAATATGATGCAACAAAGAAATGTATACAATTTGATATAGTTTGCCTTATAACTATCTAATTAAAATACAATTTGATTTGAAAAATGATGGATCGTATTATATATAAATGGATTATATTACATTAAGTTTGACGTAATTTGACACAATTCAATCCAGGGAATATAAATTAACTAGCTAGTTTGATGTAATTGATACACACAGAGAATAATTGGTTAGTAATTCCATTGCAACCAACAAAATTTGATCATTATACAGTAATTTAATTGTAAGTACTTAAAATTCATCATCAGAATAGTTTAAACTATATTGTAAACAGAAAATATATAAAATTAACCAAAACACAGTCACATCATTCAAACTATTGGTTTTCCTTATCAATATTGAAAAAATATTATCTTCTACATTACCTTTAATACCAACAACCAACCACTTTTCGAAGATTTTATCCCTTGAATAAAATATTTGCAGTTCAAATCAAATATTAGTTTCGCCTGCAAAAAAACAATCACTCTATCTAAAATATAAGTTTTCGTTACCAATTTTAAAATAATATAATTTTTTTTTAATAGTTTTGGTAACTCTAATAAAATATTGAGATTAGCAACCCAATTTCTGTTGTACATACAAATATATTTTTAGACATTAATATTTAAACTTGAAAGAAAAAAATATTCAAGGTATGAAAATAGAAATTCAAATTGAGTTAAGGCTAGATTTAAAGTAATTGCCTGACAAGCAGTAGGTCGCCGGTTCGAACCCAGTACGCGGAGAAGAATTTTTTATTAATGAAATAATTTTAACTCTAATAAAATATTGAGATTAGCAACCGAATTGCTATTGTACATACAAATCTATTTTTAGACAAATATTTAAATTTGAAACTAGAAAATTTACAAGGTTGAAATTTAAAAAAGCCACATTTAAATTGGGTTTAGGCTAGAGGCAAAGTACTTGCCTGACAAACGGAAGATCGCCGTTTCGAGCCCAGTTCGAGGCATATAATTTTTTTATTAATTATATAAATATTGTTGAACTCATGCGAATCTATTTATAGAATATTATAGTCCATAAACATAAAATATTGAATTGTTACAATACAAATTCAAAATTTGTAAATAAATGTCGGTTGTTACAATAGTATTAAAATTTATAAATAGTGATAGTACGTAGAACCCCAAAAATTCGGTTGCAACTACAAAACTGTTTTCTGTATGTACGATTCAATCCAGTGAATATAAACTAACTAGCAAAATTCAATACAGAGGGATGAATATAATGGTCCGATTATTAAGAGCATAATTTAAATTTAAAGTAAAGTTAAATTAAAATTTATATGCTGAACAATCAAAATTTGTATGTCAAACTAAAATTTTCGAAGTTTGACATACAAATTGTAATCTAAATTTAAGATAATTTCAATAGATATTTTTTTACATGAGCCAATAATGTATTACCCGACTTATAACGGATAGTATAACTTATTGTAAGATATGAAAAATTACAGTACTAAGTAAAATTTAATCTTACTATACATGATGTCATACTTAACTATATTAAATTTTACTAAACTGGTTAAGAGTGTATAATATTATGTAATATTATTTTTACTCGGGTAGTAAATCAAACACTCCCAAAATGTTCATGTTTTTAATGGGCACTAAAAAGGATATTTCAAAAAAATTTTAAAATTTTAGAAAAATGCAAATTTATTCACTAATGGAGAACAAATGTGGCATTATCCAGCAAAACAAAGATATACAGATACATTTCAGATTTTTTAAATCCTTTGGCAAGGTTTTTAAAAACTTTCGACACAGCTTTCAGATCGGTTTGACAGAAAATTAAAATTTGGTGTCATTGAATGATAAAATCCACTTCTTTAAAAAGCGTTACACAAAATTTTATTTCTTTCGGATAACGAAATTTAAAAACTGTTCTTAATTCCAAAATATCTCAAAAAAAAAATCATAATTCATTTTTCTGAAATTAATTTTGGAATTAACTCAAAGTATCACAACATATAAAAATTTTAAGTTGGGAATCAGAGGCGTACAAAAATAACCGAAATTTTTCTGAAACTGCCTCTATATATATAAAAAGAAGTGTACATTTTGATTGTCACTCCATAACTCGAGAACGGCTGCATAATATAAAAAATGGCTGAATACGTTTTGTAGAACATGCAATGAGGATGGTTTAAAAAAAGAATTGTTTAAAAATATTTTCGTTTGGTCGAGATGTGGTGATTTTTCTGAACTTTAGTCATTTTCATATAAATTGTGTGAATATCAAAAATCAATCCACCACGACTTTGTTACGGAACCAGACTTTCAATAAAAATAAAATTTGAGGGCAAAACAACGTTTGTCGGGTCAGCTAGTTTAATATAAAATTTTGTATATTCTCATAGTACTCAACGACAAATTTCAAATTTTTGTCACGTATGAGAAAATTGATATTCGTATTAAACGGGAGGCCACATCTAGTTAAACTTCGTACTAAGATTTTCGTTATTACATCATATGTCCTTACAAAAGGAACTTTTCGAAAAAATATATAAGATGTTTAAGATATTTTTTTTCTTAAAGATAGTACTTTGCCAAAGAATAAAGTTATTTTCGAAGCTATGAAAAACTGCATTCAAAAAAAAAAAAATTAGTAGTCAGCAAAAAATTTTGCTGACTCAGAAAAATGTTGGTCTGTTGACTTACATCAATTATTGTCTAAATTATGGCATCTTTTAAAGGAAATGCAGTAGATAATTCAAGAGACGAAACGAAAAAATAATAAAATATTTCATATACAACCCTTTTTGCAATGAGTAAAAAGAAACATAAAAAACTACACAAAATATGTATGCTTATCTTATGCATTAGTATGTCTACTTGAACACATATTTGCTTACAAATTGACCACACTACATTATTAATCTCTATAATCATTTAGTTTACAACTACACATTTAATCTTTATTAAATTTAAATATTTTATTTTGCCTTTAATTAAATTACTTTCACAAGCCGGTGACAAAACAAAATACCATCAAAATATCTCAATATATGCTTACATGGAGCAGCAAATAAATGTGATAAATATAGATACAATCTTAAATTTGGATAGTTTTACATGAATGGTCATAAATCTGTTTTATTCATTAATAGATTTTCTTTGAAAAGGACTTATTTTCTTTGTTGAAGTATTACCTTGAAGAAATAAAATATTTTAGGGAAAAGTCTTGCAGGTTTCCAACTATGAATGCTTGCAGGTTGCAACCCCTTCCTTTGCCCTGGTTTATACAACTATTTTGGTACAAACATTGCTAGATTAGACACAAAAGCGTAAACAACACTACATTAATAAACAGTGGACAATTTTTTTGCTAGATTAACAAAAAATGTCATAAAGTCATGGTTGCAATGTCTTTTTTTCTTAAAATTTTCTTAAAATGTTACAAAAACAACACTCATATCTTTATATAATAAAAAAAATTTACGATTTGGTTTTAACAAAAACTTTCCAAAAAAAATAGTTTCCATAGAATTATATTCTAATTGTGTGATATTTACTTTGTCATTTTAATTTCCTTTAAGTTAAAAAAGATATTTTCAGTAGGTTTTATTTAGCATTGTCTATACATTTTTATTATGACAGCGCACAGTGTTGTGTGTGTGGCCAAAAATAGTATATTGCAATGTTAGAACTCAAATCAAACAAAACACTAATAAAACTAGTAAAAAATATTACTTGAGTTAGAATAAAAACTAACATTTTTTATATAAATAGAATATTTTTGGTCTTTAAAGTTTAATAACGTTATGTTACTAAAATCGTTTGTTAAGAAAATACCCTTGCCACGTGTTTCATTACTAAGACGACATGAATGGTGAGAAATTGATGATTTGTTAAAAGGTTTTTGGTTAAAGCTTTTCCTATCCTATTCATTTCATTTCTGGAGACTCTAGCTTTACTATAGCTTCGGGTTCTGCTGAGATATTTAGCCATGTCGAAATACTGATATCAACCTATGAAACATATTTTTTAGCTTTATTTTTGTAAATTTACGGAGGTTGAAAGCTCGTTATAAATTATTTTTTTTTTATAGTTTTTAATAAGAAGAAACAGAAAGAACTATACAGAACAACTTTTTATTTTTGCCGAAGATATTAAGCCTCAAAGTCGAATTTTAAATCACTTCAGCTATTTCAATGGAAATGTTCAAAAGTGGGATAAAATTTTAAATGGTAAAATAAATTACAGAGATTTAGAAGAAAAGTTTTTCTAGATTAGTTTGACTATTATGTTATTAGTATATAAATGCTATTGAAACTACAGTGCACTCGCGATAATATGAACTAATTTATACCAAGCCAGTTCACTTTTGCAAGATTGTTTATATTTGCGAATGGCATCTAATATACCTTTAAAAACGTTTTTTCCCATAAAAATAAAAGTTTCTGCTTTTTATTTATTGTTTATTGGATTAAAAAAACAATTTATTTTTGAAAAAGAAACAAAATTTAAAAGTTACTTGTTTAAAAAAGTTACAGTTTAAAAGTTACACTTGCACCTTTTCCCAAATGTTCTAAAATTTCTGCTTTTTCTTTTATAGTTAAAAACTTATGCTTTTCTATGCATATTTAAGAACTTTTCACGTTAAATTTATATTCACGAAACGAATAAGGAATTGTAGCTGAATCTGAGCACTAACTAAAACGTGTATGTTAGAAATTTTGATTGACAGGTGAAGACAATTTAAAAGCAAACAGCTAGGGAAATCCCCAAATTATAATGCAGTTAAATAAAAAATTAGCCACTACCCTCTTGATTTAGATTTAAACACTGCGTAGGTTGATAAAATCCGTTAAAAATACAAAAATAAGCTGTTCATATTTTAAAGCTTTGGCACTAAGTTCATAATTTAGAGTAGTCAATGGAAGAAAAAAAAATGTTCATATTTTGGGGTGTTCATATATTAGGATGTTCATATTTTCGCAAGTGCACTGTATTTAATACAAATCACATTGTCAATTCTGTAGAGAGAAAAATAATAACAAAATAAAAATTTGGTTTTTGAAAAACCATAAATTTTGACAGAAGCGGTAAAAACGTCTCGTTACATCCCTCTTAACTGTTTATTAACTTTGATTACTACAAGTATGTGCACTGAATAAAACACAACATTAGCTACTTTTAAGAGCTTAACTTTAATTTATAGCATTTTTTTAAGGCGGAACTTCAATGAAAATATGTAATTTTTTTAAAATTTTTTATTTAGCACGGTAAAATAGTTCACACTAAGGCCTACTTTTTCGGATGTCAGTTAAACTTCGGTTAGCTAAACCGACAACGAATTTTGTCTACCATTTCCAATTTTATTAACAAACATTTGCTGGAGAAACTTTATCTAGTTCAGAATTTCTGTCTTTACTGAAATGAAGCAAAAATAAAAAAAATTCCAATAGCAGTATTCCAGTTAAAAACAGCTTTAAAACTAAGATTAAAGATAATCTACATCCTAAAAACTCGTCAAAAGTGATGATACAAAAAAAAAAAAAAAACTTATTGAATTTCATTTACAAGTTACACTAGGAGGTAGAGACTACCAAAGACAGGTTAGTTAAAAACATAAATAGAAAGATGTTGGTTAAAAGTTGTCGTAAAAACAATAATTTAAGCAAAAGCACTACGAGTGACTTGAAACCGCTGTAATTTTATGAGGAACATAATATTTATGAGGAACACATAATTAATTTTATATTGTTTCTTTTACGTTTTATTTCAGAGTTACAAGTATATTCTTCATTCTTATTAACACAAAATAAAAGTGAACCATTTATTTTTCATTCTTATTAACACAAAACAATAGTGAACCATTTTTGCAGAAAAATTGTTTTTATGTATTTTAGTGCGATTTCAAAAAATTTCAAAAATAAATAGTGTAAAACAAACTTGGTTTAAAAAGCATTAATATGGTAAATAATAATACATTTTATGTATATTTTAATGTAAATTACTTTGTTTCTTTTAAGCATTTAATAAAAGGTACAACCCACCGGTTCTGATATTTTTATTTCAGTATTTTAATAAAAGGTGATTTTTTAAGAGCTTTCGGATTTGATTTAAAGAAACATATAAAAGTTAGAGAAATGTATGAAATCTTTGCTTGAATCGATAGAACGATCTATATAATTCATTGTTTAAAGATGATTTCATGTAAATGTTGACCGCGGCTACGCCTCAAATGGTTCATACGCTGGGTCCAATTTTGGCATACTCTCGCCAACATATCGGCCGGTATCTCATGAACAAATTCTTCAATATTGGCTTTCAGTGCGTGAACCGTTGCGTGCTTGTCCCTATTCTTAACATAGCCCGACAAAAAAATAGTCTAAAGGCGTTAAATCGCACGATCTAGGCGGCCAATTGACCGGCCCCAAACCTGAAATACACTTTTCACCAAACTCGCCTCTCAATTTGGCCATTTCTTCGCGTGCTGTGTGGCATGTGGCACCGTCTTGTTTAAACCACATGTCACCCAAGTCCATCTTTTCCATTTTGGCAAAAAAAAATCAGCGTTCATCACACAGTAGCGCTCGCCATTTACAGTAACGTTTCTGTCTCGTCGTCTTTGAAAAAATACGGTCCAATGATGACACCGGCCCATAATCCACACCAAACAGTGCATTCTCGGGATGCATTGGCAGTTTTTGCAATGCTTTTATCTGCTCTTCACACTAAATACGGCAATTTTGCTTGTTCACCTATTCATTGAACCAGAAATGAGCTTCGTCGCTAAACACAATTTTCCGATAAAAAAGTGGATCTTTATCTAGCTTTGATAGCGCCCATTCACCAAAAGTTAGCCGTTGTGGTAGGTCGTGTGATTTTAATTCCTTCACCAGCTGTATTTTAAAAGGTTTTACACCCATATTCTTAAACAAAATTGTCTACGCAGTAGAGTAACAGAGGTCAAATTGCTGCGAACGGCACCGAATCGATAACTCGCGGTCATCAACAACACTGGCGGATACAGCTGCGATATTTTCCTCTGTCCGCACTCCACGTATGCGTGTTGGTGGTTTAATGTCCAATAATGTAAATTTGGTGCGAAATTTAGTCACAAGATTTCGAAACGCTGCCTTTAGAAGGTAGCCCAAACTGACGATAAATTGGAAGAAGTGCACGATGCACTTTCTTAACCGAGCATGAATTTTGATACTACACTCACAAGAACTTTTCTATATAAAATCAAGATTTATTTAAAAGTTTAATCGGTAAAGATGTTTCAATGGAATATACAGTTAAATTACCAAAGAAATATATTTTTTAACGTTCAGTCTGTTATTCAACAAAAGAAATAAACAAAAAAAAACGGACTTTCCGTAATAGTTAAAATATTAAGTAAAAATTTTCTCTTTAAAACAAAAAGTTGTTATATTATATTGAGTATTAAAATGAACGAAAACAATCTATTGTTTTATGAATTTTGACAATTAATTTTCAACAGTTGAAAATGAACTAAAAAATACAATTGTTTTAAACGAAAAGTAAGTAGTCCTGTTTTTAAATGATTTTCAGTTAATTTAATGTGTATATTCAGTAGTCTTTACGGAAAAGATATTGTGAGTGTAAAATTCAATAATCTGCAAGCGTTGTTAGTTTGTAAGTCGATTTATAATTAAATTATAGACCAAACTGAACATGTTTAACAGTAATATGTTACACGAAAACAGCTGAGCTGCCAGTGTTGTCAAAAGAAAGTTGCTAAAAAATCAACCTTTATTTGTATTGCGAATTTAAATAAAATATAAATTTACAACATATTAATCAATTCAATAGTATTGTTAGTGATTTTTACTGCATATGTAGTTGTTTCAGTTAGTAATTTTATTACATTGGTAGTTGTTTGTTAGTAGTTTAAAATTTATATAATTTTAGTAATGTTTATGACAAATACAGTCATCGACTTTTTAGCTACATTTTTTTTTAATTTTAAATGCAGGGACCGTAATCATTATGAGTTTTATAATAAAAATTACACAATAATGATTATATTATGAGTTTTAAGGATTTTCTTCAATGGTAATGATTATTTTTGAGTAATATTAATAAAAATCAGCCATAATCATTATTTTTGAGCAAAAAAAAAAATACAACTCAAAAATAATCATTATTTATGATTTTTATTTTTTTCGCTCAAAATAAAACTCACTTTCATAGAATTTCTTTCACAAAAAATCCTCGAACTTTTGGAGTGTGTTCAACATATGATATGTTGAATTCCAACGATACAATAATATTTATTATTATTATTAATTTTAATAATTTTAATATTGTGCTCACTTTGGAATATTCCTTATAACTGACCGAGTTAGTAATAGTATTTTACTCGTACCCAATTTAAACAACAATCTGTAAAAAGAGTAAATATTCGAAAAATTAAAAATTATATGGAAAAAATTTAGTATTAGTTTGCTTTCAATTTTAATTCTAACAGCTTGCAGTCTTCGTGACATTGATTTTTTTATTTTTTTTTTTAAATTGGGTATAGATTTACATACCAGCTTTACTATTCCTAATACCCAGTATACATGCATATTAGGACTATAACCAAATTTTTGGCATAGTACCACGAGTTGGGCAATGAAAGTGATTTTTATTTTGAGCGAAAAAAAATAAAAATCATAATAATGATTGTTTTTGAGTTTTAGTTTTTTTGCTCAAAATAATGATTATGGCTGATTTTTTTTATTATTACTAAAAAATAATCATTACCATTGAAGAAAAATTTAAAAATCAGAAATTTAAAAATCATGACGGATATGCAAAGATTGTCAAAAAATTAATAATAATGGCAGAATAAATTTTTTTTATGTCTGTTCTAAGTGATTGATTTTTTGATTTAAAAAACCAACAATAATCATTATTTACGGTCCCTGTTTAAATGTCATTTTTTGTCATTAATTCCCTGAGTGTAGTTATAAGTTATTGGAAATTTAATGTAATTTTTTTATTTGTATATAAATTTCCATATAAAATATTGAAAAATATGAAATTTTTAGAAAACTAAAAACGTCAATCAATTTCGCTGAAGTTTTTAACATGTTTAGTTAGAGTTAGTTAGTGTTATCTTTAGTTTCTTTATACGATTTTAAAGTATCTTACTCTAGATACTAAATTTTATTGAAATAGAACATAAATTAAAACGAGTCGTTATCAAACTTTTTATAATGTGATGGCTTTTTTTTGTTTTTTTGCAAACATAATAATGAATTTTTTCAATGCATAACTTTTTCTAAATTTCAAGTTGGTGTGTCACCGTAAATCACAAAAAAAATTAATTTACATTTTGATATGCTAAACTTCCTTATGAGTACGGAAAGAATATTCACTCCATTGCAAAAAAAAAAAAACCATTTTAAAAACCAAAAAAAAAAACTGTGTACTTTATTATAAATTTGGTTTAAAAAAAAAAATATATAAATTAATAACATATCATAATTTATTGTAAAACCAGAAATAAAAATCGTCATAAATTTAATTTAATTAAATTTATATTTCTTGTTTAATACTATGACTAATGCTTAAAATATTTAATACATTTATATTATGAAAGGGAATCTATACCAAAATATTACAGCCAGTTTATTATTATTGATTCTTAAGATGTTTTCTTTAAGAGATTCATAGATTTAGACACACTTAAACTAGAGCAGATGACAAAACTGGCTTCTGAATTTTTGTAAATACTCAGATTTTGACTATGAAATCCGAAAAATTTAAATTTATTTTTAGATTCTTAAAAATAATAAAATATATTCGTTCAGTTTCATTATTTTAATTGAAACACATCACGATTCTCATTTAAATATCTTCCTTTGATTCTTCCTTTTTATAAAGTTGGTAAAATATTGATCTCAATGTAGTCTAATACCTCTTTAATAGCATGTTGTAAATTTTTGGACTGAATAAAAAGAAAATACGCTCGAAATAATATGTATGTAATTTAAAAGAAATATTTTTAAATGTCGGTATTAAATTTATTTTGTTAGAACTAGCAAATAGACATTCAACTTATTTTATTTTATGACGATAATTTAAAGTATTTTTTTTGTTAAATTACCGACGTTTAATTTCTGAGTACTACTAAAGAGTGAGATCTTATAAATCCTAACACAGATTATCACTTATAACTTTTTTTATGCTTAAAAGTGAACTTTTTGTGAATCAAGTTATCTTTTAAAAAGTCGCCAGATGATGTGTATAAATTATTAGTGAAATCGGATCATTACTTTGTTTGCAAATGGACTTTGAACAAAAAGTAAAAACAAAAAAATAGCATTTTTACAAAAAAAACCTTAATTTTCGTAGAAAAAAAATATGCTGAATTGTTCAGAACTCAGAATAATTAAATTATATTAAGATTATTTTCAAATTATTGATGAAGGCTACAAAGCAAGTTCCCAATACTGTCACTTTTTTTGGAAATGGTCTGCTCCTATCAATTAAGGCACTAAAAATGGCGAAAAAAGCTCCTTTACTCACTTTTCAGCTTCCATTTGTAAACTAAGTAATGAGCCGATTTCGCTACACCTCATCTGGCGAAAGATAACTTGATTCAAAAAAAAGTTCACTTTTAAACATAAAAAAAGTTATAAGTGATAATCTGTGTTAGGATTTATTCGATCTCACTCCTTATATATTATCCAAAATTTAGCCAAATATGTTTTAGATTTAGTAGATTTTCAAAACTTACATTTTTATTAGCTTTTTCATCAGTATAGGAATAATTATAAACCATCAGATTCACTATATTCACCATCGATATGAGCATCACTATTGTCTATAGTTGTACCATCTTGCTTAGTCTGGCTACCATCCTCTACCTCCTTAATCGATAAATCTCCAGTACCACTATTCCATAATTGATTTTCATTAACATATTGATATTTATAATTTTCATCACCATCCCTAAGCCAATCGAATTTAATTATTTGCCAACCATCATTATCATAATTAAAATCAATCATAAAACGCAAATGATCCTTCGGTCCCAACAAATCATCGGAGTCACTGGCTGATGTTACTCGTATAAGTTTACCACTAGCATCATGAATATATTTAATACCCCGATCCCCATAACCACCATCATAAGGACGATGTATATGATTATATTTGCCACTATCATCGGGTATATATTTACCCAAATGAGCGCCAAATAATTCTGGTACATAACGTCCTGGCTTAACAGTGCTAGTTGAAGTATCCTGTGGCAGACCCTGTACTGTGAAATACCTTAATGTTGACAACAATATAAATCCTTTAAATATTGTGTATCCTTTTTGCAATGCATTTTTTTGAAAGTTAATATCTTATAGATTTCAAAAATCTTAATTTGTTCTTAGACAAAGACTGTTTGCTACTTTTTAATTCAATATACATTTGAAAACTAATTTCACAATTATTTTATTACAAGCATTTACTTCATATTATTAAAGATTTTTTTAAACAACTTTTAGACATGCCAATAATTTCTTTAATTTTATTTAATTCATTAGATACATTGAAATAATATAACTATTTACAGTGCGTGGTATTAAATATAATTGCAATTCTTAAAAAATATTTTTTATTTTTAAAGAGAAGCAAGACTCAGGAAATTCTTCCTAATGTGTTGCTTTCTTTGGAAAGCGGATAGTAGAGAAATGAAAGGTGGTGAAAGATGAAGATTTTTTTTAATTAAAAAGTTTTTAGTTAAAAATTTGAAAATTTACAAAAAAAGTTTATTAAAAATAAAGAAAGCATAAAGTTGTTATTGTAAATTTACTGACTTATAAATCTACAATATCACCTAAAATTGAAAACAAGAGTACCGACAATTGATTCTAAATATTTCGGACACGCTGTTGGCGTACCCAGTTTTTTCACTTATGGGATAGATTTTTCACAAAATGATGCATGTTTTAATAATTTTTTTTATATGTTAAATCTGAAAAATGTTATATTTTTTAACAAGATTTGGATATCAAATTTGTTTTATAAATATGCAGCATTAACAAGTAAATTCGTAGTTTTTCTCAATTTTTACTATATTCCACTTTTTTGCACAATTTATCACAATGCATAAGCATAAAGATAAATCTGAACAATTAAAAAAGAAACATTAATTCATTCTAATCGAGGTTCGTATTTATTGGAGTAAAAATTGTTTGACATTTTTTCAATGCCCGCAAAATATTAAAAATATTTATAAATATTTATGAACTTAAAAACATTTATAAACTTTTTTAAAAAGTGTGAAATTATTTTATTTGATTCCATAAATACATAAAGGTTTTCACAAGGTGTACAAAGTGTTGTATATGTTATGTTGTAAAATAAAGATGCTAAAATATAATTTTCAATTGTAAGAAGATTTTGAGTTGGGTTTTCACTATGTTAGCACACTTGAACATAGTACACTAAACATAGGTACAAAACGTTGTATCATACTATCATCGTATACGACTATACAACTCATACAACATTTACTATACGAGAGTTTAAGGAAAAAATCATAAAAAACACAAACATGTGAGGAAAATTTGTATATTTTTTCTAAAAATTCTAAAAAAGGTTATAAGCCGCAGTATTTTTTTTAGTCTTTTCTGTTGAGTTTTTTTTATTGAAAAAGCTATTTTTAATGAACAAATTCATTGTTTTTTGTTTTTAACAATCAGGTGATTCCAAATCCGGCATCCAAATTTTTCTATCACATCACAATTTTGAGAAAACCGCGGATTAAGTTACAAAGGAGAACACGTGCATGGGATCCCAAAGGCTGAGGAGATTGGCAGCATGAGGAGTGGGGATCTGAAGGGGCATCTTGAATTGCGAAAATGTTCGCTGATGACCCGGTTATTAGGGTCAGTGACAAGATACTGCCTGTGCAAGTATTTGTTAGGCACTTTGTTGTTGTGATTTTTGACAGGAGCACGTGGTTTGAATGGATTCTTGGGTACCGGAGGTTGGTGCACAGGTGTGGTTCACGGATGGCTCGAAACAGTTGAACATGGATACGGGGGCGGGTGTCGTCGGACCCGGATTTCAGCGTGCTCTGCCCATGGGCAAATATCCCTCCGTTTTTCAGGCTGAGGTCTTCGCTATCTGTATCTGTGTGGAAGAGTGTCTGCGGAGGAGGACACGGGGGGCCACGATCTACATTCTATCTGACAGCCAAGCGGCACTTGGTGCCTTGAGGGCTCAAGATGTGTCGTCTGGTCTGGTTAAGGAATGTATCGACTCTCTAAATCGTCTAGGACTTAAGAACTCCTTGACACTGGGCTGGGTTCCAGGCCATGAGGGGCATGAGGGCAACGAACGGGGCTGACTGTTTAGCCAACTACGGAGCTCGTCGACAATTCATTGGCCCGAACCCTTCTGTGGCGTACCCAATGGGTATGTCAGAGAGAAGCTCAGAAGATGGAGGGAGTCGGAGTTTGGGGGCCTATTGGGCCAGATCGCCTGGGCGACAGGCGAGGCTGTTTATATCTCCCTCTGGGGGAGAGATCGCGGAAACTCTTGTCTATGACGAGGGGCGAACTAAGGACCGTACGTGTTACCTCACAGGACACTGTGGCCTTAGGTATCAATTGTACAAGATGGGACGATCCCTACGGATACGTGCAGGTTTTGTGAATTGGAACCCGAGACCTCTGAGCATGTTCTCTGCAAATGTCCGAGGCTCTCCGACAGGAGGGTGCGTTATTTTGGTGATCGAATAGTGACGCCATCGGACGTTTAGAACTGTTTCACCTGGTAGGATAATTGGCTTCGTAGGGAGCCTGAACCTATAGTGTGTATTCGCTGGCAGCACAAAATACCAATTTCTGGTCGCGGTGCATAGTGCCACTATAATCTAATCTAATCTAATCCAAGTTGCCAAAATTAAACGTTTGACGATTTCTTATGATTCAAAATAAATATACATATT